>VXBW01007210.1:46462-87654 GCA_013400375.1 Thinocorus orbignyianus
TTTTGCTTCAGAATTCACATATCAGATACCAAACAGAAACAGTGTAAGAACAGCTCAGAGTGTTCTGACTTTACAGACTTTGGTGTCTCAGACAAGATCAGCAATCCAGAGTATTCACGATCATTACAGATTCTGTGGCATGTTTTATTATGGTTAAGAGGTGTTCATGACAGTGACATGCCCTAGTTCTGATCAAAGAGATTATATCCTGCTCATACAATCTTTCTGGACAGTTGCATTTGGACAGAGAGCTCATCTTTGCTGTAATCCAATCTCCAGTATTGTGGAATTTATTAATAAGCCCTTGTGGTGCACTCCAGAGACAACTGCACTTTAGCAAGTTAAATTATTTCTGTATGTGATCATTTTTAGAAAGACCTATGGCAAATGGCTCTCTCCTTTCCTGCTTCTACATTCAGATAACAGCACTGCACACAGAGACGATCTGTACTGCAGAGCAGCTGACTGCCATTCACCTGGGGTATGACCTCAGGGACGAGGTGGACAAGCAGAGACACACACCAAGATTTACAGGAGTCTTCTAGCACTGCTAGAGCTGGGGCACTGGCATAGGCCACCCATATCCCTGTTTATTTGGTGTAGGAAAGTTTAATTAGGTAGTTTGCAAGAGCAGTTTTAGAAGAAATGGAAGTGAGTCGAGTTTGATGGTTTTAAAACTTGCTTGTGTGTCTCTGCTTTAACCTCTGTGTGTATCCAGGATTCCCAGTTCAAGGGAGAGAATGTTCAAAATAGGAACACACCTGAACCTTGACTTGAAAGGGCCAAGACCAGTACAAAACATCCACTAAATTGAATCTTTAGTGTCTGTGCAGTCTTTGTCAGTCAGGATAGCAAACCACAGCAACTGATAGATTATTTTTTTTTCCCAACTCCCCACTCACCCTGCTATGAGGGTGACACGTTCTCCAGACTTCGCACAAAGCAAAACCAAATACACGTTATTGCCACTCAGCTCCCAGAGAACAATTGTTTTCAGGCAATAGTCAGTAGGGACTTGCAAGAAAGGGCTATTGAAAGCTCTGGGTCATCTTCCAACCCATCTGAATGAATCTGTCTTCTCCAAGTGCTTTAATATCACCTTGCCTTCTACAGGAAATGAATTAAATGTGCTCTTTTGCAGAGGAAATACAAAGCTGAGCAAAGTTCCTAGTAACCATTCTGCAGAGCTGCTAATACTTTTTCGTCTCACAACACCTAGCAGGAACTTGGAAACAAGGCAGGCATCAAGGAGATGGGCTCCATGGGCAGGAACAAAAAAATACAGGATTTTTTGCATTTTCTTTGCTGTCATACTTGCCACTTCTACAATGCCAAAAGGACATTTAGACACTGCTAGAACTTTTAGCCTTTTCCATGACTTTATAGCTCACCCTGCTCTAACTTAATTCTACAGATCAAGATGAACAGATAGATAACATCATTGTGTATCACAGGCAAAAATTGATTTTTCAGTTTTTCAAATTTGATTTTTGTAACAGTTACCCTCTGTTCTGACAGGTCCAGCCAGATGCTACTACGGAAACCACTAAAGTCTCAATACAGGTCTCAGCAGGCATGGAAGCAGAGAACAAAACTGCAGACTTGGTAACGAGTTTTTTTTCAGTAAAAGCATTCAGATACAGGTGGCTCCCATATCTCTGCCACTCAAGATGACCAGATTTTCTAACACAATTTTCAGGCGTCCACTTGCAAACTCCCTTTCACCGTAGGTGCCAGCCCAAGGAACCTCACAAGACTTGAACAGGAGCAATCTTCTGCCAAATAAATTTCCTTAACAGCTGACTAATTCTACTTCATCAAGGAACAGGAATCTGTTCATCTCTCTTGAATCTCCTTGACAAAAATACATAAGGACAGAGTGTTTTTTAAACGCTGAGCTGCAGGAAGGTCTGATCACATGGCAAATATCAGCTTTTCTCCTACACATTAGGAGGGGTTGTCAGATTGGGATGAAAGCTTGGCCACAAGCCTGAAAGGTGAAGGTGAAGGTCTTCTCAGCCTGCTTTCTTGCCCTTTTTTTTTTTTCATTTTTTCCTGTGGGGCACTACCTTTGCCAGATTTTATAGGTAGAAAAAGCTGCTAAAATCCAGTGGAAATACTAGTAGCCAGATATAAAGCATTTGGAATATCTATCTCGCATTACCATGCAACATTCCCCAATTACAGAACTAGAAGATAGATTGTACAAAATACTAAAAACAAGAAGACTCAAAAATCAAGGCAGATTATCATCTGCATTTTTTCAGCTGAGCACTTCACAAGCTGTGAAGTCTCTGTTCACTGTTCTCTCTAAAGCATCACTTTGTAACAAGAGCCAATGATCTGTCTTATAATTCTCTCTCAGAAAAAAAATAAAAATTCAAGCAATAAGTCCTTTTGCAAATGATGCATGTGAAGGGATTAAAACCAGTTTGAGTATGGAATAATACCTAAACACATTACTGTATTTCAGACACAAATAAAAAGTGAAACTAGAAAGCAAATATTATTATAATTATCTGCAGAACAAAAACAAGGCAGACTGTTGCAATGCTGGGACACAAACTGGCTCTTGCAGAAACACTTAATCTACACAAAGATGTTAAGAAGACTTGAAAAGATATGCAGTAACTTGCAGTCAGCATTTCAAAATCACTATAACATAACTTAAATCCACTTTGCAGGCACACAGTGGGACACAACATTTTGATCACTTTTCTATAATAAACAAAAATGCTTTGCCTGTATAAAAAGGCACGAGCAGTTTTTAATCTCTCAACAGAAATTTCCATTTCCAACCACGTTCTGTAGAAAAGCTATATTGTACTATCCTCTTGATGGGAAGTGAGATGACAGATGGAAATGATTTTTGTACACTTTGCATTAGTGTTTTGCAGATCTCCTGTTCTGACATATGGCAGTTTCTGGATTTACACTACTAAGTTAAAATATTAATTTCCCAAGCACTTGCACAGTTGAAAAGTTCAGACAATAACTGGTGAAGAAAGAAAGGCAAGGGCAAGGATTACATTTAAAACCTAGCATGATACTTCTGGTTTATACCCTTCGATCTCAAAGATTTAAGAAACAGAGATTGTCATCCTTAAGTCTGATCTGTAACTCCTTTTACCACTACATGTATGAAAAATATATTTTCTGATTGTAATTTTTCCAAAATGCAGGAACCTAGAAAATCCTACATACTCATTTAGTCTGATATCTTTCAAATTCATCTAAGACAATACAGTGCCCTCTGCAGGGTTTGTTCTTGTATTACAACTCCAGTAATGGATGTCTTGGCATATATTTACAGTGGAAAAATAAACTGAAATTTTATCCGAAAATTCTGTCCGCTAATCTTTGAAATAACACTGTACATACTGTAATCTGAAAGGAAGACATAAATTAAATAGAAATAAGTCTCTTTTAAAAGTAACAATAATGCTGTTAATTTATCTTAAAAATTCAGAATTTTAATAGATGATAATATACAATTTAAAATTATTTGCTACTTAGGCAATGGAATTAAGTGAAAGCATACAAAATACGTAACTGCTACTGAAGCATGTATTCTCAAGAAGAGTCTGCTAATAGTTTTTACAGGAATTCCACTTGGTTTAATTGTTATTACTTCTAACAGGAGCAAGTACCATTACAAACTCAACTAGGACTGAGAAAGTCAGAAAGTAGATTAAATCCCATCATACTGATTTGCACAAAGCTTCTCCTTCCCTCGCACCTGGACAGACACAAGCTAAACACTTCAAGCCATAACCACTTTGTTCAGAATACTTAAATATAGCCATCAGCTCAAAGGTGGTAACACATGGAGCAGTTTAGATACAGCATGATAAAACTTATTCCTTGACCTACTTTTTCATATAATATAGAAGACAAAGATATAAATTATTTTTCATTATCTACATTAGGAAAAAGAAAAAAAAAAAAAGGAAATTATGAGATGTTAATTCAGCATTTTTTAAAGGGATTTAAAAATACTCTGTGCAAAGGTAAAACTTACTGAATTTCAGTATTTACATTGAAATGAGCCATATTGCAGTAATACATAGCACAGTAAGTCTTACCAGCAAATAGGCTGATGACAGCAACAGGAGTTACTTTCTTTCCGATTGTGTAAAACCCAGACAGAAAAATCCAGAGGTTTTTATCTGAGGAAGGAAAGAGATTAATAATGTTGTCATTTTCCTTCCTTTGTATGTGCAGTATGATTCAGTAGCATGAAAAACCCTTTTAAATATATTGCTGAGCAAGGGGAAATGTCATGGCAATAAAAGTCAGTTTCGAGACTGCAAAAAGTATCTTTTTGGAGATAGCTATGCCCTGCATCAGAAGCATGGCAAATTTATGGATTTTATACATATGAGCACATACAGATGTCATAAACAAACATGGTCAGTTTGGTTTATGCAGCAATTCTTTTTAAACTACTGAAAAGGACCTATTCTAGACATATATGCAAATCATTTCACTAGAATTTCACAGCTCTGGAAGAGCACAGCAAACGAGCAAACACCTGCTAGCTCATCAAATGTAGCCACAAACAAAACAAAGACACTCTGACAGGCCACAGAGCAAAATGGAGTTAATGGCCCAAGTGACATCGCTCCAAAACCAAACTTTGTGAACGTGCTTATAACTTCCCAAGAAAACCAGCAGGTTCTTGTGTTGCAGACAAGACTAAAGGAAATATTGTTCTTATTAATATTTAGCCTTTTGACAGTTTCAACATGAATAGGAGCAATATTCCATCAATATTTTAGCCATCTAGATCTGTTGTCTAATATGCGATAGTATTTTCTCCTAAGAGAAATCTTGTGTTTTTTCTACCTTTTCACAAAATGCTTAATGCCCCCAGCAAATCTGGCTCTCTAGCAATCCACTGTTTCTCTTCCTTGCCTTTGTTAATGTGACAGGAAGAACAAGCAAGAAATCTCAAAGGCAAGAGACTGGATAAATGTTGTTATGCCAGCAGATCTCATCACCAGCTGGGTGCTGCAAACTGCTCTGAGCATAAGTCTAAAAGACAACAGTGCCCCCAGACTTCTGAGGTACACCACAGGGTTACCACTGATCACTAGTATGGAAGCTGCAATCTGACTAGTCATTGTCTTTTAGGAGGACAGACAACCATGCAAGAGTGGGTTGTGAGAACTGTAACGCTTTTCTGATGGCTGTCCTCACACAGGCAGTGTCAACATGAAAAGGGTAAGTCATGTCCATGACTGCCATCTCCCCTAAGATTAAAGCAGAGGGGCAATAGCACTGTGCTGTACAAAGACCGGGGGGAGGGGAGGGAAGAGATTTGTTAAGAAAAAGCAGAATCAGACTTATTGTCCCACTGGAGAAAATTACGTCAGGAAGCAAGGAAGGAGCAGCAGATCACCAGCACATGTGAAAGGATTCACCAATCACATGGTGTGTCCCCTTGAGAGGGGGCTGCAGCAGAAACTGGCTCCCAGACTGCAGCACAGAAAGGATTCAGCTCCAACCGCAAAATAAACTCAGGTTACACAGAGTGACAGCCTGCAATGCCGCTGATGAGGTGCAGGCTTACACCCTGCATCACAATAGAAAAGCGTGTGATGTTTCAGCCAAAACCTACTGGTATAAAATGGCATGTTTTGATTTCAGCTATTCATTAGGCAGGAGGTTTTCTGTTACATAAAGGAAACACTGACACAGTTCAGCCTTCCCTCTCTGTTGCCATTCCTGGCAATGGGAGCCTCCACCAGGTTATTTCAGGGTAGTAGCTGTCATCTGTGATTACAGTTTACTGTAGGGGTGATAGCCTCCAGGGACTCTTGCCTTGTGACAAGGAGTAAGATTCAAGAATTAAACAACTGCTCAGATGCTCAGGTTGATGTCTGTAGGGAAGGCAGATTTTCCTGCTGCACTTCAAAGCAGGCTTTCGTGATTTTGTTAGCACAGCATGTATTGAGCCATGTGGCCTCAGGTCTCTGTCTCTCACTTCATAATTTAATGTTAAAGAAAACCCAATATCTTACCCTCTAGCATTTAAAATCTGGACACAGCAACCCAGATATACCTCAGGGAATTGTATGATTACATTCCCACAAGTGTGCATCTGTAATTAGGAGCACAGCCTGTAATTTACCAAGTGAACTGCTCAAAGTTGAGTTATCCTTTGCAGCCAACTTATGTTCCCAGCCAAGTCCCTGGTCACAGGAGGAATTCCAAAATGGGTGATCAGGCAGCAGCCAAAAAATTGCAACAAATTGGGTTCCAAGCAGAGAAGTTCATCAGGAATTAGCCATGTTTTAGAAAACAGACCCAAATCCATTTGGAAATTAAATACATGCTTTCATTCCTGATAATCAGTGAAATATCCAATATTCTGGTGGAACTGCAGATTTAGATACTTTTTTTATACATATCCTTGATGATCTCCACGTTGTTACTCAAGCATAGGTATGCCCAAGCCCAGTGCAGCTGCTGCAGATAGGACAGAGATGTTAGTCTGGGGCCCACACTCCACACCCGGACCCTGGGTGAAGGCAGGTGAGCTGCAGAGCACCTCAGGCCATTTGTCACTGTCCTCGAGGGCCTCTCTTCGAGGCCATTTCCCCTCTCCTCCTTTTTCCTCCTCACAACAGACAAGGGCTGAAGAGTTTCTCAAAACAAGCAGGAGGTGACAGAGGAACACAACAGCCAGCATTCACACACCAGTGTCATGCATTGAACAGAAACTCTTTTATCACAGTAAAGCCAGTTTTCACAGAGAGATCCTGACATAAAAAACCCACCATTTTTGTCTTCTTGAGAGCAAGAAGAGTATTACCATTTCCATTTTACCAACAGGGAAAGAAAACATGACTTTCCACAAGCACAGAGCACCCAGAGGCAGGGCAGTATGCCAGGAAGAGGTCCCAAGACTGCTGAAAGCCTCATGGACACAGTGACAAAAGTGACTGTCAGGAATTCCATCGGGGCAGCACACACCCCCCACAATTCTGTTTAAAGCCTCCCTGGGGCTCTGCCTCTTTCTTTTGTTTGTTTTGTTTTTAAGTTTTCTCCATCCTACTTACCTTTCCCCTACTCCGTGCCCCCTCATTCCTCCCCAGTGACTCTCAGCCAAATTCACACCGAACTGAAGCACACAGATTATTACACGGTTTTTCTCCAGAATTTTGGATTTTCAAAGTGCTCATTGGAAAGGCAGTATGGCCTGTTGATATGGCTTCAGCAGTGCCCACCAGCATTAAGTATATGGTAAGGCACGCTGAGAATGTGATCATAAAATTAAGACCAGCTTTTGAAGGGAATATAATGACCTGGTTCATTGTTGTGGGTAGATACATCTCATTAAAAAAAAAAAAATAAAATAAAAAAAAAATCAGAAATAAAGGAGACAGATTAAAAAAGGCTTGAGTTACAGCTGCTTGTATTCTCCTTAATGGTTTCATAACTTAACCCGATTACACAGCAACCGGTTGCTGGAAGCAATTCGTTTAGGGTCTCGTTCTTTGACTTTACAGGGACACAGGGATACAGCTGTGCATCATGCAGAACTTGTTACCATGTAACTGGATAAAGAGTTAAATTAATGTTATATAGGGCTTGAGAAGCCAACCGTTTAGTTTTGATGCTAATAAGATCCAAAAATCTACCTCATATACCCAAGGGTTTTTTTACTCCAGCATTACTGTGACTCAAGGAACATCTGAAAGACTGGAAGGAAAAAATATTTCTCCTAGTTTTCACCTTGAAGTTTTGTGCAATCACAATTATTTTCTGTAAAGTCTATTTTATCTTTTACGTGACACATTTAGTTATTTTAGAAATCTCTTCCCCATCACAACAAACCTCTTTTTAAGTAAAATAATTATATTTTTATTATGAAACAGTCACAAATTCAGAAAATATTCAAAGTACCTAGAAATAAAAGGCAATGCTATACAGAATTTTTTAACTGATTTAAAACCATCTACTTTCTGATCCATTAGCTGTCCTGTGAATACACCTGAGGTCTCAGTGGAATCATCAAGACTCCACTAGAACTCAAATGTTCACCCAAATGACAAGAATGAAACCACCAGGCATCAATCCTCACCTAATCGTAACAGCAAGGCTGCTTCAATGGATAGTCTGCAGTCCTCACAGCTACAAGCATATTTTCACTTGGGAAAAAAAGCTAATTTCAAACTTATATATATACATGGTACAGAGATACAGAAAATACAACTGATGTAATTACAAATCACAATTTGTTTAAGAGATGAGTTTGTCTAAGCAATACTCATAACAGTACCACCTACTTAAATGCCCCCAGTTTCCTCTGTCATCCTCAGACCACTCCAAATTACCCAACTAAATACACCAGCATAGTTCACACTAAAAAGAGAGGACTCTTGTTTTAAGCCAGATAGTAAGCGAAACTGGTATTATGCTGGAAGGGAGCAAATATGGCAAGGTGAATAGAGTGAGCGGGATGCCTAGAATAGGAATGGTAGAGGTAGCTACTACAAGGAGATGAAATCAGGAAGACTGAAGGACATAATGGTATCAGAGGAAAGGGGAGCATGAAGATTTTGATCTGGAGATTGTAGAAATGTAGGTAGGAAGAGGGAGAAGTTTATTGCAGTAGGCTTGAGCACAGTGAGCTTTGGTGAGCTGCCTCTCCAAGGAGTACAGTAGGGATGCATAAACACCAGTTATTAAAATAGAGCAGACTAATGACCACAAAGCAATACAGCAGCAAAGGATTCTGTTGTGTCTTACTCACTAGTGAATATGGACATTATGGAACATTAGTTAAGTTCAGTATGTACAGGAATAATGATGTTAAAATCTGCATTACTCTAAGACAAGCCAGATCTCACTTCTACAGTCTAGGCTGCAGTCTGGAACTTTTTAAATTTTTGAATTTTTTTTGTATATATGGAGATTTGCTGCCTCACATGTGCCCACTGAATCTGGATGTGGATAGGGACAACCATAGAAAGCTGATCTCTCAAATTACACTTTTGGTAATTTGAAATCACAGCTTCTTCTCTGTGTCAAATGCAACAGTCAGACAGCAGCTGATACGCAAATACACAAAGCAAACCACAGTAACTCAGAAAAGTGAGACAAAATAAAAGACAGCTCATTTGCATCTACAGTTCCAAAGAGACAGAAAATAGATAACTCACTCCCAGAGTGTCCTGCCATTCTGGGCTCTCATATGCCGCAATTATTCATAACACTTCTGTGTCTCAAGGAGCCAAGAGCTGAATGTCTCCAGGCACTCAGTATTTGAAATACAGAAATCCTACAAATGCCACCATAAAACAACTGCTGCACTTTTCAACCAAAACCAGTAGACTCTTCTTCAGAGTCAATGCTTATGCTTTCCTTTGGGTACAATAAACACTAGACTTTGAAGCCTGACTTTGCAGTGGGATGCAACATCCCACTGATAGGAAAGCAAACCCAAGTGCCTGCATGAGAAGCAACATTTTTGTAGTTACTGATGAAAATCTGTTTTGCCTTGGCACAAGGTAATATTTTGCTTATACTGTTCACCAGTACCCATATCTGAGCCTAAATAGGATTGATTATTCAGGCTAACAGCTTGTCCACAAAATGAGGCACAATATTATTTTCTGAACCAAGTTAATTATTTCAGTATGGAAGATCAAAAAGAGTTGAGTTTAATGCAGATGAAATTTGGTTTTAGAAGTCAGTTAGGAACATGCTGATACTAAACTGAAAATCAGAGTATTGAACAAAGGAATTTCAACAAAATGAAATAAATCAAAGCAAATACAGGTAAGCCTATAAAGGCCATACTTACGGTAATAATTTACTCCAACTATTTTAGCAAATGTAGTAATTTCACACTAACTATAGCTTTAGAGATGCTTTAGAGGATCATGAAGGGTTTATATTCAAGTGTTGTTTTTTCTACCTGACACTGGAAGGTCAATAGAGTGACTCATTAAAAGCTTATTTAAATATCTTTTTTCAGAAACTCACAATATTTTCACACATACAAAACTTTGTTTAATCTAAAAAGCCAAATTTCCTTCTGTACCCTTAATTACAAATTAAACCCAAGTTGTAAGCAAAGGCAAATCTATTTTTAAGGCTAAGAACACTAGCACACAGAATAGCCACTACCCTGCTTTCCCCAGGCAGCTGAACACAATTTATCCTCTGTTTGTGAGAAGTTGTTCCATAAACCCTCAATTTTCAGTGTAATGTGTACCAATTAACATAGTCTCCTGACTTAATGAGAACAGCATTTAGAATTTAAACAAATCGTTCTTTAGGGTGTCATCATGGACAAAATTCTGTTGCAAAACCGAAGAGAAAAAAGCAATAAAAACAGAGCTTAGCCAGTATGCAGGCTCCTAGCTCTTTGAATGAGACAACAGCCACAAAATCCAGACTTGAATACATCTCAGGTGAAAATACTTAGGTCTACAACAAGTCTATACATCTAGTAAGAACATTTATTTTCATTTTTAATTTAATTTTTAAATGCCACAGCTAATCTTCAAGGTTTTTCAACAGATTAAAAATTAGGTAGTGTCACGGTTTGGCCTCGGCGGCAACAAAAGCGCCACGTGGCAGTCCCTTGGCTCTGCCCCCCAGCAGTGCGGAGAGGATGAGAAAGAAAAGGCAGACTCATGGGCTGAGATAAAAACTGTTCACCAGAGCAGCAGGTATTGCAGGGAAACAGTAACACAGATGGAGGAGACAAACATGAGTACAATACCGACCGCACGCTGCGCCGCGCCGACCACCACCGATGCCGCTGAGATGCACCTCGGCGCCACCTGCCCGTATATACGCCTACGCCGTGACGTCGCCATGCTCACTCCCGGTTGTGGCCCCTCCCATCCCCGGCTAGCTCCCTGCTGCCCCTGGGCCTGGCACACATGGGGTGGAATAGCTGTGCCGGATAGAGACAGGGGAGAATTAACCCCATCCCTGCTGGAAACCAGGACATTATGTATCTCACAAGGTAGTGAGAAAGGGCCAATGAAAATTGCACATTCCCATACCAAAAAAAAAATTATATATATATAAGTTTTTAATCAGGCAACAATTCCCTCCACAAACTTCTGGTGTACTAACTGGCGAGAAGGTATAGACATGCATTAATTGCTAATGGCTTTGATATAACAACAACAACTTCAAAATTTACATTTCACAAAACAGGAGAGCTTACATCTTGAAGAGTCCAAGTCTTGCATCATAATTCTGTCTCTTGTGGTGACAACAGTCAGAATCTGATGGGACTCACATGTTTTATTCAGCTTCCAGTAGAAAATGGCTTTCCTTCCTGTGTTACGCCTGTCACTTCAGCAGTTCTGTATATTGTCATTTTCACAAGATATTAAAAGTTATCAGAAATTAAAGGCAGCTTGAATTTCTGAATACCAGGTTAAAGTTGGGTAGTTTGCACTCTGGTATCCACTAAGCATGTAATAAGCATCAGTAACAAATTTGTGGGAGAAAAATAAACTCTTGATTTGACAAGGAAACAGGCGAGAAAATTAAAATCTGCAAGACAGACAGAGATTTCACTGAACACCTAAAACCAAGAGTGACACGAGAGTTAGGCATTAGTACCGTGGTGATGGTCTGCAGTAGCCTCATATGCTGGATTTTATTATTTGGTCATGAGAAAATGAAAGACTTTCCCATAGGCAATTTACAGAGCACCTATTTTTCTACCATGAATTCCAATAATGTCACCAGCAGCCTACCTTGTAGCAATCACAGCAAAACATCTTCTCTCCTTGCCCTTGCAATTTTAGCTGCTGTGGCAACAGCATCTTAATGTTGCCTCTCTGTTAAGAACGGTCATAACAGTGACGCATCCCCAGGGTTCACAAGAGTGTAGACACTCCTTCATTGGAAAAGGCTTTAGCTAGTTGTGGGTTGCAGTGAAACCGAACACCATCTGAAGATGAACTTTTTCTCAGCTGTCTATGTTACGTTCTTGCTCAGCAATTCAGCCAGATCACCTGGATTTTCAAATACATTCTGCACAATCAGATAATTCAGAATAGTTTAAAAGCTGACTTTCACAGTGGCTCACAAAGCACCACCAATTTAGAGCAGAAAGTTGGAAGTGTTCCTACATTTTTAATGATATTCTAATTTTGAAGTTCATCTTTAAGAAGGTGGTTAATTATTCTCCCTGGATTTTTTCTATCACAAAGAAAAATCATTACACTAACAGTACAAATTGTTGTTTCATAGTTACTTGTTGCTTCCTTCTCTGTCTAGTATTACATTTATCCAGTCTGAGCTCATGAAAATGATGCTGAATAGTTTGCAAATGAAGTGCACAGGACTGAGGTGCTTCCTGATACCAACTCCAAAAGTTCGCTCCCATGCCCATTTCTTAAACTAAGAGAGTTTCTCTTGAACTCCCCTTTTGCTTCTGCTATACATACATTGTCCAAGAGTTTTATTCTTCTGACAGTTAGGAACTTTACTTCCAGTCCAAATTTATTCACTGCCAATTTATGCCCACTACTTGTGCCAACATTTATCTTGCAGAACTGCTTCCCTGGAGTTTGTTCTTTAGACATATTTATATAGCAACACATCCATTCTCAGCCTTTGCTTTCTTGAGCCAACCAAAACTTCCTCACAATATATATTGTCTGTTCCCTCATGAACTTCGCAATTCCTTCTGCACCTGCTCCAGCCTGCACAAAAGGGTTGTACATACTTGCACTGTTAAGGGCTTACTAGGGGCTTTGAGCAATGGCCCTCAAAGTCACTCGCCCCCACCCAGGTTGAGAGGAGAAGCAGCAGCACAATGCCAGCCTGCAGGATGCTCAGGCAGCTGAAGAGAAGTAGGCAAGTGTCCCACACCCGGGCTTCCTAGCTTTGCAGTTCTACTGCAGCATAGCCCCACGTTGACATCAGCAGGGCCCTGCTGGCCAGCGTGCTCCTTCTAGTGTATCCATCCAGCACCAGCTGGGCACAGAGCCAGCCTGCATCCCGCAGGGCTGACACCGGGCATAAAACTAAATCACTCACATCTGAGGAGTTCACTCTGCTCAAACCTGCTACAGCTGTGCAGCTAAATCCCAGCGATGCAGGGCCACAACTGACAGACCCCACCAGAGCCAAGCCGGAGCCATGCAGTACTGAGCCAAGTATGACAGTGTGAACACATCCACCTGGAGCTGAGGCTATGCACACATGAATAACAGAGGGTCACATGTACTCCCCTCCAGCAACATCTCTGTATATGACTGCAACGCACTGAAGTCTCACACTCACCCTGGTCTGCTGCAGAAATCAAAACCAGTTATATTCTGTATTTCCTGTAGGACTTGGCTGTCAGTTTGTTTCTTCATTGCTTTATCAAGAAAAAAAAAATAAGGTGAGGGTTACAATAATAAATTAATTTCTAATCAATGATTGATTTTTCAAGATGGTTGTTTCTGGACAGTAGTCAGCCCCACAGGACAGTAGCCAGAAAGAGTTGAGGTGGGTGCCAGCAGGCACACCTTCCATGTCCCTGCAAAACTGGAAATGCAAGAGCAACACAGCTCAGCTGGAAGGAGACCTTCTCAATCCAATTCTGCTAGACCCTGAAAGTCTAATACTGTAATTTCAGTTATGTTCTTATGCTGTATCCATCATTGTCTGCCATTTGCACTTTCACAAATACAGACAACACATTATACAAGCTGCAGTTTGCATGCCAGATTTTGAAATCCTCTAGCAGATGTTTCAATTAATGACAATGCCACAATGCATACGGGTGCTGAAACAGTGGTGTATACCTATATGTCCCTCTGGCAACACCCATCTGGTGTGATGTTTGCCTGCTACATCTTTCAGTCTAGGAGAAAAGCCATCCTCCGAGTCACATCACGTTCAGTACAAAGCTATGCTGCAGGAACTAAACCATCAGAAACAAAAGGAGAGACAGAAAGGAAGAAGCTGAGACTAGCTACATGCCACATGTAGTTCCTAGCCTTAACACAAGTCACAAATAGAGTCTGCCACTCTGTATGTACAGATCAGTAGAAGGTACTCTGGATAAAGATAGCTCTTCAGTAATGGAGGAGAGAAGAGAATAAACAGGGGAAGAATGCAGAAACAGGAAAACTGAGACTAGCACAAATAACAATGGGGGAAAAAATCAGGAGAAGGAAAGCAATAGAAAAGTTGCAAAGAAAAGAATGTGAAAGACACAGATAGGGACTTGAAAAGAAAGGAAAGTGACTTTATACACGAAGAGGATGAGTCAGAAAAGACTCCTGATTTCATTTGCAGCCAGTTTATTTGCAGAACAATTGCTTCCAAAACTGCAAAGCTGCGTAGCTTGAGATTGCAGGCCTCACAGGTAACAAAGGGAACAGGAAACTGCATGCGATTTAAACAAGCTGAGGGACAACTGCAAAAGGAGAGCTGAGACTTCTTCATCTCACAGAGCTACATGCACCCTAATTTCCCTTATTCCTATGCATAGTAGGGAAGAGATCTTTCGCAGTAATTGGAGTACCACACAAATTTTTCACAGTAAGAAAGCTGTACTTTAAGAGGTCTCACAATTCAGCAAAGAAAGTTTCTTTTGCAAAGACTTTAAGAGACTGGTTATCATTTTAAAAGGAACAAAAGGGAAGGTTCTGTTACCGCATAGGTGCTGATCACGATTGCATTTCTTTCAGTGAGTGCTCCTCCAGCTCCTACCACCGTTTCCATTTTGGAAGCTGCTCATCCCTGTCCCACACTCCCTCTCCTGGTCTTTTGGGACAGCAGTCAGTGGGAGCCCTGTTGTGAAACAGCCCCATAGAGCAAATCTGCCTCAAAATCATCACAGCTGCCAAAAGAAATGGACAGGTAATTCTGACTTTAGTTCAAGCCCCAAAATCATTTAAGAACATTTTAAAAATGTTACTATGAAAAATCAAAAATTTATTCCTTAAAGGCCTCATGGTTAAAACACGACTCAGATCCTAGTTCTGCCAATGAATCCTCTGTGACCTTGTCACTCACATCCGTGCCTCAGTTCATCACCGGCACACGACAAGCTTTGCAAGAACCCATTCAAGATTGTTCGAGACATTCACACTGTAAATCATGACAGCCAGAGAGACAAGCACAGCTAGCTTTCAAACAGAAGATGGAAAAATTCTAGGAATGAAAAACCCCACTGCTAAGCAAAGAGGTTTTTTATTTTATTGGAGCAGGAAATGAAGAGTGTGGATGAGGAAAGGGAGGAAAGAGAAAAAAGAAGACTGAGGACATCAGAAGCGCTGAGTGTCCAGCCATGGCAGGGGCCACCCTACAAAGGAGTAGGAGCTACATGCCCTGAAAAAGCAGTGCACATATTTGGGAGCAAGTTTGTCCACATCAGGACCCCCAGCACTGCCCTTGCAGTGCTGTCTGACAACTTGCTACTGACAGCTGAGATAGCAAACATACAGGTGAAACATCAAGTTTGATTAAGATATATTAACAATGTGCAGCAACAGAACGGTTGCCAGTGTGGTGGATAACATGGGAAACACAAAAAGTAATTTTCAAAACAGAGACTGCTGTTTTCACTCACAAGAAAAACAAGCAATTTTTTCTCCAAATTACCAGCTGCTAATAGCATATATTATAAACATATATTATAACAGAAATAAAGCATTCTGTAAAATTCAGTTTACATCAGCTGGGGAACTACAACAAAATCATTACAAGTCTAGAGATAACGGGACATATCCTTTCTGGTGTCAATTAGTACAGTTCCCTTTGTTTCAAATCCACTTTACACCAGTTAACTCTTGCAAGTGACACCACCAAACATGTTGTGCTAACAGTAACATCAAGCATGTGATCCATCAAAGGGCTGGTGACAGGCATGTTAATCAAGGAGAGTCACTTGTTCTAATAACTGCTGAGAACCTGAAAAACAGGGAGATGTGGTAAACATTCATCTGGTAGAGGTCTACATGAGAAATACGGAATGGCATGCGTCTAACGGCATATTCTGGAGACAGCGGAATTAAGTCTAGTGTATTTTTTCACTTCTGTTGGGGCATCTGTACAGGGGCAAGGTGCAGATCCTTGGGGACATATCCAGGAACTGATTTGTGAAACAAGATGTAGGTGCCTCACTGGAGATTTATCCTGCCTGACTTTTTCCTGTCACAAACAAGTTGAGTGCAGATGAGAGGCTGTCTCTTGGCATCAAGGCCAATCTTTACATTTTCCCTACTGCTGGCATTTATCCTCTTGCTCTAATGAGATTTTCAAATGAGTAAATGAATTCTACTATGAAGTATCTTAACTTTAATTCAGGGAAAAGCATATGATGCAGTATACATTTGCTTCAGGAGAGGTGCATCACTGCAGAAAAGATGCAAACATCTTCCTAAATATATCACAATACAAAATTCTGCTCTGCAATCTCACTTTAAAACTGCATTTCAGCTATACATGAGAATAAGAGAGTTTGTACTTGAAACTACCTGCAGAACTGCAGCTTCCATCACTTTCAAACCTCTCTCCATGAAAATATTCACTCCTCTCCTTTTATATTCTTCTGGTTGTGATTTTATTTCACTCTTCCTTCAACAAGATTATTGGCATCCTTTTCCAAGGCAAGATAAATGAGAAGGATTGCTCTGTCCTAGAGAAGGTCCACCAGCAATCACACTATCTTTTTAATCAAAATCACCAATCAACCAATGTGTTTCTAATGAAATTGCACTTTTCTTTGATAAACTTCTATTATTTTTATCAAGCTTTTCCTTGCAGCTGATTTTGGCTGATATGCTTGTAATTGACAACTTGACACAACTCAGTATGCTTTCCGAATATTAACCACACGGTCTACTCCCTAGTCCTTAGAAATGTAACGCTAAGAACTAAAAATATTATTTTCCTCTCCACTGTCTCAAAACTCAAAGACATGGTGTCAAGACTTTTAGGCCTGATTTGCAGCTGCAGCAATATTAAAACTAAAGGAGCTTTGCTAAGCCTCACCTTTTGGCAGGCAAATCACCCACCAATATAGTCGTGAAGAGGTAACACTGCGTAGTTTTTGGCCAGCAGGACCAAGCTCCCAAAGATTAGTCACATTTTCAGTACTTACCATCGAGTTACATCAATATTTTCTCTCGAGGCACAGGAGTAAATGCTTTTTTTCTCTAGCTATTTGCCTCCTTGGAGCCAAGATCACTCCTTACGTGGGCAGAATTCCCAGGGTCAGTGGAAGACTTTGCAGAGCATATGAAACCAGGCACCACTAAAGACAAAGTATCAAAATGAGTGGTATTTCTTTATTGCATATTCCCAGTTCCCATTTATCAGAGGAATGGATATTTCTTCTCATGCCCTAGCTGCAATACACTTTCAGCAGTGTATTGTAAACAACCAGCCAGGGCTTTTTTTAGCTGTGTAATTAGAAGCCATTGCTTCTCTGTTTAATTTCTCCTTCTGTAAGTATAGCTCCCAGTCATTACCAGATGGCTATTGTTACTCTTATTACTGACCCTGCTGTCTAGATACCTACTTACACTTATTATCCACTCTTATTTTTCAAAAAAAGGACTTTAATGAGGACAAGCATAGTCATTATCTTTCCAATTGTGTATTAAATATTTCAACTTTAAAATTCAGATTGTAAGCAGTGAGAGAGCATACGTTCAGAATTTTTTTTAAAAATACCTCCTTTATTACACTGTCAAATGATTCAATACTAATGATATTTTTGCAGTCACTAGAATGCTGATGTTTTATAACTTGTACTTTATTTATTGCACAAGGTTTATTTCCTTGGATTTGCTCCAAAATAGCTTTTGGCTGCTCAACAAATTAAAAAGATGTTCAAAAAAAAGAAGTGAATCCTGGATTAGCTCTACAAATGTGTTCACATCTCTGACTTTTTTCATAAAGGTTGTTATTCTCCTTGATTAATAAGTATTAAAATTATCTATAAACTGTGTTTTTCATCTCCTACAAGCTCCTCTTAATTGTAAAGATTTCCTGATCTTCTTTCTGTCACTGTCATGGGGATGTAGCAGATCCCAAACAATAAAAATGACCTCATTACTTTCAGTGTCCATGACTTCCATCCAAGTTGTCCCTGCTGTGTCAGCCAAAAGAAACTCATCATTTCTCCCTATCCACCAGCACCATCCGTCAATGCCCTTTCTGCCACGCTTGCTTTGTTTGCCTATCCCTTTGGCAAACTTTGCACTTCAGCATTTTAACATCCAAAGGCAGCTCTGAAGAGCTTAGTACTGAGCAAAGCTACCAGGCACCCTGGCTGCAGGGCAGGTAAAAGGCAATTCCCGAGGACACACTGCTGGGGCTGGCCCCGAGAGGCTAGCCCAGTAGCTATACATACCCAATGAACAGAGGTGTCTGATCTTCCAGGGAAAAAACACTTTATGTAAGTGGATGATCTGCTTTTGGAGCAACTCATTACCAGCAATTTATTGATGTGCACACAGGAGCTGAAAGCTCTAATTCTGTTGTATTCTTGAAGCTTGGGATACAAAGCTCAAGATTACATAGCAAGAATTAGTGACGCTCATAAGAGTGTACTCACAAACACAGGCAAGTTTTAGTGATGTGTAAAACATGTTATTAATATGGTCATAGCCTGCATAAGTATACTGTGCCAGTAATATTAATACTGGATATATCTCAGGTGGGTATTGAATATTTTTCTTCAATTTTTAAAACTAATATTCGTGGAAAAAAACATTCACCATATGCTGGTCTTTCATTTCCAAGGGAACATAACTGTAATGCATTAAAATAACCAAGTTACAGTTGTTACAGGTTTTAGTCAGCAAACACAAGCAAGTACCATTTCCTGCTTTGCACACAGCCTTTCCTCAGCACTGGCCTGGGAAACTTACAAGATAATTGAATTTATTGTCCACCAGAGCCCACACTGAGTAGATTCTAATTAATTATCAAGACACAAATGTCTAAGCCCTACTATAATTTTGTACAGGCTACTGTACAAGACAGTGAAATCTCTTGAAGGCAACTCACTTGAAACTTACTCACATTAGCAACACAGATGAAAGTACAGACAAGACTGTCAATAATACCTGGCATATTATCCTGTGAAATTTATACTTCCCCACTTCTAGAAGTGCACCACCTATTTCCCAATTAATCAGTATTACAACTTATTTCAAGATGTCCTTAAATTCTTCTCCACCCTTCATTTAACCTAAATTGTTTATATTTTGCATCAGCAGCAGCTACACAAATTCGCCTCTACTTTTTCTTCAACGGCAAAGGTATTTGCTAGCATCACAACAGGACATGGCATAAATACTTCTGAAAAGATTTATTAGCTGAAATGGGTACATTTATAGATTCATTTGTTTTTGTCAAAACAATCTGTACCATTTGTTCTAATTCCTACCCTGAATGGCTCTTTGCTGACTCAGTAGCTTGCATCTCCAACTAGCACCATGCTGAAAATACTTCTGTCCTGCATTGAAAACCAAAGCAAGCCCCAAAGCAATCACCCTCCAATTTTATTGACATTCCCCCAACAAGCTACTCTTGGATCAGTCAAGAACAGTGCTTTCACTGGAGAATTAGCTGGTTAATTCCTATCTTTGTAACATTGCAATGAGACGCTCAGCTATACACTAAACGATTCAGTAATGATCTGGGAATTTGAAGCATGTGAAAACTGGCTCTGACAACAGGGCTGTGATCAAGCAAGATTAGAGAATTAGAGATCTGATGACTCAGGAAATTTAATTGCCTGAAGGTTTTGATACCACTGACTATGTTTACATCAACAGCAGAGAAAAATATCTGAAATCATGAGACTTAGTATATTCTAATGAAGAGCACAGCAGAAGGGAAATCAAGTCGATAGAGTATTTTCTATTTCCCTTATTTTAACCAGGCATTTGATTAATCAGCAAATCATCATCATAATTGGTAAACACCTCCAGGATGAAGTGTTTTGCATTGGGTGCAAGCCT
The DNA here is from genome assembly GCA_013400375.1 of Thinocorus orbignyianus. Lineage (NCBI taxonomy): Eukaryota > Metazoa > Chordata > Aves > Ciconiiformes > Thinocoridae > Thinocorus > Thinocorus orbignyianus. The sequence continues at coordinate 66,433 of VXBW01007210.1, forward strand.
AGCAATGCAGAAGCCAACATGTGGCCAGCATACAAGCCTTTTACAGGTTGCTCTGACAAATGCAGGGCATTGATCGTGGTTTGGGACTGAGCCCTACCCCCACACCTCCAGCAGCTGTTGCAGTGTGTGAGAAACCTGCTTTCTCCCTCCTTTTTGGGGGCAACGCAGGGCAGACAGCACTCACCAGGCATGCAGAGAGCATCTCCAGCTATCTTGCAGCCCAGGGAGTGGAGAAAATTCATTTACAGCTTATGGCAGAAAGGTAGAACTGAGATGAAAGGGAAACACAAACTTAGACTTCCTTGTTATTTTTTAAGTTTCTTCCGTGATGTCAGTGTATAAGTGCAAGTTATTTAGGAAAAGAAACCCCTGATTAAAAACACTCCAGTTACGGGAGGCAGTGCTGAAATGAAAAACACAAGCCAGGACAGTTTAGGATTTGTGGAAGGCTCCAGCCAATAAATCTAATCTCTTGCTGTAACGTCAGCATCAACTGAGGGCTGACAAACTCATGCTTCAAAAGTCAGAAGCAGAGCAATTCCTCTTTCCCAGCCCCAGTTTATGGTGACAGGGATATATCACCTTCCTGCAATTTAAGACCCCCACTCATACCCCAGCCCTACGGTCCCCATACAAATGCTGGGGACAACAGGCAGCACCCTAAAGGACCCAGACCCAGCTTAGCTGCTTCCAGGCAGCCTTGCTTCACAGACGTGGCATCCGCTCTGTCTCATAACCTAAATAAATTCATTCTATGCCCAGTTTGCCTACACTAATTCTATGGGAACACTAAGTCCCCCACAGTCCACTTCCAGACTAGCCTTTAATTATGCAGTCACAACCCCTGCAAACAGGCTCTGCTCTTTGACCTTCAGTTTAGTGCTGCTATAGATGTTCTTAATCTCTTTTTCTTTCCAAGTGAACTTGTAAAGGCACAGAAAGGAGTATAGAGTAGCACAAATTCCTGTTAAAGCTTAGGGCACTTCTGTCCCAATCAAATAGCAGACTTGCTTTGAGCTGCTGGGGCCTTCTCCCTCCTGTCTCCTTTGATGAAATGGAGATCTGCAAGTGGAGACTGGCTTTGTGAGCACCCAGCAACCTGCCGGTGCAAAATGGTCTGAAGATTGTGTGCATCCAGCAGGCAGAGGTTCTGTACACCTAATCTCTTCATTTTCAGTTCCAAAGTAGCCTATCCTTAATACTAATCAATGGAAAACAGAAGAAGCAATTATTTATATGGGGCTTTTCATTTATCAAAGCAAGCAGCTATAGGATCGGCACACATTAGGTCAGTGACTGACTGCAGGGAGATTTCAGCTTCTTCCAGCTACCACACTTGTGATTAAATTAATTCTGTGCCCAGTTTTCTCACAGAGCTGGGCAACAATCAATCACAGCCCCCCCCCCTCCCCCAGGCTGCAGGAAGTCCACTTCCTTCAGCTTATCTGCAAGGAGCAGTTACGCATGCACGTTAGCCACTTCTGGTAGACAACATGCTGCTAGCAGGCTGTTTGTGAGACACAACCACTATCTGAGCAATAATCACTCACTGTTCAGTCCCCCATCATTTCCATCCTGTCTGCATAATTAAAAATCTGTTACCTTCTCTAACTTGGCGAGTGGTTGGTGGCTCTCTCACAATAGTGCTCAGCAGACATAGGGGCTTAACAGATGGCAAGACAATGACGCAGTTCAAAATTTAAATGTGATGCCACAAGATCAAACTTGTGCAGATTTGGTAATGAAATGAAAAGCATAACAACTGTGGGATCAATAACACATAGATGAAAAAAGAAATTAAGTGCATTTCTTATACAGTAGGGAATGTATAATTTGTTGAATGATAAAAATAACAAGCTTGCTTCTCTGGTGTGTTGCAGTATCTGTAGAATCTCTTCATATGTTTCCTATTTCCCTACTAATGATGCTGTAAATCAATATTAACCAGTAAAATAGCTCTTCATACTAAACATTCAGGCACTGAGAATTAAAAGATGTAGTATGTATTTCATCCAAGTAGTTATGCTGTACATACCATCAGCTGTTTCTTAGAGAGTTAATGTACCACAAATTAAAATGAGGATTGAAACTATCTTAAACACACTTTGATTTTGCACCTTGCTGCTTTGCTGAAAGTGAAAACATGTGTAAAACGATTAAGTAATTGGATATCTGTTTTCATCTATCACTATCAATATTCAGAGAAGACAGGCTGAAACAAAAAGACTAGGGAACATCTGAGATCAAATCAGGATAACTCAAAAAAAATGCTCAAAAACGCATGTGAAAAAGAACGTCAAGAATTTTTTCTCTCATTTATGAGTTTGGTAATTTTAGTAAAAAGTGTTTAAAATACTGGCATCTCACAAAGACCATGCTCTTTTGTATCATCCTACAGGAAATTATGCCTTTGGTTCTTGAACTTTTTCATAAACAACCAGATGGATGAGTACCTAAACACAATATGAAAGATTCCCATAAAAACACTAAAAACGCATTACATATTTCAGCACTTAAACCACGTATCAGGTCTCCCCTCTGTCTGGAATCAGAAGCAAAGAGCACCACAGCAATTATTTCACATCTAGCTCTTGGGGCCTAGAGTTTTATGCTGCTGTCTGTCACCATCTGAGAGTGGTATTAAATCACCCAGATCATGCAATAACAGTAAGAAAGTTATCATGTAGGATTTATTACCTTTATGCCCACATAAAGACTGCTGGGCTGCCAGTATGAGAGGTAACTAAGACAGCAAATGCAGAGAAGTAGAGCACTGTGTCCTTGGCCCCAGAGGAAAGCCACGTCATGCCATTTTAGGCCATTTCAGTTCTCTCAGGAAGCTAATGTGCCTCCTTGGAACAAAAAAATCAGGTCAGGAATCATGGACAAGACTTTCACTTGAAGACTTTTCCATGGACCTTTCAAAATGCAGCTAATGTGTTGATCATGCGTTCCTATTTCCCTAACATGTTTATCATAACAGTACCTATGGACTAAGAAAGAATCAAACCACCACCATGCAAGGAGGCAGAAGACAAGTATGGTATGAAGGGAGCTGCAGGGGGAAGCTGTGAAGATGATGGTGATGGCTGAAGGAAACAGTGGCAGGGCAACAAGAAAGTCCAAGAGAAACTTAATTAGTGAGAGCTGTTGCTCTAACTGTTACACAGCCTGCCCAAGAGCTGCTGTAGGGTCAGTGTCCCTTGAATAAGATCAGATCCAGTTTGCTTCTTTCTAGCCTAAGACACAAAACATCCAAGACAGACTGGATGTTATCTTTGCAAAATATTTAGCTTTAATTTTACGGATAGAACAGTAACAGCAACAAGGAACCCCTGTAGCACAGAAACCCTGTGGCTGTAGTGCTCAAGGTATCAAACCATCCTTCCTCCTTTCTCCACGGCTCAGCCTCCACACAAATGTGTAACTAATCTTCAGGATCTTGAAATTAGTTTCCGAAAACTGATGGTGCCCCTGAGGTACTGGGATTAACGAGACCACTCTGGCTCTCACCTTGGGTCCGTGCACAACCAGATTCCCTCCATTCCCTACCCAGGAAAGCCAGCCATCCCCAAAGGATCCTTTTATATTACTGTAAACTCAGTTAAACTGCAGGAGAACAAGTAATTGAAACAGATTCTGCAGAGCATTCAAAAAAATCAATCCTTAACTACACACTGGCAACTTCAAAAAGGTCAAAGACTGAGGTAGGTGAAATAGCCTCACCAAAAAGCCATAAAAATGGATTACAAAATATTAGAGGAGTATAAAAAAATAAATTGTTTAGGTCTCTTTTTAACATAAATTCTTCCACTCGCCCATCACATAAAATCTAGGGCAGTTGATGCTATAACTGTCTCAAGTTACAGAATCACAGAATTATATGTCATCAGGTATTTACTTATTTTTTGGAGCTCTTCATCCCCACATCCACCCATGCTATCCAGTATTAAAATTTGTTCTGCAAGCTCTAAATCAATAGACAAAAGCTTCTTCAGGACATTATTCCCAATGTATCATAACTGCGTTTTGCATCCCCTCCCCAGTAGATGCTTTAGAATACGACACAGGAAAAACTACAGCAAAACCCCAAATGTGAATCTGATGAAAAGAAGGAATAGAGTTCTTTGTTGACTCCTAAATTCAACAAAGCACCAACATTACGGGCCTTACTCCAAGGAAGAAGAGGGACCTGAGCAGCTATTTCATGTCTTTGTTGAACTGAGGTTCTACACACACAGATTTCTTCCTTTTGCCTTTCAGAACTTTAAGTGATTTTTCTGAAATTACATGAGCATCTTTAAATAAGTATTCAGCAGAAAAGATTCAGATCATAAAACAAGCTGAAATAGCATCAGTAAGCTCAAGCTTTTGATAATGTTTACTTCTATTTCATTTTCAAAGTACACAGAATGCCAAATCCTGCATGCTTTTCATATGCAATTAATCCCACCAAAATCCTTTGGGACTACTTCTGAAAGTAAAACAAGCCAGATTTAGTTTATAATCCAACACCGACAGGAAGGGAAAATATGATACAGTGTTTTATCCCTAGCAAAGATCCCTGGCACTAAATCCTCATGAGCAAGTAGAGCGTTAGTGCATATTCTGCAGCTAATCTGGCAACGGGGCAATTTCCTGTTTGTAATTTATATTTTTGCCCAAATGACTGTGTAGAGACAGATGGTCACTCCAAAAGAGGACAGTTCTGGAAAGAAATCTTCCCTCAGGAATACTTAACAAGATCAGCCTGGGGACTGCCAAAGCAAGATCTTTTGCCAGGCAGCCAAATCACTGTACACTGAACACATTCTTCAGGTTCTATTTCTGTTTTACGTATCAAATTTTTACCTAATAAATATAACACTGAGGAGAGAAGAGTGAAAAGACACATTCATGACTGGATAGGGCTTTGAACGCTAATGACTGGATGTTAAGACTCATTTCAAGTTTTTATCATCCAAGAAAGGAAAGCCTTACTGACTGCATTTTGCAGTCATCCTTAGGAACAAGCCCTAGGTTACTGATTATCTGGAATCCCATCATCAAGTTTTCAAGAAAGATACTTGTTTCCTTCAGGCCATAATGACTCAAACAAATCAAGTCTCTAAAACACAGGCCATACAAATCTGATTTCAGTCAAGGCCCTGATTATCCCTCATAATTTTCCAGTTTTCTAACACCAATTAGCTGGGTCTTCTTTTTTTTGTCTTAAAGAAAAAATGCAGAACTTTAAGAATTACCTATGAAAATACATGATATAGATAGTATAGGAACCAATATATTCTTGACTTGAATGCTGAATTTGCCTATCTCTGAATTTGCAATACAGATCAAGAAAGATTTTGAACATCCACAGCTTCAGCTTAAAAACCTTCAGAGTTGTCAGGTGGCAAGAATGATTTTTGGACAAGGAGATGGAATCAAATGCTGCTGTGATCAAGCAGCTGAAAAGTTGCCAGTTTCGGTTTTAACCCAAGCTTCAGCATTAAAACTTCATTTAGAATAGTGGGAATCTGTCTTCTATCTATCTGTTTTGCTTGTCTGCAGACTGAATAAAAAAAATCACTTCTTTAAGGCATTCTTATTTGGCTGAGATACATTCTTCATAAGCTTGAGGGGCCAAGAAAAAAAGCTTTAAATTTAATTTTAAAATACTGGATTACATTTCATGCTATAAAACATAAAATTTACAACCTTGGAATCAGAAAATACATGTAACTATATCCTTAGTGAACAGTTTAGGAATATTTCAGTTCTTTTGTCCTGTCTCCCTAGTTGTAATAAATACAGAGATTTGAGTGCTAAATTTGCTTGCTTACTAGACTTTCACCAGTCTATTAGGATTTCGAAATTACATAAGCAGAGAGGGTTTCTGAAACACAGCGTAAGAAAAAAATCACTAAGTACACTTAGTATTCTGTAAGAACTACTAGAATTTCCAATTACTTAATTTCTGCAGAAGCAGCAGAAATCAGTAAGATGTCCACCTAACAATAGTCAACTTCTTGTTTTCATGGGAGCTTCTGTATTACAGTCAGGTGTCCAGGTTCAGACAGAGGCATTACTAAATGACCAATTATACTGACTTATATCAGGCATACACATCAGCAGTCCCATCTGAGTTCCACAGAAACAAAGTGAAACTGTAGTATGACAGTATGACTGAACCTAGCCCTAGAGGCCCCAGCTGGTGACAAAAACCCGTAAAAAAAAAAAAAAAAAAAAAAAGTGGAATGGATGAATGAAAGGAACTGTGTATATTTCAGAATTGCGAAAGTAAGATTGAGGTGGCATAAAAAATGTCATGTAGGTTACCAAGATAAAATTAAGATTAAACACTGAGGTAAGTCCCACTTCAGTCCCTTTCTATACTTGGGCAAAGCTGAAAGAGAGGGAATGTACTCCTTGAGATCAGGTAGATCATCTTAGACAGGACTCAGAAAAACCAAGCAACTTAAATAAAATTATCGAGGAAAGCAGAGCCAGGAATAAAATTCAGGTCTGATGACTTGTAGCTGCCTACCCACTGCTCAGCTCTTGCATTTAATGTGTGGGAAGGGAAATGGCATAATGTATTTAGGATGTCAGAATTTACTTCTAAAAAGGTAAATAATTCATAAAACTCAACAGCAGTGAGTGCTTCCCTGCATCTATGATCAGCTATGCTCAAGCATTTAAGACAACAGCACTACTCACTTCCAAGTCAGAGTTCTCATGAAAGACGACCATTTGAGGTGATGTTCTTGGCTGGTTAAGAGCAGCAGATGCCCATGTGTTGAGATGTATTTTGACAGAATTTAATCCCTTTGCAGTTTTTTTGTGTGTCTGTTTATTTTTTTATAATGTTGCCATCTCACTTCTCTAAAAAGCAAAATCCTAACCTGATGCATACAGGTAGCCATGGACTTGTCTGTTCACTAAAGATTTAAAAAGAGAAAACATAGTGAATGACCTGGAAAATTCTTAATTGCCAATAGTGAAATTATTTTATTTCTGAAAAACATACAGGAAAAAGCTACAGGTATTGGTTGCAAAGACACTTAGTTACAAAAGAAACAAAGAACAGAGAGCAAACAGTGCAAACATCCAGGGCACATCCGTATCTTGAATATTTCAAGAATTTCATCCCACAAACCAGACAAGGAGAGTAAATGTAAAAAAGAGCAACAAAGATGCTCAGGGGAATATGCCTTCCTACAGAACAGGATAACAGATTAGGGCCCTTTGGTTTAGAAAGTAGGTAACTGAAGGTTCACAACACTGCAAACACTGCAGAGAGGGTGACAAGGGAATGGTTATTCAGCTTCTTGCAATAAGAGAATTACAGAAAACCCAATAGTATCAAAACCAAACCACAAGTGCTTTCTCACAATAAGCAATTAAACAGGAGTATTCATCACCACATGACATTTGAGAAATAAAAGTACACAGGGGGCTCAAAATTAAGTTAGTTACAGTCATAGAAGATCGGTGCACCAGCAATTTCCAAAGAAATCCCCAAATTACTCTTTGAATTTGGAAGATAAACCATGGAAAAGGTCACTCAGATACATACTTTACTATAGTTCTCTGACAGGATCTATCATACTGGCCACACTAGGTTAAACAACTTTTAGATATGAATCAACATAAAATTTCCTTTATTTCCAGTCTAAAGGTTTTAAAGGTTTCCAAAAATCCAACTCAACATGATTGTAATGAGAAGTGAATAACTATTAACAAATTTTGGACAAACAGATTAAACTCATGCAATTAAGGCAGATTTCAATGTCTGCCAAAAACTCCTACACAGTCTGGGAGGAGTAGTTCAGCAAAAGTTAGCATATCCTTAGAAAACAGGGAGTATGGTTTAGATGTTCCTCATGTGACCAGGTTCATATAGATCATTACATATGACACAATAAGAAAATAAATTGAACCAGGTGAAGTGCAGACCATGACGATCACTGGAAACGCTTGCAATATTGCTGTGTGCAGATACTAGTTCCCTATCACCAGAGGAAGAGGATTAATTTGTTATTAGAGGCCTACAGGTTTTTATCCTGCTCAAGCACTTTTAGTTTGACCTAGACTGCTTTCCACGTTCACAGCTGTATGTTTTTAAGCAGACCCTGAAGTCTATATATCTGTGTAGAAAGCCCTCAACAGGCAGTAAAAGCAAATTTTGGAGAGCCATCTTCCATTTCAAACAAATGAATTTACATCAGCTATGAAAAGTGAAGAATGCTTTCTGTCACCTTTGTATCACAGCTTTCTGACAGCACCAGTGACAAAATCTGGCACCCAATCTCCTCCCAAGTCAACATCAAACATGGTGGTAGACATGTATGGAGAAAAAGCACAAGTTATTTCAACGCAACATCATAGTGCTCCCCAGATATCCTGGGGTTCTCTATAAGAGGCATCCCAAGCATTAGCAAGGCCATGCCCTAAAGAAATCTGGATTAGAGAGTGCTTTGTGCATATATCATTCTAAATTTATCCCTAGCTCAAGGATAAATACTGTTTCTTCCTAAATACCACACATGAATTAGGATCACACTGTGGTATCTCTATCTTCTATTTCAAAAGAAAGATTTTCCCCAGAGACTACACACAAACCGAGTAGAGTTAATCAAATTAACCTTGAATAACTTTCCATCTGTATCCAGGCACTCTGAACCAAACAGAGAAGGCAGGAGCAGCCCAGAGGCCAACGTAGCTGGTTCCTTCTGACTTCCAAACCCACCATTAGGAGAAAAAGCAATCTTCACCATTGCATCTGAAGACTGCTGGGTTCAGGTCTGCCACCCTTATAAATCAAGCTAAACCTGTACGGTCTGTACCCTTCTGTCCTCAAGTTCTGTGTCAGGAAATACATAAAGCATGAATACATAGGGATTTGAAGTGCATCTGAACTTGCTCAGTGCTGGGAATGGCAGGCAAAGGTCCTTGCATGACAGAAAACCATTTGGCTTTCCACCACTCACCTTGACCAGCACTGCTTTTTAGAGGCAGCGCCTGCAATGAGGCTAAAAAACATGAAAATATTACCTTTGGCAACATCTTGCCTAAACAGAGGTACTGCAAACAGTGCTACCTTCAATAGAAAGGAGAACTTCTAACATATTTTTATTTTGTTAAGTACTAAGATATCTATCAAGCTCTCCACTCAGGAATCACTTCAGTCTAAGTGGATTACCAAAGTAATTCTCTTAATCAGCAAGTTTAGTACACAGTGGCACTTAACAGAAAACAGCTTATATAACTGTAAACAAGAATTTCAGTTCAATTATGCAGACACTCCTGCCTTGATTCCAGGCAATATCCTATGCATGCACAAAATTATTGCCTTATAAATAACACATTTATTTCCATTCAAGAGTAAGTTCTCTGTAATGAAACAATGCCCCTAATAAATCACACTGCTTGTAGAGCTAGAACTGATATCCCTTTACTCAGTACATGCTGTTACTGCCATATAGATATGCGTAAGATAAAATACTCCTTGAGTACTTTAAAGGTGAAGAAACAGCAATTTAAGAAACAACAGCGACTTTACCAAACTAAAAGTAATATGAAAAACCTAAGGTGGGGTGGGGGAAACACCAAACAACCAAAACCAGCAAAGAATGTCTTCCAGCTCAGCAACCTCTACAAATCCATATTTCTCCCTCTGTTCCTACCCAGTCTCAAGCAATGTTGCTTGTTCGTAATACTAGAGCTATAATCAGATCAATTAGGAAAAAAACATTCCTTGTATTTAGGTAAAAACACCAAAACCTAATAATTACTGATACCAATAAATAAATAAAAAATCCTAGGCATTTCTCTGCATAGGGCCTTTTAAAATTGAGATCTAAAAATAGGCAGACAACAAGCAGACTTAAACAATTTTATCAGTGGTTGATTTATTTCAGCTTTCTGCTCTCTCTGGTCGCAGTTCAGTGCAGCCCATAAATAAGTTACGCTGGTGAAGGAGATTGAATTTTTGAGGCCAGAACAGTAATTGAGGAATTGAACAGCCTGGAGGTTGAAATATCATCTCCTGGGACATAAGCCTTTGGACCTATTAGCAGCTGTCTATATTGCTTTTCCAGTCATTGACACATATGACCATGTCAATATATTGATGGATTTGTTTCTTTGTGTCACAAAAGATCATACGTGCTCTGGGCTCCTTCACACGCTGTTACTCTAAGGTACGAACATTTCGAGTCAGTTAGCTATGCTAATTACAACACAGCCAATGTTTTCCCGCAAACTGACAGTTTCTAGACATCATCAAGTTTCTCTCAGGAACTGGTTTTCAATATTTAAAAGGCATCCAACCAAATGTAATATTTAGGAGGTTAGGAAAAAAGGTTGAAAACAGCTTTTAAGCTGTAAGCTTTTACAGGACAGTCACAGCAGAAAAAGAAAAAAAAAAAGTTATTTCCAAAACGTGTTTACTGAATCTAACATCTTTTGTTTCTCAGCTAGTTTGCAAAATTACCATTATCCACTGAATCTTAAGGATTTTTCCTTTGCCAAGTACTAAGAAGTCAGATCTTTGAAAAGTACTGGAGGGCCCAAGTTCCTGTGAAGAAAATCTGTATCAGTTGAGCACAACTAAATTCTAGAGAAAGCAGTAATTTTCACTTTTTCCACTCCATATTTGTCAGCACTTGCAAAGACTGAAAGGGAAGCCTGAGAATGTTTTTGCTTTTTTTTCTTAAAAACAAAACAAACAAGTAAACGAAAAAAACCCACCATCACCCAACACTTCATTTTTTCCAGTCGTTCCCTCGGGATCAAAATTTCGCAAGAAAACGAGACTCCACAGACAACTGAAGCAACAAGCAATAAATTGCAAAACCAACCCATGACCAAAGGCAAAAAGAAGTTACCTCCAGGTCTCACTTTGTATGAAAACATGGAAATGGCCTCAGCTCTCCAGGGTCTGCTTTACCTCAGGAAGGTGCCCTTGATTCTAAGATGGCGCCACCATGCGGTGGCTTGCAGGCGTCCAAGGCCTGACAGGAAGGGTTTCCCACACAGCACCCCGAGCAGTGGGGTTTTAGATAGTTAAGATGACAATCACATACTGAGAAAGGATAAAATTTGATAAAAGATCTAGCGGGCATCTGCGGGGCCTCATGGGAGGGCTGTAACTTCACAGGGCCACAGGCCTTCTCCAGGCTCTGTGGCACAAGGCGAGGCAGCTGCTACAACCGTGTAAGCAGGTTAACCTCCTCCTGAAAACAAAGCCAGTGCTTTACTTGAAGTCATTAAAGTGATGGATTAAAAAGGAAAAGGGCAAATATGAGAAAGTCACTTCATATATCACTATTAAAAATCCACACTTCCACCTTTCAGAGTCAGTCTGTAAAAGAACAGAAACATGTGTCTGGTTTTGTTTTTTTTAAGAAATTATAATGGCAACTAAAACTGAGACATTTCTTAGAGTATCACATTTATTCTGATTGAGCCCATCATACTTCGTTTTGAAGAAAGGCTCCCAATCACATCAAGTACAAACACGAAACAGCAAGTGTTTGTTGGATCTAGTAAATGCCAAGCAAGACAGACTGCACACTGAAAGTAAGCACTACCCGTTATTCATAAATATTTTTTCTGATTAAATATCAACAGACACATCGTCATCAGTCTTGTAACAGACTGTACTCACAGTACCTTGTGCTCTGCTCCTACTAGATCTCGCCGCAGACAGGATCAGCAATTTGGACATGTGACACTACAACAGAGATCTCTAATGAGTAGCCATGTGCTGCTCGTTAAGTACTGTCTCTCCAACTTGCTGCTGAAGGGGGAACTGGTGGCAGGTCCTGCCTCCCCAAAGGGCTGGTCACTGCTCAGTGCCACAGGCAGGAGGTAGACAAGGGCTCAGGTGGAGATTTTCTCTCCAAGTCTTGTAAACAGAATCCAAAATCTAAAGGAATTTCCAGTCAGTTTTGTCTTACTGAAAATTTTCATCCCAAGCAAGCAAAAATAACCTCTCTTCAATAAAATGTATGAATAAGAACAATTCCTTGCAGTTTGACAGCCAGGCCCAAAAACTAAAAACTCCCATTCCTCTGCAGTTCAGCAGCTCCTCAGGAAGGTCTCTGCATTTGGAGATAGGCAGGACAGAGGATCATCAGCCCCATCCTGCTCCAGCTGACACAGGCAAGAGAACATGACACCACAGCAATTAAAATAAAATTTATAAAAATAAAATCATATGGGCATCTTCAGAACGGGTGCTTATGACAAATTTTTGAACTCTGTTACCTCCTGTGTTCAAAAGGCACACACATCAGGGCAGGCAACAAGTCTCTAATTCTCAGGAAAATAGTATGCCTGCACAATGATGGTCAACTTGAGTACTAACTTCCAAATAGCCATTACTTGCAATTATACTATCACACAGGCTGTAACGAAGTACACAGGCTAAGCAACTCATAAAACTGCCAGGATGTTCAGCATTTATGGTCACAGTGTACTCCTCAAATGTCTCTTCTCAGCTGCTGCAAAATAAGTGCTTCACTTACAGACCTTCATAGGAAAGGGTTAAAAATCCCATAAAGACACTTTAATAGAGCACAAAAAAAGGACTGCAGTTCATTTAAAGATGCAGACAGAAAAACTAGATACAATATAAATTATTTAATACTAAGAAAACCTCGTATGAAGTAAAAGATTGATTGTATATAAATACTGCATAACATCCAACAGGATTCATCGCCTTTCTCTGTGCTTTGCACAGATTTACTTTAGTATTTTTGGAGAAAATTAAAACTTGGCACTCACTGAACACCGTATCTTTAAAATTCAGTAAAAAAACCCCAAACATCTGTAGTAAGATTTTTAGATAAAGCATACCATTTCAAGGATTAAGGACATAAAATACATTTCTCGAAGTGAAATACTCAGTTAACTTGTACAGTTACACATAAGCACACTAATTATCATTCTGTGAAGGTCTCCTTTCACTATGTCCAAGGATTATACTGCAGCACCTTAGTGATTTTGCCCCACTGACATGTTTCTGGTCAACTTATCATAGGCTTTTCAGATGTCAGTTCTATTACAGTTTACAGGGAAAGTACTGACACTGTACATCTAAAATACTTACCAGGTATCACCTTATCAGCAAATTTTAAGTGATAGCAAAATTTTAATTTCATTAAAATATCAAAGAACTACCTCTTCTTATTACTAGAATTCAGTTATTTTTATCTCACTCAAAGTTTTCTAAATATCTAAACAGGATTCAAAAATCACAAGATGCAAAGCTGAGTATAATGCCTGTTTATTTCACACACTCCCCACTGCTCCGTTTCATATGTTCAAATGTGATTTTTTTGACTACACAATATACATGTAGGTAGTAGGCAGGAGGAAGTTTTCCAGTGCTTGCTGAAGTCCATATTCAAGTTTGGAATAGAACTACAAATTAAAATTTTTCAGGATATCTAGCACTGACAAGAAAGTAAATACTATTTTAAGTGCCTTTGAAAGGCTTCTCTGATCAGACTTGTAGATACTCCTCTTTTTTAAACTGCTAGCAGTTTATTTATCTCAGTACCGATGACACACCGAATAAAGATAAATCCCACCACAGTATGAAAAATGTCTATGCTTTAACACAATCTTCTTTTCTAACAAAATAATCCTGAGTGTTAGGTAAAAACAGTGAAAAGTGTGATTTATTCAGCATCTCAGTCAGCATGATTACACGTCAGATATGAGTTCTGGTAGGTCAGGGGGATGGCAGGTCCATCTTCAGACTGCATGCTATCACCTCTATTATTTTATAAACATAAGAATGTTCAACGTGAGCTTTGACAAGCTTAGGAGTCAACTGCGATGTAATCCTGGGGAAGCTGACTTAAAAAGGAGAGAAACCAAACACCAGATACATTCATAACAAACTGAAAAATTTTCCCAATAGTAAGAGTGAAAATAAGTCTGGACTGCACCAGACTGACAAAAAAGCACACATCCTGCTGCACCCTGTAACCTGGAAGATACATCTTTATCTGCTTTTGCCACTACAGATCAACAGACAAAGCAGGAAAAGCTGAGGACCAATGCCTTTTATTCCTTGAATTATCAGGGAAAAGTTATCCAGAAAGAAAGCGTAACTTTGGAAGGAGCACGCAGTATCTCCAACAATATGCCTTATCCTCCTTCCTGCTGACAAGGTTTTCCCAAATCACATTACTGTAAGTACTGCCCAAGCCAGTATCAATCTTATTTTTTTATAAAACCAAAAATCACTCAAACTGTAAATGGCCATTATTCATTAAAATATATTTTTCTTCAACTATAAGCACAGTTCTGAATGATGTCAGGTGAGGCAGTAAGGAACTATAACTGCTGAAGAAATAGAAATAGAAAATAAAAAAAAATTAAGAGTCTTCTTCCATAGCCACATCCTCTTGTAACTTCTGTACCATTTTGTCCTCCAGCTGTTTTGGTGTGCCTTCAAAGCAAAGAAAAAAACAAATTAAAGACTACTCTCTCAACCTAAATGACTGTTTTTCTTTGAGCAATACACGTGCCTATTCTAGGTGTAACACCTTAAATATATTCCTTATAGGGTTTTTCGGAAGTAAACCCATCAAGCTTACAAGTGTTTATTGCTAATCTTCATCATCACCTAAAATGACTGAAGAATTGTTTTAACAGAAAAGCCAATGCTGTTTTTATGCAAAATCTTGAATGCAGTTAACATGTTTCCATCTAGCATGATGAACTTGGATATATCTGGCAATACCTGGTAGAACCCTGCAAAAGGACTATAAAAATGCATTACTTTTAACAGATCAATTGCCTTAGAGAAAGATTTAAGCCCTCCTGAACGCTGTGTTGAATGGCAATAACATTAACTCTCAACAATGCTACCAAAACCAAACCAAACAAACAAAAAAACAAAAAAAAATTGGGGACTGACATTTGATTCTGCTGTCTTTTAGGCCAGGCAGGAATTGCAAAACACTGAAGAGGTGACTATTGTTTGCCTAACAGACCTGGGATGTGCTACTGTGCATCATTCATTTAACAGAAGCAAAACCAAACAAAAGAAAGGAACGCTCAGATTTAATCTTTATCTTTTGAATTCAGATCCTTTTTCATTCTCTTCCCTCAAAAAACAAGGGACAGATTAAATAAAAGTTTAAATATATGTTGACAAAGCCTTGTTTTACATATATGCAATCTTAGACTATAGTTAATGCAAAGTGGAAAAAACCCAAACCCGTAGGGCAGAATGCTAGTTAACATCTTAATAGTATGTCACACCTACATTTGTAGAGACAAAATCACTGGTAATTTTCATAAAACAAAAAGTAATGAAAATGCTTTTAACTTCTTGGCATTACTCTACTCCATTAACCGTATTTTAAAAAATAAATAATCTTTATAATCCATTTTTATCAACATCATCTACCATAAGCTAATACTTGTAACAGAGAATTTAGAAACCAAAAAATTTAGGAGAAACAAGTTTCCCCAACAGAAAAACTCAATTCACTAACAAACAATATACATTATTATATCTGAACTTGGCACAGATTTGAGTGAAAATTTGTTAAAATTACCATTTTTTTTAAATGTTAGGCTTACACTGAAGAAACAGTATTTTCACGCAAGTCTCATTATACATACCGAACTCCAAAATAAACCCTACTGGCAATTAGCTAACAAATTCAAAAAGCAGAGTTTAACTACTCTATTTTATTTCAGTCGGCAGCAGAGTCTGATGAGTTAAAATAATCAATTCAAAGGGAAGACTTTAATAAATGTACTGGCTAACAAACAGGCAGTTCAGAGAGTACTGGGTACTGAGTGCAGTTTAAAATACTCAAATAAGGAAACGGAAGGATGAATGTAGGACTGGGTAAATAGAAGTTATGCTTGATTCAGAACAAAGACACTGCTCACATTTGGTAGCAAGAGCTATTCTCCACATTCAATAAATTAATTTTAAGAAAAATGGGGAAGATTATTGATCTGGAGAATTAATCACACCAAAAAAAAACAAAAGTTAACCTCAGCAAATAACGTAAGGCAAGCTCTTACCTGCATGCGGGGCACGAAGAAGGTGGATATTCTGTTTGACTTCCTTGATGTCTTCTGCCTTCTGCAGCTCTTTGCTCTTCTTTAATCTGGGGGAGGGGAATTAAATTTAATTACCCTCAAAGAGGAGATGTATGTTTTTGTTTTAATGCATCAGGCATGTCTTGAGCTAAAGGTATGTAAGCAGTAAGTAACTATGATTATAAGGAAATAAAGGTTAAATGTATTCGAAAACCAATTCAAGCATATACTGGGTACAAAACCAGACAAAAAAGCCAGCACTATATCAACTCTTACCAGAAATCAGTTGAAATCTCAGACTCCGTATTACCAACAAGGAAATACAACTATGATCATCAAGTGTCCAAAAGCTGCATTTCACAGGATAGCCAATAAAGCATAGTAGTTTGTAGCGCAGTAGAGCTCCCTGAAAATATTTTACCCTATCGCTTGGATGAATGTGTATGTATAAAGCCAAGAACGATTTAACACTTTTGATCATCATTTCTCTGGAAAAATGGAGTCTAATACAGATTCATGAGAGCTCCAATAATGCAAATACTTCTCACCTGTTCATAATAAATCTGGCTTGGCGTTTTTGCTTTATTTCCTCCACTCTCTTCATTGCATCAACTGAAATAAAGCAGAAGTTGTTTTCAATGTGCTTACATACCTATGGTTGGAAATACATGTGATTTCACAGAACAACGCTACCAGTACCCAGTAACAGGTCCGTATCAGAGGCCACCCTCCTTCAAAGAGCAGAGGAATGCTAACTGTGACAAACTATATTTTAAAACTTGTTTATGCTTCGACTTTCATGCCCATACATATTTTCTACAATGAGCCATCACAACAAAAGACTTATTACCTTCTCCTCTGTGACATCCATTCATGACATAAGTAACTCTTCCATTTTATAGCAATTGATGTATTAAACTGAAGTGGAATGAGCAGGAACAAAGAATCAACTCCATCAGTATAAATGGCTTACACTAAGAGCCTCTTTAAAAGCTGGATAACCACTAAGGTTTTTTTGAAGATAATAATTCAAAAATAGAGGAATGTTGTACTTCATTTCCTAACCATGTTTCTGAGAAAAAATAAAATCAAGTGAAGCCACACACCTGTTCACAAGTCAAACATACTCCACATGACCATAAGAATCTGGTCATGATTCCAGTTATTTCAAACAATTTCAAACAAAGTGTGAGAACTGTAAGAACTATAGCTCATTTTTTCTAAAACGACTCACCCGTCTTATTCCACAACTCTCTCTGGTATTTCACTGGTTCATTTCTACGTTTTTCAAACTCAAACGAATTATCCTACATTCAGAAAAAATACATATAGATTATATACAGAAGCATATTTAGATCAATACATTCTTACTATAGCACTCACTCATATGACTTGATATTTTACATTCTTTTTCCCCCTTTCAGAATCTTAGTTCCTACACTTTAACAATCTTTAGAGATTACTAAACTAGAAGGAAACAGAATGGAGTGTTTGACCTCAAAGTGTCAGAAACCACAGTGATTTCTCTGAAGAGAATTCTTTACTGAAACATCTCCCTTGGCTATTTTCTTTTTTAGCAAGACAAAAGGAACAATGTGGAGTAGGAAATAGAGAGCAGAGTAGACAGGTGGAAGGCAAAATTGAAAACATGTAGAGTCAAAAGCATTTAATGCAGGTCAAATAAGTTCTACTCAACAGACCATAATTTTGAAAAGGTTCAAAAAAGAAACACTAATTCATTTTAAGAATACTGAAACAATATAAAACCATTTGAAACTGTGAAATATTTCAATTGATGACATGGGGTATTTGGGGCAGTGGGAAGTTTTTGTTGGTTTTTCTGCCCCTCCCCAACCTCCCAAGAGTTTAAGATAAAAAAACAGTTTCCTGATTTTTTAATTTTTTTTTTTTGCTAAGTGTACTTAGCTTTTATCAACTTTTATCTGAGGGCTTTTCCCTGACCACAGATTCTTTTTTGTAGTGGTAAAGCCGAGGTATTAGACCAGCTGCTAATATTGACTTGAGCTACAGACAGCTCCAATGACAGCAACTGCACAGAATAGCAAAGAAAGGCACATACACACATTAAAAAACAAAACCGCATTCTTCTCCTTGGAAGATTCACAGAAAGTAGCAAATCAACGTGTCAAAACTCTTACTAAATTGCTAGCATCCTGTCAAAAAACACGTAGTTAAGTCAAAGTAATTCTTGAATTATTTAGGGACTTTCCCACCAAATGTCAGCGTTCAGTATTTTTACCACTGAAGTAACTTTGTCTTGAAGTTCTTTTTAACTATTTTAAGAACTCATATGCTGTTTTTGAAACATTCCTATCCATGCAAGGACTTTTCCTATACATTGCACGCTTTTAGGAGACTTCAAAGGGTAACTATACTATGTGCCTATACAGAAACTTCCTGGGGTACCCAGTAACCCAGATTATCTGATTGTGCAGAAATACAATTACCAAATGTAGAGAGTAGGAGATTTACAGATGGAAAAAAGGTGCCTTGCACTTGGGAGCCGCTAAGTCCAACCTGATACACCAGCTTCCACACTGAAGCTGAAATAGGAAGCTCCAAGTTACAATCAATCTAAATGAGTAGCCCGCTCTGAAGAAAACTCTCACATTCCCTTTCACGCTCCCTTGTCTCCATTTCCATACTCCATCCCTCGTGCTCATCTAATTAAGTGCATTAAGCTAGCTAACCTAACCTGTTTGCAACTACAAGAGACTAGATTTTTGACGTTTTAGTGCACTAATGTAAAGTGTGAACCAGTTCAACTTCTTACCACCGTCAATTCTTTGCCAGCCGCTTTGCGGAATGCTTTGGTCCATCTCATCTTTCTGGGATTTCGCTTCTTTTTGAAGTTTCTGTGGCATTTTGATTTGCAGAATCTAAATATCTTAAAGAAGAAGGAGGGTGGGGAGGGGAATAAACTTACAGTCAAATCATACTATTCCTGCCCTATTGGAAGCATGAAACACTGAAAATTCTTTAACAATAGTGCTCATTGAAAATTACATTCATCTTCCAAATGTCAGTATTTTTAACTCAAATACAACTATTAACAAATAGAATTTCAAGAAGTATTCCTGGTTATTCATTATTAAATCATTTTCACAGCTGTCAGAATGTGCACAAATACTTATAATTAAGCTGATTATAAGTAAAATATACTGAAGTTGTGAGAATTACCATCTGCAAAAAAACCCTCTAAAACCAAACCTGTACTGTGAATAAACAATTCTCTATACCTGTCAGCACTTTTTAGATACAGTGCCATCCTGACAACAACAAAAAATCTTCACACCTCTCATATAACATTTTTCAGTGCAACACACACAATAAAAAAGTCTATCTTCTGGAATGTAGTTTTAAGCATTAAAGATTCCCCTGCAACAGAAGTCCTAAGCACATCAGTTAAGTCCTGGACTGAATTTACTGAAAGCTGTTAAAGCATACGCCAAACCATTCTAACAGACCTTCTTGCCCCCTGCCCTTCCATTTTTCTGCATGTCCTACAGAACACTAGACTCATTTTAGGCACCTGCCACTGCCAGCCACGGAAGCACCTTATGTTCATCCAGGTGATGCTTTCAGGTCCATTAAAGATGTGTGAAAGAAACACCACTATCCACACTTGAAAGTTCTCTTTTATTAGTATTGAAATCATGTAAGTAACAGCCAAGCTAATGAACAGCCCTCTGTCCCAAACTGTCCCAAATCCAACAGATGTTTTCCAGTCAAAAAGAGTATTTTTTGTTATTGAAAGATGGCAGTAACATGGGGAGGGGGGCGGGAGGGGATGATGAAGGACAACACATAATTGTATCCCTATTCACAGTTCTTAATCCTCCCTAAATTTGTCCATCATGCTAAACTATCCTGGCTGTCTAATAATCCAGAGCAGAGCTGGAACTTGACTTGAGAAAACTCAAAATTACACTTGTTATTCATGAGCTTTTGAAACCCCTCCTTCTCCTTAACCATACTCACCTTCTCACCTAGTAGTCATTTCTAAATAAGGAAAAAAAAAAAATATAAACTTTCTAATAAAGCTAATTATCTTCAAACAATATTTTTTTAAACAGTCTTCTGTCGTGTGTTTTCACCCTAACTCAGACACATCTCTGTTCACAACTAACCTGCTGTTGTCGTACTTCATTGGTTGGGTTTTTTAAACACAAGACACCTTATGGCCCTCTTCTAGTAAACGGAACTGTGTCAGTCTACATCTACCTCTAAATTCCCAAAAGCTGTGACTCAGATGAGCAACACAGTTGAGCCAGTATTTCCTTTGATGTCTGAGCACAAGAAGGAAGCTGTTAGTGTAAGCTCCGCTTCACACTGGGGTCTCCAATGCCCCATAGGACTGATAAGGAGCACAGCGGAGGCTGGGAAACTATACACAACATTTTATGTACAAAACTGTCAGTGTAATGTAAAGCCCAAAATGCTATGCAAGGCCTGTTATGACAGCCTCAATTGGGTAAGTCACATCAGATATCTGAGCGAGTTACAACTTCTAGTTGAGTACCATGAGACAGACATAAAGCATTAGCTTCAGTACACAGCTTTTACTGCCTTAGAATCACCTACCATTAATCTGAAACCTCTACTTCTCTAAAACCAGAAAATTAAAGGATGAAAGATTTGAATTGTTCTGAGAAGCATATAACTTCCTAATAAAACCAAGTAATTTAGCCTACGCTCTTCCCGACAGCCACAACTGCCAAATTACTGCATGGCCCCACCAAACGGCTGCCACGCAGAGAATAAACCGTCCCGGAGATGTCGCCCGCCAGCACCGCCCCCGCAAAACGGCCGAGGGCTCCAGCAGAGCGAGGGAATCGCTGCCTCCGCCGCCCTGCTATCCCAATTTAAAGTCCCCTCACCCCGAGACCCGCCCCCCACGCCGAGGAAGGAGCTCGGCAGGAGCGTAGGCAGCAGCACACCGGCCCGGGACAGCAGCACCAGCCCCGGGGCGACCTCGGGCCTTGGCAGAGTCTGCCAGCGGACGCCGCCGGTGAGGGGNAGGCCCAGAGCGCACCGCCGCGGGCACACGCCCGCCGGGCCAGGCCGCGATGGGGAGCGGCCCAGGCACCGAGAGTCAGCCGGTACCTTGCAGTCGTTCCGCACGAACATGAC
>VXBW01007210.1:87802-127898 GCA_013400375.1 Thinocorus orbignyianus
GGGGGCGCGCTGAGGGCGGGGGGGTTGCGGTGTCAGCG
Source organism: Thinocorus orbignyianus (assembly GCA_013400375.1). Lineage (NCBI taxonomy): Eukaryota > Metazoa > Chordata > Aves > Ciconiiformes > Thinocoridae > Thinocorus > Thinocorus orbignyianus. The sequence continues at coordinate 87,841 of VXBW01007210.1, forward strand.
CCGCCATGGCGGGCAGCGGTGGCGGCGGCGGTGTCTGAGCGGCTGCCACTGCCCCGACATGGGCACCGTGCTGGAAACAGGCACGTACCGGTCCCCGGTTCCCAGCCAGCCCCACAGGAGGCACCGGGGGTGACACCGGCCAGGACAACCGTAGGCTGCTCCCTCAGCGGGCCGGGGACACCCGCCCCACAGCCGCCAGATAATTCATAGACTCACAGAATGGTCAGAGTTGGAAGNTGGCCCTCCCCTGGACCCGTTCCAACAGTTTGATGTCCCTTCTATGTTGAGGACTCCAGAGCTGGACACAGGACTCCAGGTGGGGTCTCACAAGCGCAGAGTAGAGGGGGAGAATCACCTCCCATGACCTGCTGGTCATGCTTCTTTTGATGAACCTGTTCCCACCACAGCACTGGAGCCAGCAGCGCACCGGGTGTTGGGCGACCCGAGCTGCATCCCCAGCAGGGCGAGGGAGGGGATTCTCCCCTCTGTTCTGGAGAGAACCCCCTGCAGTGCTGTATCCAGCTCCCCTGACATAAGAAGGACATGGACCTCCTGGAGCAAGTCCAGAGGAAGCCACAAAAGCGCACAGAGGGATGGAGCACCTCTGCTTATGAGGCAGGCTGCGGGAGCTGGGGTTGTTCAGCCTGGAAAAGGCTCCAGTGAGACTCTATAGTCCCTTCCCATACCTAAGGGGGGCCACAGGAAAGATGGGGAGGGATATTTTAGCAGAGCCTTTTGCAATAGGACAAGGTAATGGCTTTGGACTAAATGGGGGAGATTGAGAGTAGACAGAAGAAATAAATTCTTTACAATGAGAGTGGTGAAACACTGGCACAGGCTACCCAGAAAGGTGATAGATGCCCCATCCCTGGACACATTCAAGGTCAGGTTGGATGGGGCTCTGAGCAATCTGATTTAGTTGAAGATGGCCCAGCTTCTGGCAGAGGGGTTGGACTAGATGGCCTTTAAAGACTCCTTCCTACCCAAACTATTCTAAGATTCTAAAACTTACTCCGGCAACATGGGTGTTTGGCAACACGGCAGAAGAACCAGTGGCCAGCCCAGCCCCAGGTCCCCAGGCAGCTGGCGTTGCACCAAGAGGCACAACATGCCAATATGACACCTTCACAAGCTGCTCTCTGGAAAATGGCACTTCCAATTGTATCAAGGGCTGCAGAAGCCTGTCCTCACACCCACAAAGAACAGCCTTTCAACGTGACAGCAACAATGCTCCTCTATTGCACTCTACAGGCACCTGAGCAATGTACCCTGCAAAGAAACCAGCAGCCCAAAATAAAGCAATACAAGAGTCTTGTAAATCGGATCACATAAAGCCTACAGAGAGCTTTTCCTAAGCGTGGTTGAGGAGACCAGGCACAGCCAGTTTCCGATGTGGTCTCTGCCACATTATTCTAAGGAACCTGGTTCTCCTGCTGTTCCCCCTCCTACACTTACCTGTTAATTGTGAAAGGACCTAAACACTAGGCCCTGTACCTTCCTAAATTGTTTGGAATTGGAGGGAGTCGTATCTCTGTTCTTCAATCTGAGGACGCCTTTCCACCTCAGTCTGAAATCTTCCTTACCATGTAAGGCTTTACCACCACAATTCCTGCTTCTCCATTTAAAATAAGTTAACTATCCAAGTATTTGGTGAAAAATCTGTGTTGAATTACATGTGCTTTTAGGCCAGTTTTCACTTTCAGGTTTCTAGAAGAACAATAAAGGCAGTCAGCTTGCAGCTATCTGAAGGAAGATGGAAGGAAGATAAAAATTGCTTTAGTACAGTGGAGTTAGTAACCTTATCAGCACAGAACTCATCTCTAAATAAGACCCGAGCCACATCCTATTGCAGGAGACACAAGCTAGAGCATGTGACTGGTGACTAGTACTCACCCCCAGCCCTAAGGAAGAAGAGCTCCAAACTGGCTGAGAGAGAGCAAGATAGGACTGCACAGGATGTTACTTAGCCTCACACAGCACACTGGAGAGAAGGCTCTGGGGCTGTGACAGAAGATGGCAACCTAGCTGATAAGAGGAAACAGTAGACACACAAAGCAATGAGGGGAAGCTATGAGGACACCAAGATTACTATTTGTTTTTCCCTCTAGCTGTAAACAAGTTTGCTTAGGTCCAGGGCTGCTGTGCTTCGGCAAACAGAACTGCAATCCTTTTTCAGTTTGATTACTTTGAGTTTCCTGTTCATATGACTTTTTCCCCCCACGGGCTGTATTTATTTCACTGCAGACAGCTTTAGTTTTTCCTGGCAGAGTACTGTATTGTGAAGTCTTTGGTGGCTTCTGCAATTTAAACACTGGATTACAGACTGTCACCAACGCCTCCAGCAGACAGACAGGATGGAAAAGTACAGCGATAATACGAGCATTTACAACTAGATCCCTCCCCCCCTCCTTTTTTCATATCAAGGCACTAATCTCCTCTTCAAATACAAGCCATTATGTTGTATTTTAAGTGCTTATTCCTCATCTATAAGGCAATATAGATTGGAGGTGGCTGGACCCAGAATCCAGATTAATAATAATAAAAAGAATATGTACTTCTACTCCATTAACAGTTATTCATAGACAGAATTAGGTATCCAGCTGCAAAGATTAGGTATCTTGCTGAAAGAAGAGGTTTTGCAGTAAACTGAGTGGCTAACTTGTTTGATTTTTGATACAGATTACCACAGCAAGAATTGTTCAAACATCTCAACTCAATACCTTGAACTCATAACAAATCTCATCTGCAGATATTTATGTACTTGTCCAAGTTTCCTAATAGAAGAACTGTTGTACATAGTTCATATAAACTGTCATATACAGTCATATAAAAGAACTGACAACAGTCAGGCATGTGCACTTGTAAGATCAAGCTCACAAAATGTATAATCATGTCACCTGGAAGAACACTTCTGGAGGTCATCTAGACCTCAGAGCAGGACAAATTACATGAGGCAGTTCAGGGCCACGTCCAGTTGAGGTTTTAGTGTCTTCGGGGGTGGAGATGTCCTAACCTTCCTCAGCTGCTGTTCCAATTTCTGACTACTTGTATGGTGACTTTTTTTTTTTTTTTTTCACGTCTAGTCAGAATTTTCTTTATACCAGCTTTTCTCTGTTGCCTCTTCCCTATCCCTGTGCACTCTGAAAAGAGTCTGGCTCCATCTTCTGTATGTTGTCCTGTGAGATAGTTCAAGAGAGCAGAAAGGTCTCTCAGCTTTCTCTTAAAAATAAGCAAACCCAGTTCTCTCTTCTGCCTACCCCTTGTGTTCCAGCCCCTTTATCTTGGTGGCATCTGCTGGACTCACTCCAGCGTGTCAACGTCTTTCTTCTACTGTGGTGTCCAAAACAGGACACAGAACTCCAGAAGTGGTCTTACAGTTACTGAATATGAGGGAAGAGACTGACTTTCTGTACCTGCTGGCTTCATTTTACTAACGCAGCCCCAGATGCAGTTGGCTGCATTTGCCACAGGAGCACACTTTTGGCTCCTGGTCAACCTACTTTGGAACAGAATGCCCATCCCCTCTGCTGCAAAATATTTTTTCAGCCAATACTAGTGTATGGGATTATTCCAAACCAGATGGAATACCCAGTCACAGTTGCCCTTGTTAAACTTCATGAAGTTTATTTCAGCTCATTTATCTTGCCTATCAAGGAACACCTGAATAGCAGCAGTGCCTTCCAACATACCGCCACCTACCTGGTAATCTACAATGCTCTTGAGGGAAGCAGCTATTCTGAAAAATCAGGCTCCTTACCTTTGTAGAAGCAGTAGATTTTACGAAAGGTATTGCTTTATTCCCTTTGCTCTGAACATGCTACATGCTCACATTAGCAGCTTTCTGAATGTCTTATGAATACAGAAGGGTTGCTTCTATTTTCTTTTATGGGTCTGAGCACCTTCTGGCATCACCCAGGACACAAGCCCTGCATCCAACTGATTTGGTCACTGCCAGCAGGTAACATAAAGAAGTACCTAGGCCACAGAAGAGAATTTAGATGCATTTGAACTAAAAAAAACCCAAACAACCATAACACACAGGGACAGTACAGAAAAACACAGACTGATACTGAAACGAAACAAGAAATTTTACAATTCAGTTCAACAAATGCTGACAAGGTTCAGATCAGGAATGTTTAACTATTTCATAATAAGAAATCCTGGGACAAAACATCATAATGGAAATACTTTGCAAAACTGTCTTCCATTGCAGATCAACATCTTCAACTGAAACCGGCTGAAAACAACTTTCTTTGAAATAACAATTTCTCATCACATGAGAAATCTTCTTTGGTTGGTTGGTTTGTTTCTAAAACCAGTGCTGGATTCGTAAGAATAGTGTAATTCACTGTCGAAACATTTGCCATGACTTCTCATGAGAGCTAAAAAGGGACCAAACGTTTTGTCACAGAATAATTCAAACAGATAAATCTTATGGCACATTTCAAAGGCTGACATCAAAGCAATTTTATGTAGACTCTCTTTATACAGTAAATAGTTACATATAATATGCATGACAAAAATATGCCAGTTTCAGGATTTAATATCCAATCTAAACATAAGTATTCATAAAGAACTATTTTAACACCTTTTCAGTAGACACTTAGCTCAGTAGTTGGTTGCAATAATCCTTACTGTTTTCAGGAACTTCATGGGGTTACAAGCAAAACTCCCATTAAAGTTAATGCATGACAAAGTTCCACTGCGACCCTCTGGAAAGCAAAGAGTCACGTTAAAAGAAGTTCAGACACTGAAATACATTGAAATGTATTGTGTCCTACAGTAGAGTTTGATACTCTGCTGGTAACTTCAAAAGGCACTGACTTAAACCACAGTAATTCTGGTCCACAAGCATTTTAGAATCTTGGTACTGTATAGTAGAAGAAAAAAAGAAAAAAACCTCCACCCTATATTCATGTAATATAAATTGATTTAATCTCTGTCCTAGCCCCAGAGCAGTCAAATTATATTGCACTTTTAAAATATTCTGTGTAGGCTGTGATAAAAATCTAATATTTACATTTTGTGTTTGTTAAAGAACTTTCAAAAATATTTCAAGAAGCAAGTTTAAACACTTATTCTTGTATTATTAATATAGCCAGAGGCTACATCAATTTATTTATTTTTTCACTAGCCCCTACTCTAGAAACATTTTTGGTCTTTCAAAAAAAGTGTTATGCTGCAATTCACATTCACAACTGATATAAACGTTTGTCTGAAACTGCAGTAGTTAGAATATTTAAATAAATAAATACATTTCTAAAGAAGTAATAACTCTGGAGTTTTGTAAACAAACTGCTGTGGAAAGTCTGTAACAAGACTCAGTTTGGCATGTTATAACTTTAATTGGCAATACTTTACACTTACACAACCTCTGCCAGGCTAGAAAACAGTTTGGTAGGCACATCTCATAAATCAATCTGGAAAAAGGCCCCAGAAATACTGAATGTTCCTTAGGTTGTATGAATAAATAAAAATGATCAAAGAGTAACATGATCCACAGAAACCAAAACTGACATTTATGCGACCCATGGGGGGACAAAAACAAAAGCAACTCAATATTCTTTATAAAATACAACCTAAGGGAAATGAACAAGCCATAAATGAATATATGACAACCAAGATGTATAGGACACAAAGGCTGGCAGAATAAAATTATCATCATAAATTTATAGAAATATTGATCTAAATAGAACTGTTATCTTAGCTGCATCTCACCAGAAAGCAATCATCATTCATTTTCCAATGCAAATTTGAAGAAACCTTCAAAATCTGTGTTTGGTAAAAACAAATTCAGTGCAAAGCACTAGACCCGAAGAAATTTTGCTGACATCTAGGTTGTCCTACATTATTGCTAAAACATGAGTGGTAACATAAAAGAAACACAACAGATGTACAGTTATGCCATTTACAGATCTGTATATGCATGTTCTAGAAATTCCAATGATGTCAGGAGGTCTCACAGGCTGTTTGATATATTTTATATAGTACAGTTGTAGTTTACATGTTCAATTTCATGACATACCCAAAGTGTTCTACACATGCTCTCTTCTCTGGTTTTTATTCAATTCAGAATATTTTGGTTTTAATCACTAAAATCTTTGAGAGAGGCAGGAAAAGCTACTTTGCAGGCTTTTGTGGAAAACACAGGATTTATTCTTTAAGATTGTTACTGACTGATGAAATGATTAAGTATTTCTGTTCAAAACCAAGAACTATGTTGGTAAGTTTGCCATTAGTAGAGCATAAGAGCTGTCACAACATCTAAGTGCCTAGTCTGTGTACTTAATGGAGCCTTCAAAGGGCAACTGAAAATCCTTCACTACAGAAGCCTACACTTTCTCATTACCCATAGACAGATATTTCTAAATTTGGTAATGAAAGTTCTTTCTTTTTCCTCCAATTAGAGAATTAGAGGAATATCCAGGGCTACACCAAATTAAACCTCTGCCCTATCACTAATAAAATGCATACTTTGCAAGCAAAGGTCAATGTTGTTTGACAGGAAAAAATCCCCAAAATTAGTATCAAGAATTAATATAGCTCATTAAATAACTACACAATGTAATCTGTCCATAAGTTAAACAGTTAAGCTGCAACTGTACTATACTTTAGCATATACATTAAAATAACTTGTAACTGAGTTAACAGCCACATTTGCCTTTTTCTTGCTCCTCATTCAGTTGTTCTGTAGAGCTGTGCCCATTGGAGCGCACCACCCCTTCTGGGATCCAGGATTTATCCACACACCGTTCCATGCGCTTCATAATGAGGTCGAGCAGGGTTTCGATGGCTTTGCTTACATTATTGCCATTAGCCGCACTGGTTTCAAAATACGGTATTCTGCAGAAGACAAAACCCACAAACTTACATCACACCGTTTATATTCACAGGAGAAAAAACAGCACACAACTACTGCCACATACGTAGAAATCACACAAACGCTGTTACTGCTACTCCACAGCACAAAGACACCAAGTAGTCAGTGGCTGGAAATGCAAAAGACATTAATGAAATGGCTGACTGAAGATAGGGCAGAAGCATAAGCTATAATTTACATAACGGAGTCCACAATTTAGGGAGGCACTGGCCAGGATGAGTTCCCAAAGCTATGCTTCTGAGGTCTGTTTTTTCAAACTCCATTCCCCACACGAGATGCAAGTGCTTTACATGGGTGTGTGTGCATAGTTTCTCCTTGCCCATTTCTATCCTCATCAACTAGGGAGTTTCTGCAAGAGGAAGAATGCTAGTATGAACCTTTTCCTGCAGGCAAGGCAGTAAAGACTCCTAATGTGTCTTATCATTGCAAAAGGTGACTGTTTCTTCTGTTGACATCCTAACTATAAACTCTCTTACATATTAAAAAAACAGAAATAAAAAAAATCTCAGCACTCAGGCTACCTATGTCTTTGTTTACAAAAGTTTCTGGGCACCTTGGTATTGAAAATACAAAGTAAGTTCTCATCATGGTTGTCCATCAGATGGTCCAGTTGTATGTCTGCAGGCTTTGACCTGTGCTCAGTGCTCCCCACAGGGTGGTGCTGGAGCAGCTACATTAGTGTTACTCCCCAAGTGACTTAATTGCTTAATAATGTTAAGTATTTCTTGCTTAACTTGCAAGATTCGATAAGTGGCCAAAAGATATCATCTTACTGTCTCAGTGTGTAGGTCTTCTGCAATCATTTTCAAAATACATCACTTATTAGCGTAAGGCCTTTCCAGAGAAAGAGGATATTCATGATCTCACACTTTCGTTACCAGAAGACTGTTGGCTGTGGCAGGATTTATCTTGCTCCCCTCAGGAGTAAGTGACTGCTAGCAGCTGTCCTGTCTCATCTCTACAGGGCAGAGAACTTTGTAATCGCCTACAGATTGGACATGATTTATAACTTTGGCTTTTAGCTCCCCATTCCTAAATTAAGTTGGCATTTTCAGCCACAAAGATAAACGTTTCATAAATTCCTTTCAGAAGTCACATGCAAAGACATCTCTTTCAAATCTTTAAAAAATGGTCAAATGCCATCTGCGGCTGTTTAAAAGCTTTTGCTTCTTCACAAGGAGCTGGTTAAAGTACCATAAACACTTGCTGTTGTCTCTGTGGCATGGATTTCAAACAAGCATTTTCACAGGAGAAAGAAAAAGTAAGACGGTAATACTGCACTAAACCCACTTGTCTCCAATGGGCAGACTGCTTCTGACCTGCCTCCAGCAATTCTTCAAGGCCAAGGAAAGCTAATTTATGACTATGTGATAGGAAATAGCACGGTACAACAGGCCTAGACCCGCAGAACAAGACAGTTAGCATTGGGGACCTAGTGCTCACACTATGCAAGTTTTGTTGGGTTTACTTCAGACCAGCTCTAATCTACTTCTGTACTGAATGCAGATTACTGGTTGGAGCACATCATCTAATTTAGTTTTCAACTGAGAAGGAATCCTGTTCACATGCTAGAAAGCTGCTCCACTTTTAGAATCAAACCACAATAAATGGATCAGATAATTTGCTTCAAAAGCACGCTTCTGATCCACACTGAAATGCAAATGTAGTCCAGAGATGAGACCCATGGACGAGTTAAGGGGATATAAGAGTACCACAGGATTAATGAGTATCTGACAGGAACAAAGAATTCACACAGTTTCTTTAGGGACACATGACTTGTGCCTGTAGGGAAGGAGGTGGTCTGACTTGGTTTTCAGAGTCCCTGGCAGTCTGTGAGAGTGCAGATGCCTCCTGCAAGAAAACAGGGCTGACCCCTTTGGGACTAAATCGCTAAGAATTCACCTTAAGGGGAGACTGAATGGGGAGGGGGCAGAGAACTGGAGAGTGGTGCTCTAGACCAGAACTGCTCTTTTGTGGGAACCCAGCACTCTGTGAGCAGACTCTCCCAATGCTGGGGAATGGGTCCCGAGGCTCTCAAAGAAACTGAGGCCACAAGGTTTTCCTGGTCATGCCAGAGACAGTGGCTATCCATACAACAAACTTTGGTAAAGAAACTCAGCTTGTAAATTAGGGTATCATTGCTTGGTATTATTTTTGATGTGACACTCATCACCTCTCCAAATGCTCTTTTGGATTTCACTTTGTAAGGCCTGGTTTTCCTGTGCCCCACTGAAAGCCTCACCACAGGCAAGAGCAAAGAATTAGAGCCCCATCATTCACCTGCCTCTCCAGTTAAATTCGATTTCTTTTCTAGAACATTTACTTCGCTACTGCCAATGAAAGAAGATTAAACATCCTCCAGTGCAAGATTATTCTAATACTATGCATGAAATTTTAGCCAATGTAGAAAACATTAATCTCTGACAGAAAAAAAAAGATATCATATCAGCCAGTTAGGCATTCTAAAATGCTTATTCACACAGTAACCTTTCAGTATACAGAAAAGGCATTACAGAAAACATTTCATTTGGCTTTAAACACAGCAGTAACTGGAAAGACGTTACTTACCCATATTTTTCTGCAAGTTCCTTAGCTTCTTCTTCTTTCACCACTCTTTGGTCCTCCAGATCACTCTTATTTCCACATAACACAATGTCAGGGTTTTCACAATATGCATGCATTTGTAGCTGACCTAACAGCAACAACGTGAATAGAGGTCACAACTTACTGTCACACATGAGGCTCACTGAGAACACTACCACATTTCAGGCAACACAAATTCCTTCAGGAAAACAACTCTTTGATAAAAGTAGGAAATAGCCATGTTCTCCATCACCTCACAGGACTTCTGCTGTTACACTGAGGAGCCAGAGAACAGGTGGACATCCACTATCAGATACCCAGTAAAAAAGGCAGGGAACAAGCCAGGGGAGCAGAAGCCTGACAAAGTTTGCATGGAACCGTGTATTTGTAAGTATAAGAAGTTATGCTCACCAAGCATCTTCAGTGTGCTGCCAGGAAAGGATATACTTCCCTCTCCTGATGGATGATGCAGTTTGGGAACTCCTTTGCCTAGACACACCAGTCTAGTAACATTTGCTCTGCATTACATTTTGCTGACAAAGCTTCAGGTGAGTCAAAATAGTTTCCCATAAGCCTTTCACACACTTAAATTACTGAATATCACCAGAGCCAGGGTTATGATGTTCTCTCAGCTTGCTTTCATATAGGTTAAGATTCAAGTTCAGTAGGCAAAGCTGTATTTCAGGTAAGCACTAGAAGCCACCACTAGCAGCTATTACAATTATGAATAAAACTTTTACTTTCTTTTACTGAAAAAGCTATTAAAAAAAAAAAAGTACTTTCAGTTCTATTTCTCAGTGAGATTCCATATTTACAAACATAGCCCCCAACACCCATGCGAAGAAAGTAAATAAAAGAGAAAAAAAAATAAAGAAATGCCATACTTATCCAGTTCCTGACATTCAGAAAGCTTTGCTCATTTGTCAGATCAAAGAGCAGAAGAAACCCCATGGCATCTCTGAAGAAGGCTGTTGTCAAGCTACGGAACCTAGACCAGCAAAGTTAAATTAGCTGGTTCATCCAACAAGTCACTTTGAAAATATAATTGCACAGTCATGAAACTGAGGTAACCCAAGACTGAATTAACTAGAATTAAATGTTCATCATAATTGGTTTGCTGATGCAGGGACTGCATAACATTACTATGGTCTAATCAAGGCCTAAAGAAGTCAAGGAAACATTTCACTCAAGTGTGAGAGCTTTAGACTAAGTCTTCTACTATAAAGCATGACTTGATCAACATTCAGAAATTAAAATAAGAATGAAATTCAGACTTTAAACCCTATACACATCAGTTCTTGATTTTAAGACCATCAACCTCTAGGATGCTAGTCTTTTGATAAACAAATAGAAAAGGATCCTTTGAGGTAATTTTACCTGTCTGACTTTCTTAAGGCCTCAACATATTTACAGAAATTTAAGGAAAACTGAAAAAATAAAACCTTCAAAAGCATCCATATGCATTGGCCATGAAAAAATAAACTTGAAGTTTCCAAAAGACAAAAAGCAACAGTTACAGTTCTAAAGTTCTACAGTTGTAGATTACAGTTGCAATTTAATGGATATTCATAGGAAACTCTCCATCACTGTTAAAATTAAAGTGCTCTTTCCCATCTTGACTCATACAATCACAAAATTAATAATCAATAAAGAGAACTCATGTACCCCATTCCACTGGCATCTAGCTTGATGACAAATGCCTTAGTTGCTAAGTGGGGGGTAAAACATACCTTTCTTGTCCTGCAGTATCCCAGAGCTGAAGATGAATCCTCTGTCCTCTGCCACCAACGCCATCTGGCCCATTGGGTCTATACACCTGTAACAAGTAGATTTGCAAGACTGAGTGTCAGCAGTGCAGCCTCTGTGGAACACAAAACAACTAACATTTAAAGTCATTAAATGCAGCAAATCTGCAAAGATTCCAACTACAACTCAATCTCTCCACTTTATGACATTCAAATGAATACTTAAAAATCAGGATAAAAGCGAAACCTGGGAAAGACATATCCAATATACTGGCAATATACTTGTGCTACTAACAGAACCTCATCAGGAAACAGAATATACTCATAAAGGTATTGACGTCTCTTACCTGCCAAAATATTGCTGAAAAAGACCTTATCATATCATAGCTTAAAAAGCAGAAATTTGATGATAATAACAAAATCTGAAGAATTTACTCAGCGTGAAAACAAAAATAAAGGCATTTGTTAGCTTCAAAAGGATCAGATAAAAAGACTCATGTCTTGTTTAGAACACTTCATGTTAGGCTATCTTCTTTACCTCCAGCTGTCATTATACCTAAGATTACCAGAGTTACAAACATATCTTTAGAGATGCATAAACTTGCTGAATTTGTGGATTATTTGACTTAGTTTATGAAACCTGTATCTTATTTTGAGTCATCAAATGTGCTGATCGAGTAAATCCACCATGTTCACCATCCCACAAAAGGAATGCTAACTTACTCAAGAGATCAGTTTTGCATTTTACTAAGGTATTTACTCCTTGCACTACTGTGGTGCATGTCATCCATCCAAAGCCAGTCTCCATAATGCCCACGACACCATCCAGATTTCTGGATGCTTGGGAAACCATCAGACTACACTGACAGGCATTTAATACTTCTACACAAGAATCAGAAAAGCTTATGCCAACTCAATTTCTTAGTGCAGTAAAGACCAGCATCCATTTGGTTATCATAATGCAGTGCTCAGCTTCGTATCTAAAGTGTGCTTGCCTAGTTTAGTAACAATTCAGAGCTTAAAAACCCCAAATAAATAAACCTTGTTTTTCACAGTTCTTGTCTGGTAGTAGTAATTGCTTAGGAAGCCAGATCAGCTCTATGTATCATGTTATCCCACTTCATTCATATGTTTTTAAAAGGTTTTTAAAATCAACATTACAGTCTGTTCACTAGTCATTCTTGTTCACAAAGAGAAAAAATATTTTTACTACAGCCCAATCTTTTCCTCATTGAAGGGAGTTCAACAACAAAAGTGCTACTCCAGGTACTATGTGCACAACTCACAGAGTAGATACATTCATCAAATCTTGCTGAGCAGCAGGAGGTGATTGCTTAGAATCAGCTCTAACTTTGGGGGAAACGGGGGGGACAACACACATGAATAACCAAAATAACCAAGTGAATTGAGATCGTTTCCTTGTCACAAGATTAAGTACGCAGTAACTATTGATTGCATGCCTACACGTAAGTATCAGCAGGTCAGATATTTAAAAAATAAATTCTGTTCTAGATTCTTAGAATAGATTCTAAGGCAGATAGCCTTTTAAAGTAGCACACTGTTTGTGACAACTCACCACTCTCTTTTCCCGAAAATCAATGCCCACTGTTGTGATAAATTTGGAATTAAATTTGCCATCCGTGTATTGGTAAAGAAGGCTGGTCTTTCCTACTCCAGAATCACCGAGTGCTAGAAATTTTATGAGGTAATCATAGTCCCCATCAGACATAGTGAGAATTCAGAAGACACCTTAAAAAGCAAAGCAAAAAGGATTAGTCAGTCAACAACTCTGCAAAGGCTTCCTTTGACAATGTTTAAAACACAAATCACTATTTGAACTACAAAGCATCCAGCAGTGGGACCAGCTCGGTACTTTTTTTATTCTAGTTTCACCTTACACCCTCAATTATGCCAATTATCAGTATCAAATTCAGCTGTGACTGAAAAAGTGCATAGTTAATTTTATTACATTCCTCTCTCTAGAACGAGAAGGCAACACACTTTTAACTTCTTCAGGAAAGACTGAAAATCAAGGTCAAAGTATTCAAGACATCTGGAACATGAACTGCAAAACTGTTTTTAATCTGCATGGAAGCTGGCAAAAGCTACTTAAATATCCCAGGAATGCAATTCTGACCTCATATTCACTGTGACACTATAAACAGATGCAAAAAATCCCATTTTTTTCCCCAGACTGCCCACTGTATTTAAATAAAAATGAAAGTAACTTTATAGTAATAGCCATATCTCAGTCTTGAAAAGGCTTTTTCATACAAGGAGGAAAAATAACCAAGTAATATGTTGTTGTTTTTGTTGAAGTTTGATTTGTTAAGAGGACCACTTCTCAAGGTTTTTCAAGTTTTCATCATAATGATAGTTAATAATTTGAACTAAATCTTGATCCCAAATTGCCATTAAACACCACACAGGTACACATGGCACCTTTTTGTGCCTTTGAAGAAATAACAATATTAAACACAGTCTGATCCAAGTGCAGTAGTAACAGCTAGAATGTGTAACAAAAATCACCAGCAAATTTCACATAGGCTAGAAAAGACTGATGTAAGCACACTAGTATTTTCCTGTTGAGTAGCTACTGAGCCTCTCTTCCCCCAAAACAAACAGTAAAAAGCTGCCTTATATTGTATTCAGAGACATGAACATGAAAAGATAAGCCTAAAATAACCATTCTAAAAGCAACATAAAACTGGCATTAAATTGCCTCTAATGAAGGAAATAGACACCAAAATACAAGACATAAAATAGACAATGAAAGAAAAAATAAAACACACCCCAAAAAAATCTGCTGTTTCCACTGCAAGTAAGCACTTCTGGAACTATCTGTAGCTTGAGCTAGATAAAATTATTCATTTCAAGTCAACCACTGCAGCAGCTTGCATCAATGGCAAAACACCAATTCATTTCTTGAATAGCAACTCACAGCTTGAGGTTTAGAACAAGCTGTATCTCAAATCTGTAAGCATCAATCATCACCATCAGGCAAAAGCCGTAACTATCTTTAAAGCTTCAACTTTATGTTACTACTGCTCTTGGATACAAGGCAGAACTGTGATTAGTCAGCTTCGCCATGAGTGAACCTACCATGATCAAATGCAGACAACAGTCAGATACTCTTCAACTGAAGTCACTGGAAAGCATTTGACACATCTCTCTCTCCCCAGCCAAGGCATATTTTGTATTATGCCCTCAACGACAGTAAAACCTTGCACGAAAGGGCGTTTAGGTGACTCATACACACTACCATGCCACAGACAGCTAATTCACTTTCCACTGTTGTGTTTTAATACAAAGTTTTGCACTAGAGTAAAAGATTGAAACAAAACAAAACAAAAACCCCCAATTAATAGTTATCAGTGCACTTTTTACATAAATCCACCACAATTGCAGGCCTGCATCCACCACACAGGTCTGAAGGAGCAGCATATTCAAGTGAGAAAGTTGAACAGGTAGTCACACACTGACAAAATAACATTTTCAGAAGAAATCAAGAGCCCTGATCCATTAGACACACACAGATGCCAGCAAAAGGGGCTTTTAGGTTTGTTTCATTTTCTGAATCATTCCCCTTGTTGGGGAAGGGAAAAAAAAGTAAAGTCAGATTGCCTACCTTGTAGCTCTACAAAGTCTTTTCACTGAAATGCACTAGAAGAAAGGGAAAAACATTTTAAAGAGCAAACAAAGAGGTTTTTACTAAGACTGGATTTGATTTCAACTTCTCTCATACATGGAGTTTCCTTTTGCCCTCAGATGTTCTCCAAGGGCAAAGAACTGTATAAGCTCCTCCTCAACTCAAGTACATGTTCTTTCAGCTACAGCACCCCTAAAATTAATTGTTGCTTAAAAAGGCTTACATGCAAATCATAGGACCACTATATTATATGAAGACAAGCTAGCTTCATGTCTTTTACTTTGCTATCCCATCTTTATTTGCCTTGTCTTGTTGGGATTTTGTTAGCTGGCTGTAAGTATATAGAATATACTTTTAATAACAGATACAAATGACAGTGCCACCTAATCACTGCTAATATTGATGTTGTAAGAAAGCTAATTTGTCATCCACCCTTGTGCAAGACCTTACAGAGGAAAAAAGAGCACTATAGCTCTTATTTGGAGCTGTAAGAAACTGTTAGGGTTCAGCTGCACCCCTCCAGTGGACAGAGCTGGGTGAAAGCTCTGGTTAAAACAGAAAGGTCAAGGTTAGACCTTGCGGAAGGAAAATCTAAAGGTAATTCTATTGTCATATCTAATTTATAGAATATCTGTTTGGACAAGCACACCACATCATTCAGACCACTTAAACCTCAATTCTCCACATGGCTGGTAGAAGCCCTTCACACGAAGGGCATAAAAATGCCTTCTATAGGCTTTCCTTGAAAAGGAACTTTTCTCCTTAGGCTTTTGAAATGCACACACCTTTCACTGCACCCCATAATGTCAATCTATTATTCAAATATCTCCAGGGAGTGGTTCTTGTGAAACCCTGCAAAGTTAACCTATCCTTGGAGACATGCAAAGAGCTATTTTTGTAGCAGTTTCATGCCTTGTCCTCCTCCCTGCACAAATATTTAAAAAGAGATCTCCACCCTCTACTTCCGAGACCTGCAGTCCTAGTGCACTGACATATCCAGCTCCACACAACAGAAATAAGAATATATTCACAGCAAAATTGCTGTGGAGTTTTTAAAAGTCATGGCCCTGCTATTAAAAACCCATCCCATTTTTTCCTTCCAATTTTGCCTTTTTTTTTTTTTTTATAAATTAGGCTTCACACCTTCCAGACTTTCCTTCCACATTTGTGTACCACATGTACCAGGAGAGTGGAAGGTAGAAAAGGAATTATCAGAGAATAACTGATGATACAATTAGGATTCATCTGGTCACCAAAAGAAAAAAAAAATTAATTCAATTATTTTAGAATGATTATTCTCAAATCTTGCTTCTATGAGTAAAAACTCCTCTGCTGAAAAAATTCACTGATGGACACAAAGTTCTACATCAAGTTCTCTAGGGTTCTGCCTTTTGTAAACCCATCCCTAAATCCATTCAGCTCTGGCTTTGCACTTCACCTGGCATACAGATGAGTAAGTGCTGGGAAAACTCCGCTGGCCTTTTCCATTGCTGACAGGACCCCCAGAGCCGCCACTGAAGCTGTGCCTGTACAGCTGCTGCTCTGGAGCCTCAGACGTCCAGATCGTGGCTCGCCAAGAAGGGATGCTCTGCAAAGCAAGTGCCGCTCTTGTTCAGTGGATCTCCTAGTCCAAGTTACTTTCACATTAACAGGTATTAATGTCAACATACCAGTATTTTTGCCTCCAGGACACAAATATCACAATCCTATTGTGTGATAAAACATTCAAGACCATGGCAGTGGTGCTCCTGTATAAATTAAGGAAATTGGCTTGGCATGCAGGATTTTCCCAGTGCAGGATGGGGACAGAGAATATACATTCTGAACTGGCCTTGCACAAAACATGCAACTCCTGAACTCCTGTGCTGCTACACAGCTGATGTAGGGGAGAAGGAAAAAGTGAGAAGGCACAAAGAGAATAAATGAAAACACAAGCCAAAACCAACCAACCAACCAAACAAAAAAAAAGCCAAACCACTAAGCTGCAAGTAAAAACATGCACACACACACGCAAAGTGTAAAATTCAGGAAACCTGAACATGCTCTTAATCAGACACTCCTCAAGCACATGAATTTAAAGTAAAGTATACCACTCACCCAGCCTCTGCTAAAGGAACAGTTAGGGCACTGGAGATAGTACTTCCAGTAGGAGTATTTTTCTAGCACCACCTCTTTAGCACACAGCCAAGAGGCTTACGTGTCACCTGTTTGCATTCATTTTGATGGGTGTTCAGAGATAAAGAGGTGTGCCTCGTGTCTCCATGTCTACAGAGGGTACTGCCTGACAGCACAGCTGAGAAGCAATGACACAGTTCACGTGTCCCATTTATTCCTAGAGGCAAAGAGCATTTTAGGAGAGATTTGTGTATGACCCACCTAGGAACAGATCTAAAGTATCTGCTGCATCACCCACACACCTTAATAAAACGACAAATTCCTAACAAGTGTTTTCATATAAAAATGTATTAATGATGGAGTAAATGGACCACAGCTGTTCAATTCTGTTCATAGCTGCACATCCTTCTCTCTCACATGCAAGAAGGATACGGCAAACCACTGTTTGCTTGCTTTCTCTCTTGGACACTGCACTGCTTCACAGGTACCATGGTGAAAGCCACCTTCCACAGATTTCCAAAGAACTGAAAAATTATTCTTTGGCAAAAACTGGAACAGATGGTATTACGTCTGACATGACTTCACACCACACCTGTCACACCACACGAAAGATGCAGACCCATCTTCCAGACAAGTAATACATATTTAACAGAGGAAGTATTTATTTTTATGGGGTCCCCATATTATACCAGCCAGCCCTCCGAAAAGCAAAAAAGGCACTTTTGTATCAAAACACTCATATAAAACCATTTCTTTGACTCAACTCATTCTTCTCAACCCCCTCACACCAAGTGAAATAAATCTCTGTACAACTTGACATCACCCCAGCACCCCAGATCTGTGATGCAGCCAGCCACAACGCCAGTGACCAACGCAGTAGGATATATCACTCAACTATAAAGAGACACAATTTGAATTTGCCAAAACACAGGCATTAGACCAATAATTAATTTATATTTTAAGATACCATGGGATTTTATCACATAGTTCTTTGGGGGTGGAGAGCAACTCCCCAACTCAAGGGCTACAGTTAACTTTTAATAAAGTCCACCTTCTGCAAGTATCACTTAGCTTTCAGGTAGATCTTACAGACAAAGGCAGAGGAGTTGTGTCTTGGCTTTGTCCTCTTTGCTCTGGAAAACCAGACCCCACTGGAAGAGTGGGACATTCACTAGACTGTGTCCTAGAGGTAGGAGCCAAACTGCAGTGAAGTCTGCATATTCCCCCTGCAATGGAGATCTGGGCCCCAATGGAAGGAGCACAGTGAAGGGGTTGCATCTCATGACATCTATCACAGTAAGAGCAGTGTGCAACAGGTGAAAAAACTGGAGTCTGCTAACAAGGTTCCACTGTATTCATCTAGAATTGAACCATATTTGTGAATACACTCTGAAAAATTCAATACTATTTAGAGTTCAAAAACACTTTGCAAATGAAGGTTTCCCCAAACATGGCTTTATTCTTAAAAAGCAGTTGAGGCTGCATGTTTATTATTAAAGAGTTGATGTGACCACTGGAGGAAAAGAAGTCCCCAGACAGAAAGAAAGATGCAGACAGACGCAGACAGAAAAGGAAGATACTACAGGTGTCTCAATGAACCACGTGTAAATACAAGTACATGGTAATAATGCATTTGTGCAGGTTTGATCATTCTGCAAGTGCAAGCAAATTAATACTAAAAGAGCTTCTCACACTGGTGCTATACAGACTTGAACAACTTCAAGAACTGTTTTATACATCACCTGATCTGGTATAGCAGAAAGCACCGAGAAAGCGATCCAGACCTCAAAGGAATAGATTCACTAATCCTGCCGTACCAGCACTCCCATCACACTACAGCAAAGCTATAACCACATTCTTGCCTGACGTGGGAGCCTCACCCTGCTCTAAGGCTTCAGTAGCACCTTAATGCTTGCAGAACTGGTCACCATCAGACACCTGCCAGCTCTGTCGAAACAAGGGACAGAGAGTTAAACAATGTTCCTGCTTAGTTAACACTATTAGAAGTGCTTTCGGTTAAAAGCTGCCAGATCTATATAAGCGTAATATAAACAAATTATGGCAACAATTTTTCATACCTCAAGTAACTGCTATGCTGGGGGAAGAGAGTTAATAAAGAAGCATTTTACTGAAATATTCTGAGCTGCACCATGTTTTTCATGATTTCTTATGAAAATGTATGACCTGGATTGCTTTAATTTTGGCAAAAATGACACTTCCTGCAATTTCTGGGACTTTACTGTAATATAAACAGGAAGAAAGAAAACATCTCTTCATCTCAGAAATGAGAGGAAGAGATTCAGTTGCTCCAAGCATTTATCTTTTGATTGCACTCAATTGCTTTACTTGACATTTTACTGTTATGACCTTTTTAGTTTCAACTATAGAGGAATTCTAAGGAATTGTAGGATCAATGTCTAAGGATTGTCTCTTTCTTGGAAGGATGTGAGTAATTTTAAAGGTGCCCAGGATACACAGAGGAGTTTACAAAAATACATTAAAAAAAAAAAAAATCTGCGAAGCTTTAGCTTCCACATGCTAACATCACATCTGTCTCAGCTGAAGGTGCTCAAGAATACTATGGCAGCTTTCAGCATTGTTAGAACCACAGAATTTTGCGGAGTAATAAGAACTGACAGGTACACAAAGCACTCTGAAAACCAGTTATCATGGGAGATGCCAGGCATAAAAATCATGATCCTACCCAGAAAGGGAGTACAAAAAGGCTAAGTGAAGCAACAGGTCTGCAAGTGTGGTGAGAACCTTGCACAACAGGCCAGGCAAGGAATCAGCAGACTCTGGATTTCATTTCTAGAAAACCAAGGTAAACTGGGAATGGAGAAGCCAGGAAAGGAAGCAACAGTTAGTTTTGCAACTACATCTGCATTTCAGAATAACCAAACCAACAAAAAGGAGACCGAACTTCAAAGAACGGCTCAGCCACATTAAGGAATGAAAGGCAGCATTCGAAAATAAATAAAAAAAAAGGAAAAATAAAACAAGGAACGTTGCAGGTGATACTCCAACGTTACCCATACAAAAGGATCTCTGTGCAGCTTCAACTTTTCTGCAGAAAGAACAGCACCATCTCTATTCCCTCATCAGTTACTAAGATTTTCATGCTTTATGGTAAGAAAATACTGTAGATAGTAAAGAGTTGTAATGGTATCTGATTAAAACGAATTGTCTCAGAGTACCTGCCCTCCCCCTGGGAACAAGAGCTTTTGCCTCCCAAGTTACCTCTCAAACTCTCATCAGAAGTTGCGTTGAAGTTGTAGCAGTCAAGGAAACATTTGTGCCATGTCAATAAACACCAGAGTAGAATGGGGGGAAAAAAGCAAAATTTATTATTATTTTTTTTAAACAGCTCCATACTAACTCCTTTCTCAACCATTCAAATGTTCCTCTGATAAATACATTAAAGTCACAATGCCTTGTGAATTAACAAGCCACGCTTCTTCACTAACTCATAAACAGGAAATTCAGAGCTATGCCCAGCACTTTTTCTTGACCTGACAATTCTGACTGCTTTGGGATCAAGTTCATTGCTTACCCACAGCCTAAACTTAACATTTGTAACACATCACTTCACTATACCTCTTCTTGACAATAACAAGGAATTATGAATGACAGTCTTACATAGATTGACACAGTTTCCAACTCTTTCAGTCAACACAGGAGCCACCAGGGTTTCACCCACAAAGCTGGTCGTATTCACAGAAGGAGGGAAATATCCAGAAGTTTGCCCACCCACTCATTCAGCAACACTTCCAACTCCAGAAGGGCAAGAAAAGAGAGTACACTTCTATTTCTGTGCTCAGAAATAGCCACTGAAAGATAAAGGAGAAGATAGTAAGAATCACAGAGCATCATAAGAATTGAGCATCGTAAGGAATGGTTTGGTTTTCCTGGAGATAAAAATCTCTTCAGCAGACGGTGAGAATAACAGACACATGAAAAAGCAGAATAAAAGGAATAAGAAATGGTAAAATAATCTAAAAGCTGGAAAAGGAAGCAATTTCACATGTGCAGTTAGAATGTAAATAAAACAACATCTTAAGGAAAACATGCACGTACTCATGCTAAAGAAAATATTATGCTTTATGCTCTGCCTATGTGGGTGATTCAGGAGGCTGCAACACACATTAGTCAGGCCAAGTTCTTTGTTTAAGCCCCATAAAGCACATACTGTAAACAGCCAGAAGAAAATATTTGCAGCTTCTTTAAAAATACATTATGCCTTCAAGGCACCTTGTTTTGTAGGACAGATACCTTGAATACCAATAACGATTCTCCAAAAGGTCACACTGCCAAATTTGTGAAGGACACAAGATACATGCTGCATCAGAGGGAAATAATCGGGACAATTTATTTTTGCCAGATTATGTCAATTAAATGTCTGTGGAGAATGTCAGGCAACAGGCAACCTGAACACGATACCAACGGGACCATAAAACTATGTTTTTCATCCATTGACGTGGGGAAGTGTACAAAGGAGTGAGGCAGGAAAGAATTTCAGTGCAGAATTTAATCCACCTTTTCATCCTTTGGATTGGGAAATACCTGCTTCTCTTCATAGGAGGTTTTGATTGGAGGATGCAACAAAAGGTTTTGGGTTTGTTTTGTTGCTTTTTTTTACAGCTGCTCTCACCCTTAACATTATTGTTTCTCTATAATACTGTGATTTTTCCTTCTTTTTGGTGCAAGTTACTTGATTTAGTTCAACAATAAATAACAGGGGGACACAGTATATATGGCATTTCCTACATTTTGTTCTGGCTATTTATTTCTCTGGAAGTTAAAAGTTTTCTCATTACCTAGATGACACTGAAATAGCTGAAGATTTTTTAAATCCATCAGAAGTTAGTCTGCCTCCACCTGCCAAATGAAAACAGCTAACTACAAGGCATCATGGCCTTTTGGAGCAGGACTCATGTCAGATCACACTTGCAGACACCAATGAAAACACACTGTTCCTCAGAAAACTTGCTGATTATCAAAGTTACTGACTGAACAACTAATCAATATCCGTATCTAGTGACCTGTAAAATCTCTATTATCTATGAATATCAGGCATGACACTAGGATTAGTATGTTATTAGTGGAAATACTTAATCAGAAGGGTTTCTTAAATGGATCTAGCACAAAGGACAAAATGAATTTATAGTTTTCTGTGGGAAAGCAAGAGAAACTGTCAGTTGTCTAGTCACTAGAAAAGGTTATTCCTTCTGCCTCTCAATTTCCATTCCAATGTGCCTGGACTTTAAATACAAGGGACAGACAGAGATGCTAAGCAAGGAAGCACGTGGACAGAGATGGAAGGATGTATCCAGATTGATAAAATCGAGGCTCACAGCTAGCATTCACTTCTACACTTTTAAAAATCATAAAGTTTCAACAGAAACATCCTCACAGGTGCCAAGCTCACTGGTCCTACCGCATATCACGCTGGCAGCTAGTGCTATATGGAGACAGGCGGAGCACTGCAGCACAATGCTTCAAAGAAATTGAGAGATGGGTCAGTCACCTCTCAGGAGGTTGCAAAAAGGAACTGAGCCTTTGATTTCAGAGTCTGTAATAGCTACAGTCTATTACAGTCTGTCTACAGCCTATCTACATATACATATATATACAGTCTATCTACAGAGAGTGATTTTCAGCCAGTACCGGGCAGGATTTTCTAATAAACGTGTCTGGAAACAGTAAGCATGCATGATGCTTTCATATATCATAAATGTGATGAAAAGGTTAGAAATAACTTACTGAGAATTACATAATAAAACACCACTTCTGCCTGAAATGGGGCCACGACCCGTTCTCTTCAGGAAGTTACTAACGTGCGACAGCAAAGCAGAAATCTTGATCTCTGACACCAAGACACAGACATTTTGGAGCACTCTCGCAGTTCAAAAATATTACTCTAACTCTTCTAACAAAGCAAAGCTAAAGCAAAGCTAAAACTACAGGTTGGGGGCTTTTTTCACAAGAATTGAAAAATAAACCCATATTTTCAACAAGACACTAAATCATCCACTTGAACAGCCCCAGAACTGCAGCCTGTACTAATCCTGTCCAAACTTTCTATGGAGGCTCTGCAGCCTGCCAAAATAGTCAGAAGGGCTTTGGCAAAATGTTTGCTTCAATTTCTATCCTAGCACTGCTTCTTTTCTAGAGTCTCAGAAAAGGGATAATTCAAAAAAGCACCGATTAAGCAGGCTGAACTGCACAACACAAAGCTTCCATTCAAAAAGCCTGCTGTTTTTCAACCTGAGTTGCCAACACTATTTCTCTTATTGCTCTGATCAGAATCCCATATTACAGCATGAATTATATTTAAATCTTGATATACAGCAAAGACTGCTCAGATAAACAGCACAGCAAACCAGAGTTTCTTATACTGATTCTTGTCATGAAGGTATGCATGAGCCCTTCAAGGAAAGCAAGTCTAATGCCACAGCTTGCCCATATTACCCATTTGAGTTGTTCCCAGACTGAGGGAGGGCCCCAAGGTGGCTGCAGAGTAACACTCCCGGCTGAAACCTGGCAGCCGTTACCAGCTTTTTGTACTATAGATGCCTTTCTGCAGAATTCTTTCTTAACAATTCACACAGACATACAGCACTCTCACTTTTCACTTTAACTGACCTGCAATAACAGGCAATTTCCTACCCCTCTCCCCAGAAGTCTTCAATTAAAATTATTATTCAGATAATAAATCTGAATAATATGCTGTAGCTAATAAATGGCATAGCAGCGGTGACCACACAGAACCACTGCCCCTATAACCCAAGAAAAAAAATATACAAAGTTATTCTAAGAAAATAAATTGCCACACCGCTCCAATTGATCCATGCAGTGCATGTTCCCTGTACAAAACTGCATCAAGAAAATGTGTATGTAGTTTTCATACCACAGTGGATTCAGACTGTGCTTTCTTGACTTAACACTAGGTACAAAACTCTGCATACATATGAAAATCCAAAAATCTCATGCAAACTGGCAAACCAACTTCATATAATGGCTTGCAGTTTTTTACGGTTTATATTACAATTAAGAAAGGCATCCAACCACTAAATGAAAAACAGGATAAAAAGGGTAAATAGATATGAAAGAATCTATTCAGCTATGCGCTTGTGTGTACAAGTCACAAGAAAGTGGGAGTATGCAATTGTACTGTCCAACAAGAATTTCGATTTGAAAAGACTCATTAAAAGTAGGCGTTGCTGTATCATTTCTTAATAAAAGGCTGACTTTGGCTTGATTTTAAACCAGTGCATATGATTTCCCATAGGCGGAAGTAAAAACTGAGTAATAAGATTCCAGTAAAAACAAATTCATTATGTGGAAAAAGAACATCTCAGTTAGCACTAATCAGGACAGCTACAGCGCCTATAGTGGAGCTACGCTAACATACATGAGTCCCCTCACTCCCAGAGAATTCCCACCTCACCAAGATCCTAGTTCTGCTTCTGTTTATACCAACAGTTTCACCAAAAAGCATCAAACTGTATTTTTGTAAAGAAAATTCAAAGGAGATGTTACATTATTTCCTGGTTATGAAGTCAAGCACTTTAGACCAAACAAAAGTTACTCTTACATTTTTTTCCTTGAAAAGTTATCTCTACTTCCCTTTGATCAGAGCTTATTTCCCTCATTCCACTAGGATATGGTTCAGGTCTTTTTCCATTAACTGCTTTTAATATTTTATTTTAGTTCATTCTTTAAATTTTGTATAATTTCTGACTTTTTCTTGGTCATTTTTCCCCCCATTTTTTTAAAGGCAAAAAAACCCCAAAGCAATTTCTCTTTGATGCCATTCTTAGTGATGTGTAAAGAATTCCAGCTGAATTAGATTCCTAGTT
Organism: Thinocorus orbignyianus; assembly: GCA_013400375.1. Classification (NCBI taxonomy): domain Eukaryota; kingdom Metazoa; phylum Chordata; class Aves; order Ciconiiformes; family Thinocoridae; genus Thinocorus; species Thinocorus orbignyianus. The sequence continues at coordinate 112,675 of VXBW01007210.1, forward strand.
TGTCTTCACCAGGCTTAATTATTAAGGGTGTTTTGTTTAAAATAGTGTTGTAAACAACAGACATGCTAGAAAAAAAGAAATATACTGAAATCCACTTAGGGGTATGGTGAAGGTAAGGGGAGCAGATCAGCACCATATGCTAGAATGTTTTCTTTTATGCCTTGCTCTATACAACAGAATCCCAACATTATCAAAATTTAATCCTATTAGAAATCACTACCCTCAAATGTGCTGGAAATTGTTTCTGTAACACATATTCAAAATGCACATGTAATGTAGTAATTGAGAAGCATTCTATAATAGTAAATTACAACGAAGCAACTATGACATGATGGATATGACCATCCAGTGCAGCACAGAAAAAAATAATAATAAAAATCACTAAGTCAAGCATCAATGTTTACAAAAATCCTTTCTCCCAGTTATTTTATGTAAGTTTTTTCATACACTAAGGATGTCTATGAGGAAACAGCAAGAAAACATACTTATTTAAATACATTTATGAATTTCTAACTTCTTTCTCATAAACACAAGTCAAAAGGGCTTTGATCAGGACTAGAAAAATCATCTTAAGATACTCTATGCTAGACATAAATCAAAACCCTGGGAAAGCCTTGTGATCTTCCCACAGAAGTAGAAGAGAATACTGTTTTCTGTTCTCTGAATTCCTACTTGGTTATTTACAGTCTACAAAAACTGGAGCTTTGGTCCATGATTAGAGAAACACTGGCAAAAACACGGGCTAGAAAGGATGCCTGATTACAGATTCATGCTTGGGGTGGCAAAGAATGACCCAGTCAGATGGGAATACACATTTTTAATCTCTTCCACAGTAAAAAACACAGCACAAAACACAGTAATAAAATCCCATGCCCATATTGTCTTTACCATAATTAATTTTAAGACTGGAACTATTAGTATATGATGCAATAAAGAACTTGAACTAGATGAGCTCTCATGGTTCCTTGCAGTCCAATTTCTTCTGCTAATTAAAAATAACAGACTGTGTAATGCACCATTTTTATTCCTTTTATCATCAATACGTTTACTATACATGAGAACAAACACATTGGTGTGCAACTCAATTAAACACAGCACCACTCTAAAAGATTATTTTGTTAAGTGTAATTTATTATAGTAGGCTAATGAGAATTCAGGAATAAATAGAGGAAAAGTTCAAGCAGTACAAAATTTAAAAATACTGGGCTACTTTGGTCTGTATTATGAAATGTTATTTGTGTGGTACACTACTATAAAAGGTATTTGTGTAGTACACTTTACTATCAAAAGTGTAATTCCACCTAACTGTAGAGTAAGGTAGACTTTACACAGAAAGAAATGTAATCTAATGATTTGGGACTAGAAAGGGCACCTTACGGTTATTGAATCCAGACATTGGGCACTGCAGTCATTTGTTTCAATCTTATCGATAAACTTCCACAGGTTTGTCTTTAAATCTAACCGATGGCTTTGCAAAAAGCAATGACCAAAGATGTACCAAGAAGCCACAGTTTTTTCACTTAAACCCAAGGCCTATGCTTTACATAAGCCAATATATTCCCCAGTTTCAGGTTTACTTTCTCCTCTACAAGAAGATGCAGCAATGCTGAACTGCCTCTCAAAATCAAAATATTTCAGGCAGTTTGTCAGAAGTACAGCAACACTGTTTCAAGGCTCTTAACAGAGGAACAGTTGTCACACAACAACTGTAAGCTCAAGGAAAACAATGTAATTAATCTTATTAAAACAAATAAAAAAGATAGCGTTTACATACCTATGCTTAACAGCTGCAAATGGATCTGTAGTTTTCCAAAGGTATTTTAGTGATGAGTTTCCTGACACAGTTCAGATCTCTTGAATACCATAGTCATGCAAAAAGAGCTGTTTCTCATCTGAAAGGTAGTATCAGCAGAGAAAGAAAATAAAATAGTGTAGTTCAGAACAACAGCTCTAAAATTCACACTGACATGCAAAGCTGCCAGCCCCACATAACCACCCTACCCACCTAATTACATTCAGCTGCTTGTCATGTGGTCTCACTGAGCAATCAAGTGATCTCTTCTCCTTTTAAAACTAAGCAATGTAGTTAACCAGATCTCCCTAAAATAGGTAACAAACATTAAGCCTTTGCATAAACTACTGACCCTCCTCCTTCTTGTCATAAAGAGAGGAAGTTGCAGTATGATTCATTACCAGAAAAAAAAAAAAAAAGGCAAACACTGTAATCCACTATAATGAAACACAGCAAGCACCAAAAGCTCCTAAAACGTAATGGAGAATTTCAGTTTTCAGCCTGATTTTATGTTATTACAGATGGCAGAAAAAGTTACTGATAACAAAATTGTCACAGACATCAGAGTGAGACCATGTGAGGAGCTGGAAGGATTTGGGAAGGCGCTGGCAGCAGTACTACAAGGCTTTGTAGCCTCCACATCCAACCCCTTCTGTTGAACCCCTTTTGATGGCAACAAGCTCCTACAAAAGACCAGAGTTAAGCTGTTGTCAGAAACTTTCCAAACCACTGCAGCTAAATCTGCAAGCCTCTGCTCAATCCTAGCAACGCAGGCAGACATTTTAAACGTGCCTAATTTCATGTAAACCAACTCTTCCTCAACAACAAGTCCATTCATCAGGGCCTGTTAGCACAGGCATCAACAGGCAAGATCCCCATGCCCAGACATGTTCCAGCTCTGGTGCCTGCACCAAGGCATTCCCTGGACTGAAGGTCCCTGCACTGGGCCGAAGGGATCGTTACCACGAGGCCCCGTCCCCTCTCACAAACACGCCAGCCATTACAGATGCTGACAGCAGAGGGACTGAAAAGTGTGGACAGTGCGCCCGCCATACAAGATACAGCAGATGGGAGCTCTTAGAGAAGACAGGTTGCCTTGCACAATCCTTTCGTGTCTCAGTTTCTTTCCTCACAGTGTTTCAAGAGCAGAGAAGAAAGGAAATTAAGAAGGTCTCTAAGACTACTCTACTGTCTTATGATTTAAGAAGTGCTGCTGACGCAGACAGCCTGCTGCAGCGTTTAGGATGTCCTTAAAGCATTTGTCTACCAGTATTCATGACAACTCCACAAGCTCCTTAATTCACTTGTTTCAGCTCTGAGCTATCTCACCTTCTTTCCTGCAAATAAAGGCAATTTTTCTTGCCCTTTCCCCAGTGAACATCTATGTTCTGTTATACAGAGCTGGCAAACAACTATCTGTGGTGGAACAATTTTTCATGCCCTGCCTTAGCATTTTTCCAGATTTAACTCCATTTCTTTGACATTTTGTTACAGGTTACAATTTTTATAATTCTACCCATTCTTGGCTCATTCCAATCTTCTATAAATTCCACCACAATCTCAGAAGAATACAGGAGTCCCTTTTTGCTCCCACATGCAATAAAAGTTTTGGTTCAATTTTCAGCAACGTGAACATTTTTAATCTTTAACTGCTTCCCTGATCAATACCAGCAGAATTACTTACTGTGAAGAAATACTCAGACCACAAACACCCAAGAATTTCTGCTAACTGCTGCAGAGTGCAGGAGGAACAGGATAAGAAGTGTTGACAGACAAAGCAACAACCCTTCTGCCATGTTGCAATTCATAAATAATTCCCAGACTTCAGCTTTTCATTTCAGGTTGAAACAAGACTGCTTAACTTTCCTCTTACCAAGTTGAGAAATACTAACTAATTTTCCCTTCCCCCTTTCCAGGAAAGGGATTTATCCAAAACAGTAGAACTTTGCTAGAAAGGTATAGCTGAAGTAAAGCTTACTTTCTCAGGGTGAAGTTATGTTGATTTCCAACTGCAGAGTCAGTACCAAAACAGAGGGCCTCAGTTTGCAAACTGGGAGGACATCAATGTTACGTCGCTTAAAGTCTCTGTTTTTAAACAAACACATTTGCAGTGCCTCAGCAAACGCTGCAGAAACAGCTGAGCCAACCCTACTGCGGTGGCAGGAAGTGCATGCAAACAGTGGGGCAGCAGCTGGAACAGGAACCACTGCAGCCAGCCCAAGGTACACCCTCCTCTCCCTCCTACCCGAATCCTAGGGGGCTATAAAGAGCTTGGACATTTTCTAAGTTTATGCAGGGGGTCAAAATCACACCAGTAAAGTTCTGAAACTGTGAAATGTAGCTTTGAAACTACAGCTCTACAAAAGAATGGCCACCTATTTATTTATAAAATCTTCCCACTGTTTTTATAAGCAAGTTTTATGAACATGACCCAAACGCACAGAATTTACGGCCTTCTTGTAAAACTGATCTATGCTATATGGGCCTAAAAATTTAGGAGAAAATTTGAGCAGAGTCAAACACAGTGGACAGTCTGGAACATTCTTCATCATGAGCATCAGAGTATTTGCCTTCATACATTCCATGCTCTTCAGGAAACCTGCAAGTGTCTGAACTGCCCTGTAGCAGGTGTTTTGCCTAGAAGAAAATTCCGGATTGTTACCTGTCTGCACACAGTTCTTGTGGGAATTAAGACATTGGCACTGAAGACAGGAATTGAGGAAGAGGAGGATCCGGTGCCAGTTCATTTCAGACAATGCTGCCCAAACAACTCATCTGTGTTTTCAAAGTCAAAAGCTGTGCCTAACACCACTGTCAACTGCCTCCACTGCTCCTCAAGCCCCAGTCGCCCAGTTCTGTTGGAGGTCTCTTCTTCAGCACTCTGACCAATTAATGGCTGTTTCCAACACACACTAAAAGCTCGCCATGAGCTTACCAACAGCCATAGTTTTAGATGTGCATTCAACAGATGACCTGCAAGTCTATGGAATGAAAATCAACCAGCAGACTGCCACGGGTCATGTAACTTCTTAGTGTCCATAAATCCTGTCTGTGCCACAAAACCTCTACTGGGAATCAAAGAGGAAACTTAAAAAATGCAAGATAGGGAAAGGCAGCCACTGGGACACACTGCCTATATGCTGGAGAACTTCAGGAGGAGTCAGAGGACATGCTATACAGCAATTATTTCACAGTGAGAGAAATACCCTACAAAACACAAGAAGTGAGAAAAAACTAAATAGGCAAATTATGAACATATTTCTTGGTATAGGCAGATTCCTCTAAAACAGAATTACAGTTGTTTCCTTGGAATAAAGTCAGCTTCTCACAAAAAGACATTCGGGAAAAAATCAGAGGGACTGATGAGATGTGCTGCAAAGGAAAATTGACCAAGTGTCAGGTGAATGAGCTTGCTACTTAATGCCACAGCAGTCCATAAATGCAGTAACACACCAGTACCTCAAGACTTGAAAGGAGGAGACAAAATCCTTTATATTGAATTTTTTCTGCTTTCTTCTCACCAACATCCTTCCAAGAAAAAAAGAAAGAAAAGACAACCCACACTCAGAAGATCAGCTTTCATACCAGGAATGTAATAGCTGAACTTTCCTAGCATCAAATCATGAAATACCACTTCAGTGATTAAAATGAAAGTAGGTCAGGCAGGCTTTCCTGCTACCCAAAAGGCACATCTGCTAAATATCTAGTAACACTCAAGTTTAAAGTAAAGCTTTCATGTTTTGTTCTTTCAACTATAAGCTTAACTAAAGACTAGGCAACTTCTAGTAATGGTGACAGAGCTTTCTTTTAGCTCTGATAAGAGATAAAGTACGGGTATGTTTCAGCTCAGTAGCATTTTACACAGAAAAGAGCTTCTTAAAATTACTTCCCTCCAAGACAGGCTCTAGATTAATAACTTCCAAGCGTTACCAGGCTCTCTTCAAGAAGAAAAAAAAAAAAAAAAGTTAACACTAAAATAATCAAGAAATTAAAAGCATCAATTTTGGTTTCATGGAAAACCACACTGTCAAATAAAGGAATCCTTCCCAGTAGCTGGGCACTCAACATCAGCATTTTGACAAACTTCACATCAAACTCTGTCATCTTTTTCACATGAAAAAAATCAAAAGACTGCTTCGTGAAATAAAAATTGCTTATATTTGCAGAACATCTTAGTATCTCAAAAAAGACTAGTAAAATTAGTCCGAACAAGTGGATCTAATTGATTTGTCAATTCTGTTGAACTACGAGTTTACTGCCTCCACATCACTTTCTATTAATGTCAGGGTAAGCACAGTTTATCCTGAGGCAAAGCCAGGCATGTAGGTGTGTGCTCCAGATCTGAATGACAAGGCAAAGGAAAAAAAAAAAAATTAATTCCTAATCAGGCTCGCTCGCTCTCTCTCATTACAGTTCTGAAATACTAGAAAGAATATAATAGGAAAAAAAGACAATTGTCCATGCACAAGCTGTTAAGACACCAAGAAATGGTGAATAAAAAGTTCAGTATTTAAAATGGCTATAAAATACATTAGTGTACGAACAAACATGATCATTCATTTTGACTGAAACAGACAAATTTTATCCTTTTTTGTATGTAGGAAAAGATATTTTGGCAACATTCACACTGTACTCAAAAGAGGAATATTTAGCCTAAAGATGCATGAAATACTCAACGTGCTACAGCTCTTCTGTGAGATTTATGTTGGTTCCATGTTTTGTAAAACTAACGAAGTGGGTGCCTGATGGCATGAAAAGAGCACCCAGAACAGTAATGCCTGCAGATAGAAATGTCCCTGTGTTCTGGTAAGAAGCTGTAAAAACATGCTAATAATCTGATGTCCCTATCTGAAAAGTTACAAATCTCATTTTAGTTCAATGATCTTTACCTACATATTAAAAGGGTTGTTAACCAAGTATATTTTTTTAATTAAAAAACACAGGAAGCTGCTGTACTAATGTAAAGCTAACTTCTGCTACAACTTCCTAAGAAAAGATTTTCAGTGTTTTACAATCCTATAATATTAATAAAATTTTGAAAGTTGCTTTGATATTTTTATTCATGCTGAAGCTTAATTGATACGTATTTGTTCTTTGCACAACCTGATCAAATATGTCATTGCCAAGTAAAACAGATCTCAGCAGAGTTCCAATTTGGACACAGCTGGGCTTTCTTTCCAGCACAAGGAGACCCTCACGTCTTTTGTAAATCTACTTAATAGGACAAGTAAGCTGACAACAGTGTCTTTTCCACTTGAGATTTGCTCTCAGGAGGAAAAACTGAAAAGGTGGTTATTTGCATTATTTGACAGATAGAGAAATATGTCTCTTCTGAGCTACAGCAAAGTATTCCTTTTGTCCTATATTATTGTTTGATCTTCCACGCAATGAAGCACATGAAACCTAATTAAACACCTGTGATGCCTATTTTTCTCCTCTACCACTTCTTAAACCATGAACATCATTAACACTAGAGCTCCTTCATATCCACATTTATTCAGTACCTCCCCAAGTTAAGTATGACTAACCTGACTGGTTGATCTTGTGCAAGAGGAACGAGTAGGCTTGTAAAGGCGGTGGTTCTGGAGGACGTTACCAAAGTTGATCTTTCAGTTCCACTGACTCTATTCCCTGTGCAACTCCCAATTACAAAAAAAACATTACTGCTCCCATTCCTCATGATCCTCCAGGATGCTAGGCTGAAGAAAAATTCCCTGAGGCTCAACCCACCACACTGGGGACTGCAAATGCTGTAAGGACTTCTTGGAGTAAAGCTCCAAATTTGCAATGCAAAAAACAAAGCTTAAATGAGGACACGTCTCTTACCCTGGTTTCCTAAGGACAGAAAACTGATTAGAGAGAGGGGCAGAGAGACTGAATTTCCCCCATTTCTGCCTTCTCCCCCAACATTTGAATCCATTGATTAGTTTTAGCACTCCCTCACAGAGGGGAAAAAGTCACAAAGATATGAAGTTCCTATATACTTTGTGAAAAATCAGCAATGGGATAAAGGAAGGAGTCAGATGCACACATTCATTCAAAGTCAGCGCTCACAGTTTCTCAGTTCTAAAAAGGGGACCCACCAACTGGCCAAATTGTTCCAGACCAGCAGCAGCACATACTGCCATCATCATTCAATTTTACATTTACTTTCAATTTGGATTTAACATTTTCTATTTTTAAAAAAAGCAAATAAATTAAATAAATTAATTAATTAAAAGCAAATAAAATTTAAGCACATCTGTGATTTAAAAGTTAATAGACTAAAAACTGGTTGACTTTCACTGTATTAGCAGTTCAAATGTTGGGGGGGGTGTCTTTTGTTTTATTTTTACATGTATTAGAAACTGTGACTCTAACTTTTGCAGCACGTTGTTTTTTGTAGGGCTTTCAAGGCCTGCTCTTCAGCTGCTACTGACACACAGCATGATCTCACCCCCCACCCTGTGCACTATCTATAGTGCACTAGCTATATCCAAACTAACAATTCTAGAAAACTATCAAATCAAGATTTATAGTCATCTCTTCTACTCACTAAAAAAAATACCACTTCAACAATTCCAACTTAGGGCTACTTTTATCTGAACTAAAATTATGAGAGCTTTGCTATCACATTCAGAAGAAATACAATCAAATTCAGACAGTAGTGTCTTCAAACTTGGATGACACCATCTCTGTACAGAGGTGTTTATCCTGACACCATTCTAATTGTAAGAAAGAATATGAAAAAATTAAGTATAGCCAAATAGTTCATGCTCCAGCAGAAAAGACCTGTCAAGTTCAATCATTGTTAGAGGAGAAAGTCAGTGGAGTGTGTGCACAGGATGTTACAGTGCTGGATGAGAAACACTGTGTTGCAAACGGATGGTACTAGCAGGGCTAGAAGCTAACTGGATACCTGTATTTTGGGTCATATTCAGTCATGCACAAACTTCAGTCTGGAACCAAACTGAGGAGGAGGGGAATTATGATTAATATTTGCAACTTGAAAAACCCTCAACCAACCAAACACAAACCCCTCATCCTACTTTTTGCTATAATCTACATTCTGAATGTTAGCCAGGCTTCAAAGCAGACTGGGAAAGCACCACCCACTGGCAATAACTATAACAGCAGTTCATCTCTCTGCAAGCCTTGGATTAAACAGTTCCACAGCTCAAGCAACTCCTATAACTGCTAGCTTTGAGTGATATCCTGAAGTTTTCAAAATGCATCATGCTCTGTGTTAGTCATTCAATTATCAGCAGAGATTTCCAGGAGGAACATCATTTCCCTCAGCAACTCCTAGTATAAAACATACTTGCAATATTGGCAGGGACATACAAGAAAACCAGAAAGTCTGCATATTTTTTATCATAAAAGTGAATCAACTTTTATTTTCCTCCTACCTAATATATATGCTTTATTAAACCTTATCACTAATAAATGCCTTCAGTCTAGTCCAATTATTCCCATTCCTGAGGGATGTTACTGCAAAGAATTGTTTTCTTTCTTTTCAGTTTATAGAGCAATGAGCACCAAATGAAATACGCAACATTTATGAAAATAATGAGATAGGCCCTCACAGCAAAACTTAGTTGACTCTAGAGAGCGCATGCTATTCACTTCCATGGTTGGATACCAGCCACTGTGACAGTGTTGCCATTTTGAAGTGTTTGATTAGAACTGGAAGGATGCCTTTAAAACAATAGTACTTCTGCAAGAGAATCTTCATCACCTTCTAGTGACATATGCTGCCCCGTGGGTTGATATGCTTAACAAAACTAATATAAAGATCGTGTATCGATGGTTTCCAATTCAGTTTTGTATTCTGCTGTTTATGATTTGAACCTGAGAGAGGTTTATGTACCTGAAAGTTCACCTATCCTTTCCAACAACATAAACTGGTGTAGTAAAGGGGATTACTTCCACCATGGAGCTCACCTTTCCTGAAAGGGAAAAAAAAAAAAAAAAAAACCAACTTGAGTAATACTTAACTATTTTGTTTGGGGTTTTTTTAAATCTTTTATCCTTTTCAACTGATCACTGTACACATAAGCAGTATGATGGCCAGCTGCAATCAAACTCCAAAGTTAATCTGGAGTCGGCTACTTGATTTGTGTAGCAGTCTTCCTTATACCTATCCAGTGTATTATTTGCATATAAAATATTTCACCTAGGTACACTCCTTACAGTCCTTTCATTCACGTGTAAAGATTCACCACAGAAGTATAGAGTGATTTTCAAAATACTATTTCTGAGTGCCCACCAATTTAACTTTTAATTTAAAAACACTGTTCATATATCTACCAACTCCGTTTTTCCACGCAAACCATAAACTTCTAGAAAAGCTGTATTCCTCCTGCTAAGTTTGTATCTTCATTGCCGATTCCTGCCCCTTTCCTATCTTACTACCAGTCTTCCCACTGTCTTCCAGAAGTGCCTTTTTCTAGTATGGTGTAGTTTTACCCATTTCACGTCAGTGAAAGCATCAGACAGAAAGAAAGGGAACAGGTGTGGGAAATGGATTTGCAAACTCGGGAAAATAGCACTGTGTTGGTTTACACTTTGATATTATCTTCAGAGCCATAAAAGCAAGGACATTTGCTTTTTTTTTTTTTCTTCCCTGCAGTAGTTTAAAATACTGAAAAACTTGTCAGGTCAGCTCCAAAGTGCTGGCCAGTATGTGAAAATGATTCAAACACCTGGTACTATGCAAAACAGCTATACACATATCAGAGTACTTTCAACCCCTTGAAGTCACAGCAACATCACAGGAAAAAAATTGTGCTGATTATATGCCATAATTTAATCTATATGCTATAACTTAATCTTCGAAGCTTGTTAGACTGGAGAATAAATCACAGACATTGAGACTACTTATTACAATAACCAAAAGTAAATTCTGTTGTATTATGTATGAAAACAAAACAATACAAGGGTGTTCCAGGAAAGAAATTAGGGGCTAGGACTTCTCATTCACTGTGGTTTTAACATCACTGGAGATAAAAGGCTATTATTACAGCTGATTTAACGTGGTTCAGGTTAGTCCTGCCTCCCAACAGCAATGCAGTTTTCAGACTAAGACCAAAAAATGTTTGTATAAATGGGGAGGGAGGGAGGGGAAGGGGAGGTTTCTGCTAGAAAAAGCTGTATTTTTTGATAAGTATTTCTTAAACTATGTTGTACTTAAACAACTTTTCAGCCATGTCTGAAGTGAGTTCTGTAAACATGATTGTATCTCCAGCATGAGTGGTATCTGCAAGAGAATAGGAGCAAAAGCAAGTCCTTGAGCACTTGACGTGCCCAGCCCAGCAAATGCTTAGCTATAAATATGTAAGTAACCCTTTGAAATTACTGAAGAACAAACTTAACTATCTGCATGATCAGATCACATGTGGAGTACAGTAACGTAGCTTTAATACAGAAAAGAGTATTTGATGATTAACTATTTAAATCACAAGTTTAATATATTTTAAATGCACCTTGTTATAATTATATGCTGAGACATTAATGGCAAAAAGGAGTTGTCATTACTTATATTCCATCTCTAGTGCCAATTTTGCCTGTTTCTAAATTAATTTCTCACTAGCCCTCTGCTGACTGACAGACTGTTCTTAGTAATGGTGTTGATCTGCAAGTCCAGGGTTACACTGAAAACCAACAGACTAATCAATGATCATTATGCCAGCACAGTAGATACCTGGCGGTAACAGAACAACCAGGAAGGAATCTAAAGAAGACATGAGGACTACTGCTCAGACTGCTTGTTTCTATAAACACCAAAAGCTAGTTAAAAACTCTTTTATCTTGCCAATCTTCTCTTTGAAAGAAAAGGAAATGTGTAGTCAAGTGATAAAATAACGTGTTCCCATGTTTAACGATAGTGATGAAAACAAAATTACAATCTGGTTTTAGATATCTGGCTGCAGATGAGAAATTTTATTAACTTGAAAAAAAACAGCTTAAGTTGTAGCACATTCTCCCCAGCCAGAACTCCTTTGTGCAAGAGATTAATTAGACATAAAATTAAAACCCCGAACTAGAAACACAGGAACATGCTGTTCTTTTTTTCCCATCTTTTTAACTGTGCTTATGAGACATACATCACAAATATTATTCCAACAGTTACGTATCAACATTTGAAATGCATATTGTATTATACATTTTTCCCTGGCTGGAAAATAATTGGAACAGTCACAAAAATAGTCTAAGTCTCTGAGAAGAAACAAGGGCTGAGAAGACAAGTCTACATAAGAATAAATTTCCAAGAAAAGGCAGGCAGAATAGATATTAGAAAGTGACTAGTGCCACCAATGCCTTTTATGCATGGAAATGAATAAAAGTCTTGCAGAGTGTCCATAAAAACTGTAAGCATAGAGAAACATCACGTTGCCAGTAACACCTTGCAGAACTCCTGACTCCAAACATGCATATGCACTATCCTGATTAAAAACTCATAAGCCCTAATGATTAGGGAAAGTGTTTTCAGAAGTCATAGGATCAGAAAGCTCAAAATACACCTCTCTAAGGAAAGATAAAAACTAAAGCCAGGTGTTTTTGACAGTTCTAGACATGCCCTTTAAACTTTGCTAGCACCATAAAAAAATTCCACTCATATATTAATATAATCTTGTAACTTACAGAGCTAGAAAAACCAAGACGTTTTTCTGATGGATTTAGCTTTCTTTACATCCAAGATCATAAAAGCATTAGTTTAGCCCAAGCCCAAGCATTATAAATCAGTTTGAGGAGACCTCCAGAACTCTCTCAACAAGCAGACTCTCATAAAAACATGCAGTGTTCAGAAAGAAGCGACAGATCTGTTGATACTCAAATACATGACTTCAATTCTGACTAAACAGATAAAACACACTTATATTGCTCCCTCAACAACTGACCATTTTAAAGGGTTTTTTTATTATTATTATTAAAATAAAATCAGACATGCAATCCACTTTTAATAAAGTTTTATAAAGGAAATGCATGCCTCGACCTGTGGGAAACTTGTAGGTGCCCACAGGTACCAGGTGGGAAGGCCGGAGGGGGATTATTTGGGCGCTGGTGTTCCCGGAGGACACGTCAGGAGAGGCACCGGCAGCCCGCGGTGACACCGCCCCGCTCTGCAGAACGGGGAAACCACCTCTCCCTCCCAGTCCCTGCTCAAACCGCTCCTCTTCAGATGATTTATCAACTTCTTTCGCAGCGGGGGCGTCGCTCTGAAGCCCCCCCATACCCCCGACCGCACCGGCGGAGGATGCCGGAGGTGGGGGGGGCGAACGCCCCGCACCCCCCGCCCTGCCCTGCCCTCCTACCTGCTGGCCTCCCCCGGCCACCGGGGCTCCCGCAGCGCCGCGTCCCTCCGCACCTGCCCTTTTTTGGGCTGCAAGCGCGCCTTTTCCGTCAAAGCGACATCACTTCCCGTAAGGGCCGAGGTAGGGGCGGGAGCGGCGCTGCCTCCTGCCGCTGGCCGGGCTCACGGTCACAAGGGCGGCGTTAAGCAAAGAGGCTGGCTCTCCTCCCCGCTCTCCCGAAAAAATCACACGCCGCTTTTAATAAAAATTCATGAGAGGTAAAACAGGTTCCGAAGAGGAAACAGGTGGTGCCAGGTAATGTGCATTCAGCCAGGCGCCTCTGCCGCCTGCTGGCTACCTCCCTCACAGGAGGGAAAGCACTTTGTGCTCTCTTAAAAATAGCCACTTCTAACGTCTCCAAAATTCAGCAAGGTCAGTTGTATCTGTTACCCCTTTTGTCTGCATCAGTTCTGACATCCTCTTTCTCGAGACTTTTCAAAATCAGCTGCCACTTTTATGGACAAGCACCCAGCAATAATGCTTACAAAAATGCCTGCTTCAGTTATGCCTTTTTAAAATAGGATTTTAATAGTCTTGTAAACAGAGGAAGCTGCTGGAGTCCCCACAGCAGTTCTGCGTTTACTGTCATCAGTGACAAGTGGCACTGCCTACTGCCCCAGCTGGGTTTATCACACACTGAGCTGTGCCTCCCAGGCCAGCTTCTACCCCTGCCCTCTCAGCTCCTGCAAGGTCGGCCACCTCCTCCAGCCCGCACAGCGCTCCTGGGTTTAAATAACAGCACATCCAGGGAAAGTATTTCTTCCCTCATGCTGTCCAAACAAGACTCTTGTGTTAAAACTAAAATCTGAAAGAAGTTCCTCTCCAGATGTGCAGGTTTTAGCTTCCTTCTAGATTTACTGAAGTCTTGAAACACCTTACTGCTGTAGTTTCCCTGAGTTTCAGATTCCGTTCTTTTGACAGATCTTGCAAGATTAAGGCTGTCCTGCTGAGCTACACACTGAAGCACTTCTCCGAGTACAAGCTGACTTTCAGGCAACGTTATGTATTAAACAGCCGCTCCAGCCTCATTCTGTCAGGGCTGGAAGCCGCGTACGTGCGTGCGTGGCCCGTACGTGTCTGTACAGATACAACCAAGGACACCCCGCGGGGTGCAGTTCCCTTCTCAGCCATTAGCACAACTGCATCCCCCAACAGAACTTAAGCATTAACAACTGAAACCGTGTCAAGTCGATAAAAACAGTATTTATCGTTTGGAAGATTAGATCAGAGGCAATCGCCAAAAACAAGCAAAACCCAACATAGTGTAACCATACAACAGCGCCTTTCTTTTTCCAGTTCCCCGGCGGCTATTTAAACTTATATGGGAAGACAACCACTGTAAACGTTCAGGATTTTATACAATTTTATACAATTCATGTCCCCACAGGCCGGCACGCGTCTGCAGGTACACCTTCGGCTGGCGGGTTGCTTCAGAGCCGGCCCAGGCCGCCAGGTAGGCAGGCGAGGAACCTTCCCAGTCGCTGAGGGGCTCGGGCGCCATTTTCTGCGGGGGGTCCGGGCTGCCAGGCGGTACCGGGGAACGACACAGCTCACACCACTACCTCAAGGCCTCTTCTCCGACGCGGCATCCGCCGGTGGCCCCGCCGTGCCCTCGGGGGGCTGCGGAGGCGGCTGGAACATGGGCCGGTAGATGTAGACACCGCTGGCCACACCGAGCGTCACGGCCAGCACCACCTGAGGCAGAGGCAGCCGCCCCAACATGGCGGCAGGCGGCGCTGCTGCACCTGCGGGCACAAGCGGGAGGCGCCGCGGCCGCTCCTGGGCCGGGGGGAAGAGGGGAGAAGGGACGAGGGGACAGAAAGAGCAGAGCTCCCCGCACCGGGACCGCTCCGTCCCACGGCCCCGGCACCCCTCACCTGAAGGACGGGAGGCCGCTGAGCGGAGCCCTCCGGTTCGCTAGAGCGGCCGGAAGGAAGCGGCGGCCGTGTCCCCGCCCCGCGGATGGAGGCGNCTGTACAGCGACCCCAGGCAGCGGGACGCCGGTAAGCGGGGCGGGGTGAGGCGAGGGGGGCGGCGGCGGCCCTAGGAGGGACCCTGAACGGCCAAGCCTTCCCTTCCGCCGGGGGTGGCCGCGGGGG
>VXBW01007210.1:128041-186842 GCA_013400375.1 Thinocorus orbignyianus
AAGGGTTGCGGCGGGCCCGGGGGAGGGAGGGCGTTCTGCGGCGGCAGGGCACCGGCCCGGCCGGGGACAGACACACCCCCGGCTTTTGGGCACAAGGAGGGTGAATGTCTGAGAGTAACCTGACTCGAGTGAAACTTCCCGTGGCGGTTGTTCGCGATCGATCCTTAACGCTGGCAAGTATGGCTACCTGACTTGGGAGTGGGCAACCGGCCTGAGGGGCTACTCGTACCCGCTCATCTTTGCGAGCATCTACAAGGCCCTGCAGCTGCTGGCCAAGGACGACGTCCAGCTGCTGGTGAGTGGCACCAAAAGAACGCTCCCGCTTCTCAAGTTCAACGTAAAAGTATTGGTTTTAAATTCAGTATGTTTTTTATCGTTATGGGGGTAGAATACAAAGGCTTGAATGTGAACTGGAGATGTATGAGGACGAAGACTTCTGCAGTGCTTCACAGGGGTGCAGAACACGTTTGTGGGTCTCCAGTCACAGCACTGATACCTGTGACTGCAGAGCCTTAGTCCTGGCCTCCATCAGTCTGGAGTTTCATATCGGCACTGTCTGCCACTGCATCATAAGTCTTCAGTGTTTCAGTTTTGCAAAGTGTTTAATAACATATTAAACTCTAACAGCAGCCCCTTTTGACTTCCATTGGAGATAGATGGCAAAGAGTCCTGCTTTCAATTTCTGAATACTTTCAGTTGAACTCTAAAGTTTCTTCGTTTTGGAAGAAATATTAGTTCTACCAAAGGACCTTACTATTTATATTTTTAAAAATCATTAAAAGATATAAAGAATATTCACTTAGTATTTTCATATCTGAACAGCCATTCACTAATTCAGTAGTTCTCTCTGCATACTTGGACTTCAGCAGGTTTGTTACAAGTGACATGTTCCCTGCTTACACAGATCTGGGTCCCTCGCCTTGCCCAGGCCGTGCTGGCAGCTTTTGCTGATGTGAAGCTTTACTCATTAGTGCAACAAGTTGAAAATGCAGAAACAGCAAAGTGTGTGGTGAGTGTCAGCCTTTAAAAAAAGAATTTATAGTAAAATGATAGTAAGTCACACCTTGAAGAATTATCACCATTTTAAACTACTAAATACGCTTTAACATTTCTTCTTTTGCATCCTGTTTGTAATTATTTTAAGTACTTCTGCCAGCTGTGTTCCTGGTTCACGTGGTATTCCTGTACCAGAACTCTAACAAACACCATGGAAACTGTTCTTACCATTTTTGCTCTTTCCTACTACCCGATAAAAGGTTCCAAGACGGGGAGCAGGTGAGAAACTTTCTTCTAACAGTACTGATGATTTTTGGCTTGGGATTAACACCAATCTACAGACACTGTTAAAAATGCTAACTTTTACCGTAAGATACAGGGAACCAAAACCACCTCATTTATGTAGTAAGAGCTCCAGATCTTGGAGGGAGCAGCACTGTGGTATTTAATGTAAAATTTATTTGAACTATTTATTTGAAGCTATGACATAGCTGATGTATAAAATTACTTATCTCTGGTTCCCTTGCAGTCTCACTTTATGGGAAATGTTAATTTAAATTTTAAAGGACTGGAATTTGTGGTAACTTAAGAAAAGATAACAAAAGCCTGTTGAGGTTCAGACATGGGTGAACTTCTGGTCACAACTTTCTTTACCAGCTATCTATTTTAAAGCCAATATGTGCTTCTAGTTAGCAAGGCCATTGCTGAGTAAAGCAATTATATATTTGGCAACCTTCCAAGCCAAACAGAGTATCTGCACTGAGAGGATCAAAGTTAGCCACAGTATGAAAAAACTTTTTGTCAGAGACATGACAGTATTTAAATTGTTGAAATGTCACTGTCTGAAGACCAGACCAAACCTTTTGATAAACTTCTGTTTTCCTTTGTTCTCTTGTTCTAGCTGCAAATATCTAGCTTTGATAGCACTTGCAATTGTTATTCGTCCCACTGCTGTTATCCCATGGATACCTTTGGTCCTCAGTCATTTTTTACAAGAACAGAGGAAAGCAGACCTTATCCTATACAACTGCATTCCAGTTGGGTAAGTTCTTTCTGAATTTAAACTATGACTGTGTGTAGCTGTATCTTAAGGTGGCAGATAATCCAGAAATACTGACTTGATGTAAAAAAAAATAAAAAAAAAGAAAAAAAGGAAAAATAGAGTCCTTTAGTCCTCTTGCAAAAGTTTAAAGAAAGGGCATGCTTCCTTTAAATTAACGTATACGCTGCAGAAAAGCACTCGGAAAGGACAAGACATGAACAGCATTCCAGCTTGATCTGGGATTGTGCCAAGGATATCGGGTGATGGCAACTGGCCACAGTAAAATGGCCAAGAGTATTGATGAACTCCAAAAAAAAAAAAAAAAAATCAAGAACAACTATTCAGGGAGTTTTGACAGCTATTTAGAGAAGCATAGAACCTGATACAGAAGTAATTCAGACAATATCAGTGCAACCAACTTTCTATTTTTGCAGATTGGTCACAGTAGGAACTTCTTTAATTATTGATCGAGTGTTTTTTGGTAAGGTAAGTTGCTTAAAACTTAACTTTAAAAGGTTGATTTTTAGCATTTTAGCATAGACAGATGTTTCTAATTTCTGTTAGTTCTGTGACTGTGTCTGGCCTATGATCTCGTAACTATATCCTCAGCCATAAATCCTTAAGCGCTGACTTCTCAGTAATTTTCAAAGACAGACTGTTACTTAAAATCAGCATGCTGAACTCAAAATTAGTAGTTATCAAGAAACCACAAAACTTAAAAACTTCTGTTTAATTGCTAAATATAGGAAAGCTGTGATGAGTCTTAGTAGAAAAATATAAGTACGAATGGGGATGCTGTATCACTTAAGGCAAATGATGACTCTCTAACTCACCCTAACTGTTGGGTTTCACTTTGGATTTGTATTTAACTTTTTCTTCCTCCCGACCCTAAATTTTCCAGTGGGTACTGGTTCAGCTGAACTTCTTGAAATTCAACGTGCTGCACAATTTGGGAACATTTTATGGATCTCATCCTTGGCACTGGTACTTCACTCAGGGACTACCAGTCATCTTGGGTACCCATCTGCCTTTCTTCATTCATGGTTGTGTGGTGGCACCAAAAAAGTATCGCATCTTTCTACTGACGGTGATTTGGACAGTATTGGTATACAGGTAATGTCTCCTAAGTGTAGCTACTGTCTTTCACTGGTTGTGTTCTTTTAAAAGCTCATGTCCTCTCTAGAACAAGAAAGCACAATATTCAGGTTAAGTGATAGAAAACCTTAAGCTATTCAAATGCTCCCAAAAATGCAGTCAATTATACAACAGATTCTAGAATTTTATGTAATACTACTTCTTGTAATGTTACCAAACATATGCTTTTAGAATCAATTAGACCCTTAAAGAATAAAATAATTCAGCATGAAATTCAATAGAAAAAAAACCCCAAACACTTAATCACCTAACGTGTTTAAGCAACAACAGAATGAGTTACTGCATGGCTGTTAATGAAAATACCATTTCATTTGGTTCTTTAATACATCTACAGTAAGATGAGGGGTTATTAGGCCTCTAAAACTTACTCCACTCACAAGTCTACACACAGCTCTTAACATTTATCATAAGTCTGTATGTCTGATTTTAAGTTGAGAAGTAGAAGAGATGATAAGCTGTTTCTAAGGCATCACAGTTAACTGTAGATTAAACCAAAGACGCTTTCAGGGAAGAAAATATACAGCAAATTAATAAATATGAAGTAATAAATGGCACTGAAGTACAGTAGTAATAAAATACAGCAAAATAGGAGCAAGGCCATGAATACCATCTCTTCTTGCAGTCCAACTCAAAACTGCATCTAGCTCTACTGGTTTTAGGCCTGTTTTGTCTCCCTTAGTCTTGTAAGAACTTGCTTGATTCCTATGACAGGAGTCTCACAGTAATCCCCAAAAGCGATCCAGAAGATGATGGGAAGTTGTGTACAGTTCTATTAGCAGAGGTGAATGTTACTTTAAACGTGTATTTCCATCTTAGCTTACCATCCTTTTTATTGCGTACTACAACAGAAAGCAAATTGGTGAAGTACTACTGAAGTGATACTTAGTAGTGGTAGAACTGGACCACTTCATTGGTAAAGTACCAAGGTATTTTTATTAGTGCTTGACTTAAACTGACCAAATAACCTTAATGTACTCATTATATTTATAAAGTGAGAACTTGCATTTTTACTTTAAACTGCTTAAAGGCCAAAAGCTTTCTAGTACACGCACATGCTTTTCTTCCAGCTCGACATACTCTAAAACATATTTTGGTCAACAGAACTGATGCATTTAACTTTCTCGCTGTGGTATCCTGTCTGTTTCATTACAGCATGCTGAGCCATAAAGAATTCAGGTTCATCTATCCAGTACTACCATTTTGCATGGTTTTTTGCGGTAAGCGTTGGTTTCAAATGTCTTGCAACCTTCCCTGGATATAATCTGCCTAAAGAGAGACTGTTCATAGCCAACGTGTAGATATTTGACAAAGGATTCATAAAACTAACCTAACTTTTTCTTACAGCGGGGTGGGAAATGACAGGAGCACTTACGGAAAATCCTTAGCATCGGTAAAAGTGCTTCCCGCAAAAAAATACGAAAATTGCCTGAGTGGCTCTTAACTTTTTAGCAATACCACCCTTATAGTGAATTTTGTTCCTTTGTTCCCTTGTGGTATTTTTCCACATGCTTCTCTCAAACATGTTTAACAAATGTCTTTGAGTACACAACAAAAACATCTGAAGTCTTTAAAATCTAAAATTATCCTTTTCTAGGTTCAGGTGTGTTACCAAATGACGATGCTAGTTTTATGTGTGTTCTTGACCAGCCACTAGCTGGAGGCTACTGCCCACAGAAGTTTTAGATCAGTTAATGTGATAACTTTTTTCTAAGGTGAATGAGGTCCCTAAACTAATGTGTTTAGCTTAAAAATTAATGAGAATCCATCCACAATTTAAACAGGACAGCATACTGCTTTTGATAACTTACGATTTTTCTGATACTTGAACAGAGACTTTTAAAGGATTCATCTGTTGATTTTTGAACAAAGAGAAGAGCTCAATAAGGAGGAACTTTGTATTTTACAAAACTAGGTATTAATTACTCTAGTGTATCTATAGAAAAAGTAAAATGATGTAAAGTCTAGTATGCTGAAATGTTACAAATGGAAGATTAAAACTTCTGGAACATGAAGCTTATACAGCTTTAGTTTAAATACAAGTTTAAAATAGATGAATCAATGGAAATAGTAATTTTCTTTAACCTGTTTTGCTGATCTAAAGAAAAGTACATATTGTCTCAGTAATTTTGCTCTCTGCTGAGATCAAATCCATAGTATGTCTTGGCTTAGTTCAGCAGCACATTTAAGATAAATCAGTTCTACCTCACATGCAGAAAAATTCCAATCAAACCACTATTTTTTGTTACGATCCCTCTTAACTGTCATATCTATAAGGGAGTGAGCCTATCTCAATTTATCAGGAGCATTCAGGTTTGGATACTTCAGTAGAAAAAGAATTACAAAAGCTATTTCTGAGAACGCAGTGGTTACTAAGTGGTCTTTAAAATGCTCAAAATATAAATAAGAGGGGGGAAAAAACCCAACAGATGAATTTCAAAGTTATTTCCAAACGCATTTAAAGATAAGCTAAGAGTATCTCACAAAAGCAGTAAAAAAAATGCCTATAACAGATTATTTCCAGTCATGTTTAAACCACAGACTAATTAGTGGACTTTGTTTTCATCCGAGATAAAGATCTGCCATTTGTTAGAACAGACCAGCTGAAGATTAATTTAACTAACTTGTTACTTCTGAACCACATCTATTCTAATTTGTTTCTTGTGACTCATTAAAGGTGGTCACAGAGATAGCAGATAAAAATATTTTATGCAGCCTAATACTAACAAACATGACTTAATCAGGGTCTCCAGACTGGCTGCAACGTGAAACTGTCTTCTGTGGCAGGTTCACATGAGTTGTGGTTGTGAGAAGCAGGTTTGTACAGCTATCTTCCACCAGGAGAAATGCATCTTCCTATTCTTAGCTCCTTCAGAAAGAGCAGAGATGGGAAAAGATGGAGGAGTAAGCTTTTGCAAGGACAGCAGCTCAAAAATGACTAACAATAAGGGAATGCTGTAGCTTTCAGCATGTTGGAGAAAAAGAATACCACAGCCATCGCACAGCACATGTACTTACAATTTATTCTGGCTCTACTTGGACATGCGTGAATCAGAACATCTCAGTAAGTCACCACATATCATTCATCCAAACTACTGAATGGGCTATTTTTTCCTCTCACAAGAGATTAAAATCAAGCTCTAAAGAGACAAAGCACTGGTTTTGAAATCAAACTTCTGAATTTCAAAAGACAGGTAAGGGCGAAGTCTAACCTTTGAATTTCCATTTAAAGAGTAGACTGGCAGAATGTTTTACTAAAATACCTCAAAGCAATATTGTTATCAACCAAGTAATGGTTTTCCTCTAAGTTATGGTACTTTCAAAAATACTGTGGAACTGTTAGTATTTATCTCCAAAACTTACTCCAATGTTTCTCTAGGATATTCTTTAAAACACTTGAAAGCATGGAAGAAACCTGCAGCAACTTTCCTGCTTTTATCAAACGTAGTCCCAGCCCTGTACACAGGCTTGATTCACCAGCGAGGCTCTCTTGATGTTATGAGTCATGTACAGCAACTCTGTAGTAGCTCTTACCGCTCACAAGCACATGTCTTCTTCATGATGCCATGCCACTCGACTCCATTTTACAGGTATTAAAATAGTTAACAGTGTACTACATTAAAGTTCATCCACTTAAGCAGAAATGAAGATGAGGTTTTTCCCTAAACTTAATAAATCAAGATGGATACAGGAAGAGTTCTGATTTTTCATACAGTTAATAGAGAATGAATAGGGGAAAAAAGCCAAATGGTTATACCACAGAATAAAAGACAGCGTCTAAGTTTTACTCAGTTTTTGTACCATAGCTTTGTAGGAGGATATGCAGTACATCTTATGACTTTTGAAAGTAATTGGTGCTGCCTCATTATGGTAACTTTTGTAGCAAAACTAAGGACTAATTGTTACAGTCAAAATGTCTCAATTTTACACTTACTTCTGCTGCTAGAGCGTAAAGAAATGTAATTGCAACATACAGTGCCTGAAGTCACTGTTCCAAAACGTTTGCAATAGATTCGGTAAGTAAAAGAAACCAAACGTTAAAGCAGATACAAACAGTGAAGCTGTTATGGCAAAGTACTTTTTAATAAACTGATGTTATGCAGTTGATATTTTTAATTAAGATAAATCTGCTTTCGGTGAACTACTAACAACATCAGTCACAGCAGTCTGGCACCAAATCCACTTCTACTTTCATATGAAGTACAGAAGGGAAGAAAATACGACTGGGGGGTAAAAAAAGTAATTGTTCAATATTGGTTTTGACTGAGGGATCTTTAAGCGATGAGTCATTTCCAATCATAGATATTGGTCAGTTTATCCTGAAGTGTTTGTTTTGTCTTTCTCCCTAGTCATGTTCACTGTCCTCTAAAAATGAGATTCCTTCAGTGTCCCCCAGACCTAACTGGAAATCAGAGCTATATTGATGAAGCAGATGTATTTTACTCTAACCCACTTGGCTGGCTTAATAAGGAGTTTTACAATGATACGTTACTACCCAGTCATTTGATCTTCTTCAGTGTGCTAGAACAGGTATGGTAACTGCAAGATGAAACAAACTGCTTTTGAGGTCAAGTTACAAAATAACTTACAGTAGAGTTACAGTTAAGATCTTTGAAAATTGTTGTCAACAACTTTTTAATAAGCAGCTTAAATGAAAATTGAACCCACTAGTCCAGAATATAACATAACATAGATAGCATTCCAGTGATAAATACTGAACTCTCATGTATGGCCTCTCCTCTGTGCAAATTCTACATACCATAAAGTAATGTTTTATGGAATTCTCCTCACACCATATTAAAACAGATGTGCGGTCTGTTCCCAGAACCATGCACTTGTTAGCAACAATGACAAGCAAAAATGCCTGCAGCCAGAGTACCTTTTCCCCCCAATTCTTCTATGAAGTCCATGTACTCAAGCAACAGTCTCTGGTGAATATCCACTGCAGACAGGATCACACAGGATAGGTACCTCTTTTTCTAGTAGTCTTTCCTAAAATAAAGGACAAAACTTCCAGGGGAAAGTTGAATTGATGGTTTTCAGAAGACTTTGGAACACTGTTCTGATGCTCCCAACTACACTTTCTGACTGTGGAAACTAATATATGTTCATTTACAGGAAATATCATCATTTCTAGCTTTAAGGGGCTATGAGAAAACAGCCACTGTCTTTCACACTCATGTACCTCAAGGACGAGTTGGAAGCCACATCTATGTCTACAGGAAAAAAAACCCTGAAGTGAATCAAAACTGAAGATCAGTTTCTAGACTTTAAGACCTAATGAAATCAGTTTTACTTAGTACTACTATGCTTAGAAGATCTTGCACTGCAGACAGGAGAGAGTAGTGAGTCTGAATCCGGGTAAGTCAAATGGGGGAAGGCTGATTTTTCAGCCACTGGCTGTCTGGAAACATCTAAACCTCTTCCTGAAGGCAACTTCAGTAGCAGCAGGGCAGGGTGGGGGTGCTGACCTACCTTACAACACTAGAAAACCTCAGGAAGACCAAAGTTACCACGTGGCTATTTAAACAATAAGAAATTAGACAAGACTGGACCAATTCTGTAGTACTGTACAGCTATACCAGGTTTGTTTTATAAATAAAGACTTTTACCCACAATGTCTCTTTATTTTTCTTCTACAATATGCAGATATGCAAGACATTTCAAGTGCTTAAATCAGCAAGCTGATTAGAATGCAGCACAGCAAATTCTTCACAATTCAACAGGCTCTTGAAACTCCCCCCTCCCCAAAAGACAAGAAGCAAGTGTAAGATTACAAAACACTAGCAAATACATTACCATAATGTAGACCTATATTTTTGAAAGATGAGATGAAGTTAGTATATCAAACATTGGAGTTAATTATTGGTACATTATGGATGACTCAAGCTTGGACTACACTAGTGGAATGCAATTAAGCATATTTTTCATACACGAGTCATTGCATGCCTAGTTTCTGCAACAATACTGCTGGCACCCAAACTACCATCACTTCCAAAGAACAGCTAAAGCAATAGTACAGAATATGCAAATTAGAGAGCTTGACTTCTGCCTTTTAACAAAAATGTGTAAAAATCAAATTAGAGAAAAAACTTGCATCTT
The DNA here is from genome assembly GCA_013400375.1 of Thinocorus orbignyianus. NCBI lineage: Eukaryota > Metazoa > Chordata > Aves > Ciconiiformes > Thinocoridae > Thinocorus > Thinocorus orbignyianus. The sequence goes on from VXBW01007210.1 coordinate 137,334, forward strand.
GCTGCTTTGTTGAAAAACAATTAGTTTCCAGAGGTGTGAATTATTAATTGTAATCTTATTTTTACCATAAATTACTCAATATTTTGGATCAAAGGGTAATTGCCCCAACTCTATTTCAAGATTTGCCATGTGTCTTCCATTACTGCGACCATGTTTATGCCATTTACCTTCTCTTTTATTACGGTGGTGGTACTTCTGAGCTTGTTTTTCATGTCTGGAATTTTCAGTTTGTGTAAAAGAAGGCCTTTTAGGTCGACTGCAAGGAGTAAACAAAAGATTATTACTAAGCATCTCTATAAACATTTTGAAACACAATGACATTGTCAAGAACAGTTTTTAACATGCTCAGGTTCACTGACAAGAAAACTAAAATAGTATTAAGTAGTCCTTTCTCTTGTAAGCAAGAGGAGGGGGGTATTTGTTTGCTTGTTTAAATCATCAGTAAGCTGGTACTTTCTAAAAACAAAAAGACTCTGCAGCTGGTTGCCCAAAGTTCTTTTTAGAATAAATCCAGGTAAACAGCTCTTTGGTTATCCCTACTGTGATGCTTGAGTGAGGTCTCAATCTATTTCTTCAGTTAGCAGTTCTATTACATTCTGCTCTATAAAAATAGTTAAAACTTTATAGCCCCTTAGTAAAGTGTGCTTTGTGTATACATAGGCACTTCAGCAGTTTTCATGTACAGTAGGTTCATTTATACAGGGAGCACGGACAAAACACAGTTGCTCACCTATTGGAGTTTCTGATGCAAAGAGTCACATTATACTACGTGCTGTTACCATGACTAGCATCTCTGGCCTTTTGCTAGGCTAAGTTGAAGGCTATTATCATCCTCAGTATCACACAAACTTCTGTATAAAGCTAAATGTAAATTAATTTGAAATTCTGTTTTGCTGCAAACTGAATTAAAGCGTGCAAAAATTACTTAAATTAATAAAATAAAACCATAAAATTATGCGTTTGTCAAAACTACGCATTAGAAAGGCTACTTAGTAGCCTACAATAGGAGTATCATCCTCACAGTTCAACTTTTAATAAGACAAAGTACTACCTCACATATTATTTAGTAACCTCAAAGTAGGTAAGTATTCAGACTTCCTGCTGCAATAAAACATGTAAAATAATAATAAAACAGCATAAGTCCAAAAGAGAAACCTGATGAAGAACTGCACCTTGATCTAAATAACATGTTTTGCACTGAACACTAGCACAGGGAAAAGCTCTGTTACACCTAAAAGGACAACTTCTGTACTCTAAATTAGCTAATTTTTTCTTACTTGACCAGAATAAATATTAGTACAAGAGACAATATAGGTGATTTTGTAATAGTAATGGTATTAAAAGCCACATGAAATATATACATAAGTGTTCCCGAAAGAGCAAGTTCCACACAATATATTAAGGCTCCTTGCTTAATTTTTTTTTGCCAAAGTCTATGCAATAGAAACATTCCACCATATCTAGCTCCATTGGGCCAGGCGGGCAGCAGACCTCAGCTGCTTTGCAGAAGCTCTGAGAACATCAGTAGATACAGGAAAGAAACACAGGAAACAATTCATGTCAAGGACCTTTGTAAGCAAGTCTGAACAAAGCATAGTCAGGGTCAGGATCTAAAGTCTACCATTTGAGTAGCTCTGCTCTGGGTACACAGACTAAGAAAGTATTATACTAAGCTTCAAAAGAGTAGTGAAATTCCTGAAAAGCCAGCAGGGAATATACCTGCCAGAACAGGACTTGAGAGACTGCTCAAATATATCCAAAAACCTCATTCAGGGAAGGACAACAAAGAAGTCCTAGGTAGTGCTTCTTCTGAGCTAGTTTCATTCCATCAGATAGGCAATCACAGCTGTTCAGTCTGATGTAATCCTACTTGCAGTTACACAGTTTCCTACAGAACTCAGTAGAAATACTAGTGGGCTATGTACGGTGGATCTGCAGTGCCTCCTAAACTACGATATCACACACACAAAATTATATATAAAAGATACTACAGATCCTCTTTATATAACACAATCTAGTATTTCTGTTGAGTCATTCAGAAGGTCTTCTGGTGTGGGTACACATATATACACATACATGCCAGAAGATTGCCTGTTAGAACAAGGACACTAATTGTCTTTACAAGGACTACTTCACTCTGTTAACAAAGTTCAGGAAACATGGAAACAAACCTGGGTCCATATTGGGGTAAATTATCATAATGAAAGTAGTATCTGTAGATGTATTTGTCCAAATCGTCAAAAACCTTTTCATCATTACTTTGGTATTCCTTCATATCTTCCAGATAATCCTTGACATCATTAACAAAATCAGTGAACAGCATCTGGTCATGTATAAATATCCCGTTATGAAAAAACTTATTGATGAAACCTTCTAGTTCTCTCCAGTGATGAAAATTATGTACAACTTGTTGCAAATACTTTTTCATTAGCCGATTAAATTCATCCACCCTGATAGGATCTGATACTCTGTTAAAGAGACTAATGAATTCTTGATGAGCACATTCAAAAATGCCAGAGCAGCCCTTTAGGACAAACTGATGTTTTCTATTACACAAAGGATCGCTGTGACATTTCTGTGAATCTGTGTCTTTTTCTAATGTTGGAAACTGATGTTTTCTTCCATCTCTGAATTCTTTTGCCATGTTATGTCCCCTGTAAGGTGTGTGCTTCAGATTCTCGTAAGAGTTCTGCTCTCGGTAAAAAGTTCGAGCTTTCTTGTTTGCCTCATATCTTTTATCATCTGACTTCTTCTTTTCATCAAAGATGTTTTTTGTGGTATCTTTGAAGTGTCTGAATGTAGACTTCACAGAATCGGAGAATTTTTTCAGGTTTTCTTTCACTGCTTCTTTAGCCTGCTTAATCTTTTCTTTATGGTGTCTTACAAACTCTTTCGTGGAATTTTTCATAGCATCAAATGTTTCTTTAACTGAACCAAAAAATGATTCCTTTGATTTCTTTTTAGTCTTACTTTGCCCTTTAGCACCTTTCTTTTGTCCCTTTTCGTTCATCTCTTGTTTCTCAGTTTGGTCTTTCGCTTCAACATACAGCTTCTCCCATAAGTCAGAGCGCTGCTGCTCAAAGTTCAGCTTTTTTTCTAGTTCTACTAGTCTTCCTCGGAGAGTTTCTATTTCTTCATTTTCTCTTAATGTATCATCATCAGCATTGTCCGGTGTTTGACGAGAGCTTAACTGTTCCAGTTCTTTTTTCAGAGCTTCTGTAACATGACGTTCTTTGTCCAATTCTCTCCTTAACATCTGTGCTTCTGCAAAGAGTGTTTCCTTTTGCCTAAGAAAGTTGTGGTTTCTTAGCTTTTCCTCTTCCAAATGTTCCCGTAGTTTCTGATTTTCCATTACAATAGACTCAGTGCTAGTACCTTTATCTTCTAAGTTTCTGATTTGTTGTCTTAGCTTTCTTAATTCTTCTTGAAGTGAGGCCAAAGCTTTTTCTTCCTTCTCCAATGATTCTCTTAAGTGCTGATTTTCTGCCGCAAGACTTTTTTTTTGAGATTCAAAGGATTTCTTCTCCACCTCAGTAGAGGTCAAACATGTGGCAAGATCTCCCTTAAGTGACTAATACAAACAAAAAGGAAACAAGCAAAAATACTCCAATTAGAATTGTTACAATTTCAGCTAGAAAGAGGAAAGGCCACAGTAGCCCTGATAGAGTTTACTTATAATTTTGGATGCAGTGAAACATGTTGCAGCAAGACACAAAAATAGAGCTAGCTTGTTTATCTCAGATATACACACAAACACTTTCTTGGCAACAAAGACCACGTGAGAGGGTCTCCGTTCCAACCACAGGTCATCAGCCTTCGCTTACACTGGTTTCAGTAGCTGAAGGACAGCAAATGGTATGTGAATTGATCTGTCTTAAAAGCATATTAAAACGTTCATGTTTGCTGTTGATTTACATTCAGCAAACTGGGTTTAGAGACTGCAAACCCAGAAGCAAGAGTATCCAACAGCTGGGGCAGAAAGTCAGGAACTGATTCTGAACCAAATTTGCTGCTAAAAATACATGTTCATGTAACTACATCCTAAGACAAGAGGACCCCTACAGTCTTGTGGCATCCCTGACAAACTCTAGAACCAAACCTTTTGAATTATGTATAAATGCTGCTATCAGCAACATAAAAGAAAACTGACAATCAGAAAAACCAACCCCAAGGACACACACAAAGCACTCCCTAATCTTCTCTCTGAGTGATGCAACAGTAAAAAAGCCTGAAAGAACAGGTTAAGTATTTAAAAAATCGCTAACCATTGAGAATTTAGAAAGCAAATTCACAAAACCTGTAGGTTGAACTCGCAATAGGATTTTACCAGTGTGTTCTACTTCAGCTGTCTTCATTAATGACAACCTGGCATTATTTCATAGAGAAAGAGACTCTGAGTCCAGGTAACTCCTAGACCACATACATAAAAAACAGTATGTTTAAACACATTGTAATTTTTCTTTCCCCTGAATTCTTGACAGAGTGTGTATTTTCATCATATTTGTTACTACATTCTCAGAAAAAACTTCCTAAAGAAAAAAACGTAATGGATTTGTAAGATAATTTCACTTTGTGTAAATTGCACACATAATGACAGAATAACCCAATGACTTCCAGCTAAATTCATGCCTACGCCCACCTTATGATTCATGATTTCTCCTTGCTCTTGTTGGCACTGGTAAAGGTCATCTTTCATATCCTTTAATTCACGTGTCTTTGTCACAAGCTGCTGACGTTTCTGGACTTGTATTGTACCTACAAAGATAAAAGGTTTCTTTAGATCGTCTGACTTAAATCAAGTAGTTAGAGGAATGGACTAGCTAAACATCATCTCCATTTTCTCTGCAAATTCAAAAGCACTCTTAGCATGCAATTTCTGCCCAGTACTTACTAATAACTGTTTAGCTGTAACAAAATAAAGATTATAAAGCAAGGCTGTCACATACTGATTCTGTTTCTTCCACTGATAAAAATTTCTCAAAAAGACCTCCAAATTCACTGTCTTTTATTTGATGAAAACAAAAAGGAATTTTGGAACACTATATAAAACTATCACAAAAAAATCACAAAACAATGAAAGTTATGCAGGAAAGAGTACATGTGATTTTTATGTTTTTTGTCACTTTCATAGTACCATGCAAGCCAGCCAGAGTAAAAAGGAGACCATTGGTCCATGCACTATCCATTTCAGAATTATAACTTTTACTGTTGTCAGGTAACATGAATAAGAGAATCTTAACACAGTATTTAAACTCGCATGCACAAACACCTTTCTTGCACACCACTCACAAAGCACCAAGTATCTGCAGGCCCTATCTTGTCATTCTTATCCATGAGTGAAGAGTAAGCAAATATCCTATCTTTCAATTGTCTGATAAAGGCTGAGACATGCTAGTTTTCTGAAAAAGGTATCTTCACTATACTAGCCACTGATTTTCTCCCATCAAGCAAAGCTTCTTCACTGGTACTTCCCTGCCTATACACGCTCTATAAACCCTAACACTGATGTAGTTTTTATTTCTCTGCTTTTAAAATTATCTTGAATTGAATCCACGGCAGATGTCAACAGCAAGTTTTAAGTATTTCTTTTAAAAACCAAAACAGCATTGGCAGATTTCTATTCCTGTATTTAAAGGGAGTGGGGGAAGCATATTATTAAACAGAGGAAATACTATTACACTGAATAATTTTTTGTGCTCTTAGTTTCTATTTTATATGTTGTCAAATACAAACTTCAAAACTGACAATGCTCTACTCAACCAAGCTGAATCTCAATATTTCAATTCATCTAAGGGAAAGCAAGCTTTTTACAGCAATGATTTTAAGTTTGTAGAGTCCTAATAAACACTTATTGGAAGCACAGATCCTTGCAAAAGTGAATTTAAATATACTGACAGTAAACTTGGTTTTCATATCTATGTTTTATAGATACTTTTGAAGAAGTCCATTGACCCTAAGAATCTGAAGACTGCCTCTGAAAAATCATCATTTAGTGTAAAGGGCTCATGTTATAAGGAACCTGAACTACAGAAAAACTGTACTTTTGGGAACTCAAACTACTCAAGAATCACAGTTGAGATTCAGTAAGTAAAAATTACATTTAGTAGCACAGAAAGAGTGCCAAAGACACTGAAAATGCTCGTAGTGAGGTACCATTCCTCTGCAATTGGTTTGTGTTTCCAGCTGGTACTCTAAGTCACAGTATCCTTCAGATTCTTAAGCTATCTATCCAAATCCCTAACATTACAGCAATATTCCCTTTTACAGATTCTGGATAAAGAAAAAAATTGAACATTTGAATGTCCACAAGGAGACACTCTCCTGATAAGGGCTTCCTAACTTTAGCTTTTCCTGGAAAGCTTGCGCTCTTTCAGATCTCATTCCTAGAGCATCATAAAGCCAGCTAACTAAGTTTAATACTGATTAGGTTACACTTACTGATTAAAACCTAATCCTAGTCGCTTTCTACATCTTCAAGACTCTTAAAGGGGTCCTGGAGCTCTAGTTAAAGGGAAAACACCATCCTGCTACTAACACTCACACCCTCCAAAAAGAAGTAATTTCATAAAAAGTAAACCTTCCCAATCCTCTTACACGGCAACTAGCCTAGCACTGAAAGACTGCAATGGAAAACATTCATTCCAAATTGAATCTCAAAAAACGTAAAGTAGCCTTCCAGGGAGATGGATTTTCCTTTGAAAGTTTGTGTTTAATAAAGACAAAACAAAACCCAGGAAAGCAGTGTTTAATTTCCTTTCTAGTGGTAGAAAGATTAGTTATCACATAACCATGACAAACTTTCACTTAAGAAGCTAAAACTGAAGCCACACAGTATTTCCTTCTTTCTGTTGAGAATGCTGTCAGCAGCAATGACAATTTTTGTTTAGAAGTACAGATATATTCAGTGAATGAACAAGGCAAAGCGAATTCCTTAATAAAGACCTGAACCTGACTACAGTTCCAAAAAAATCTGTTTCTCATCCATAGATCTCAAAGTTCTTTAAAAGGATAATATTTATCATTAACCCCAATTTAAACACAGTAAAGTGATTAAGAGAAGTGAAACCTCAAATGACCACCACAAAGTACTGCTTTAGCCCTGTGCTTCTCTCTGCTTCTAGCATGCCAAAGCACATCTATCAGGTTTTACACCAGCTACTGCTAGCTGCAGCTGCTAAATACAAAGTATTTTACATATCTGGATTAGTCACTCCTATAATCCCACATGCACTAGTAATTCTTAAAACTGGCTTTTTTTTTTTTACTGTAAGTATGCACACATATGTGGATGTGTGTGTACACATACACACGCACAATTTATAAAGGAAATGTGAATGCAAGCACATCATCCACAATACATCACTCATGACTCTTACCTTCAGGATTACCTAAGAACAAAAAAACATCGGGGTCAAGTGAAAATTAGTATAAATCTCAAAATAAGTGTCAAAATAAGATTTCTAACAAACAGTGAAAACCAAATCCAATCAGAATCATACTCCCAGTCCCAAATTAGCACTTCATTCAAAGCAACACATTTTGATATAAAAGGAAAACTACCCAGGAAAAGTTACTATTAAAAATAAATGTCCTTTATCATTTTTATCATAAAACACATATCTTAGATCAGGACTACAATACATAGGTTTAGATCTGCAATGAATTCTGCTGTTTGGTTAAATGTAGTAACAATCTGTGTAATGCTTAAGGCACAGCACTAACACAGAAAAAATGATGCTATCATGAATTCCCTAAACCACTCTGGAACTGCAAGGACAAGTACAGTGTCTTTTTCTCCACTGGAGGGAGAATATTGATACTACGAACTCCTGCAAAAAACACGCCTTCCTCTTACACTTATCAGGTAAGTGCATATGGGACAAAACCCTGAAATAGTTCTGTGAATGCTGTTAGGAAGGATAAGCACCACCACAAAGTTATTTCAGAAGAACAGATGTGAAAAATGAAGGGTGTATACTGCATTATGAGAACAAGAAAGTTCTATCTGGATGGGCAACAAAAAATTAATTTATTTTTATTCACTTTGTAATTTAAAGTAGTTAAATACAATAGTGCTGCTGAAGGGCCTTCCTATATTATCCGTACAGCAGCAGATGCCTTTTCTCACTCTTAGATTTAGCAGAGACCAAGAAATCAAGAGTCACAATAAGAAATAATATTTGATATGCAAGATGTTTATTTTATATATTTTGTTTTCTATAAACTCACCATAGAAGTGTCCAAAGCCCATGCTGATGGCAATCACCAAAGCAAGTATGATGCATCTGTTAAGGCCACTACTAAACTGGCGTTTCTGCTGCTCTTCTCTGGGAGGCTCAGACTCCAGTTCCACAGGAGACCCACCCTCACCCTCGGAGCTGGAGATCAGCCTCTTCTTAGGCCGACGTTTTCGTACTGTGGGACTGGACTGATTGCTAGTTTCATCACTACTTGATTCATCATTGCTAGCCTGAGACGGAAAAACTGAAAACCAACACAGAACAATCTTTAAGATGCACTAATTGTTGCTTTGAAATTCAACTTGAGTACCAAAATCCATCATATTTATGCAAAACTTATTTGGCATTTATTTTAGAGAACATTAACAAGAAAAAATAAAAAGTCTCAGTGTGATAGTTTATGCTGGATATTACTCAAGAAATGCTTGATCTCCAAAGTTAAAAATTAATTTTTTAAAGAGGAAAAGAGAGAGAATCAGGAACTCAGCAAAAAAAGAGCATAGCACTTCCCCATACCTTACTGTTCACTGATTAGTCAGTATTTCTTTCTTCCTACCTCTTAAAGCAACTACATGTACTGCCTCTGCAAATTCTTGTGAAGTAAAAAGGTTAAGAATTCAGTTTTCCTTTTCTCACAGATATTGAGACTGAACTAATTAATAACAAGAGAGCAACAGAAAGGCTTGCTAAAACAAAGCCTTCTGAAAGACCGACAGTTTTATCATATTCTCTCAAAAAACGTCATTCTGTGATCTACGTGCAGCTGCAGACAAAATTCCATTTAAGTTCAATTAATGTCGTTATTATAAATACCCAAACACAGCTCTGCATTGTAAATTTATTTAAATATGTAGTTTTGTTTACTTTTAATATCTACCATATACTACCAATAGCATCTTTCCCCACCTTTCAAAAAACCTGTTTTCAACAGTTACTGCACAGGAAAAGAACCACCCAGGTGCTTATATATTTGTCTCTCCCTAACACTCTGAATCCAAAGTGCTTCTGTTACCTGACCGACATTTTAGAAGATTGAATCAGCCAGTATTTCAGATAAGAACAAATTCTACCTATAAAAAAAGTATCTTTTATAGCACTTCTGTAAAATGGTATTTATGATACCATTGGTACACTCATATTCCCACGGCCCAAAAGGCATCCAACAGGGAAAATAACAAGAGAGCTGTAATCGCTGGTTGCTATTAGCAGTACAAATGCTTGCTGTATCTACTGTCAACAAATTTATATAATCCATTATCTAAGTAACGATTATTTAAGCTCCCTCCTTTGAAAGCATCGTTTTCAAGTACGAGGCAAATACGAAGGGGAAGCAGTAGCACAGTGAAAAAAAAGTTTTCAAAATTTCTGTTCATGTACCTAATTCACATGCCTGAAATAGACTCAGTGTGATGAATGAAGCCTCCAGCACATGACAAAGTGTTCCTGCTTAGATAGTTCTAAATTTGATGCCTGCAATTACACAATGCTAATGCCCCTTCTAGAAATATGGTTGTTCATTCTCATATCACAGATCATCACTCATATGTAAAAATATAAATACAGAGTTACTGTCCTTGAACATTCACAAATGAAAATCATTTGTTTGAGCAGAGACATGCACACATCACTGAACAGACAAGAATGCCAAGCAGTGCTAGCCTTTATCTATAAAAGGCATTACCAGTTAAAATTCTTCACTGAAAATAAAATTCCAACTTCATAGATGTGATTGAATCAACCCCAGAAAAGGTTACCAATTAGTATCTGGAATACATGTCTAATTTTTCTGACTCCATGGACAAGCAACAGGCCAGATAGTAAAAGATAACTTTCACTCTTACTAAAAAAAAAAAAACTATATCAATTTTAGTCAATTAGTCAAACCAGGCTGAACAAGCACACACTGCAATAAAGACAAATCACTTAAACAGCTACTTGACATGTAAATTCTTAAATAAATTTATATAGTTTGGCATAAAAGGACACTATTCCAGAATCAGTTGTTTAAGCAGATGCATTCTTCTCTGGATCCTGGACAATACAGACAAGCATTCAGAAATTAGTCAGGAGGAGTATTTTTACTAGAATGCAGAGGTCAGACATTATAAGTGATTATATAGGACATACTTAATAAGAAAAGTGTTATTATTGCTTATGTGGTTTTTTTCAACAACCAAAGAAGCTTAGACATATGAAATACAAAAGTCATTAAGAAACAAGCTGTTTCTAGTCAAATGAAAAATTCTTTGATACGCACTGGACAGCAAAGTATAGGAAAGGAAAAAAAAAAAAAAAAGACAATAAGAAAGCAAAGAGAAAAGGCCCTAAGACACTCAGAGCCGTTCATAAACACTTACTGGCAAGTTGTCGACAGCATTACTCTTTTGGACAAGAATGACATTGTCTTACAGCTGCTGCAAGAATTCAGTACAAAGCTGTATTCTAAAATTCACAGGATTAAATGAATGAAATGAAGTGTGACCACAGCAGCAGCCCAAAATTCTACCTTCTACGATTTTGAAGCGTCAGATCTACACTAGAAACTAATTGAACTAACAATGTCAGTTTAGAATGTGATTTTTTTTGACGCTTCTACATAGACATGTCCAAAGCCCAGATGCACTTTATTTCAGTATATAAGTGCTTCTCCTAGGTAACTGCATTCATGAAGCAATATTATAACATTTCTGTTTGCACGGTGAGGACAGCCTAAACAGGAATTGAATTGCAAGCAGAAGTGGCAGAAAATCTTCGTAGAATGTTTTAGTATCTATCTATATTAGGAAAATCTAAAGCTCACCCTTTTCCAACACAATAGAAAACTCAACAAGAAGTGGATGGCAAAGATTTCCATTGCCAAAAAGTGGCATGAAAATTTTGACTGCTGCAACTTTGGCATTTCAAATAAATGCAAAAGTACTCCACACATTTTCCATAATCCTCGGCACAGCACTAAAGACCATGCTGAAACCAGCTTGAGTTAGAAGGAATAAATTCTTTTTGCCAATCACACAGAGATTTGGAATCCAACAAGAACCATTCACTTAAATAGTCAAGCACACATCTTAAAACATATTGCAACACTTACTGATGCCCATTCCGAATTTACATGTAAGTTTAACATTTTTCAAAATAGCGAATAAAACACCAACAGCTTAGCCAAATTCTTCAGTGAGGAGTGGCCTTCAGCATCTGTTTGGGATATCAGTACTGTAAGAAGTCAGATTGCTACTGATAATTTTAAGAACACTCCATGCAAGCCATAAGCAGTCAGCTTTACACAAGCTGATCATATTTAATCACACCACCTTGGAAGGGAAGACTGCGAGCCACATGCTCTTTCACCTCATTTCCCCATCCCCTTACACAAGCAGGAATCTTCCTCAGCTTCTCCAGCCAACTGACTTTTGTGTACAAAAACATAGGGGAAAAAAAAACAATTTTAGAACTCAGACCTAAAAGAAAAAAGTCAACTAAATTTTAAATTAAGTCAAGTCATCCAGAAGACTTAAAGAAGGGAACAGTTTTGTTACAAATCTCCACCTGTCATAATTATATGCTAAGCTGTCATTTCCTGATTCCTATGGACACTATACAGATACATGAACCTTTGACAATGCTGCATCCCACCTCTATGAGAAAACAGCATTTGAAGAGAAATCCTGCTCTTGTAATAATCTTATTAGAAAAGTCAGTAAAACAAAAGCGCTACAGAGAATAAAGAGAAAAGATTACAAATAAGCAGCCAAACAGAATTAAAAAGGAGGAACTAGAGAAGAGTAACACAACAGATATTTTGATATTTTGCTTGCATTTGTTGGGGGTTTATTTGGTTATTTTTAATTGGTCAAACATTCAAATCTTTCCTCCTGAATACCAAACATTGCATTTCTGCGAAGTTTTGGGAGTACCTTAAAAAAAAAATAATCTATATCTATATATATATATATCTATTCTACATATCTATGAAGGTAAGCAAAAAATTTTTGTAGTCATGCTGCTATTAGTCCTCAAGGCCCCAAAAAAATCAGTTCTCTCCCAGCTGTTATTTATGCCAACTCTATAAATGCTGAAAAAATTGCCAAGAGGAAAACTACAATTATTCTATAAATTAAAAGTAATTTTAATTCACAAAAATAAGCTAGAAACTTTCTATTTAAAATAGTTAACACTTAACAAGAGAGAAATGTTTTCAAATAGAAAGACTGCAGATATGTATTTAGACAAAGTTTTATAGTTAGGACAAGTAGAGTTGTCCTAGAGACCGCAAATACTCAGAACTCTACTCAAGAAGATCAGTTTTTTTTCCCCTCTGCACACAAAGAATCCCTGAGCAAAGATGACTTCCCTCCCAGCCCCAGTAACATTTTTTGCAAACAACTGCTTAATAATTTATTGCTCTTACCAGTTTCCAGATGGGAAAATGCATATTGACTGCTGGAAGAGGAACCCATGTTAAAGTTCTCTGAACTTTGAACTTCTTCACCATCAGCTGGAGCTTCCTCCTGACTTTGAGTTTCTTCTGGTTTGGGAGCTTCAAGCGTAACAATGTCAGAATCATCACTAATAGTTCCAATGCAGGCCCCATCGTCAGGGTTTTTTTCTTTCTTTCCCTAGGAAAATGGGCAATGCAAAAATTACTGAGATACATACAATTCAAAAAAAAATTAAAATAGCAAGAATTCTTAATGCTTTAAAGAACGGAAAAGTCACTATCATTATTTCAATGCTTTCAATACATTCCTTGACATCGGCAGAGGGGGCTTACAGAACCTTCTGATCAACATAATGTAATTTACCTCTAGAACTGTCTGAGTTTCCTCAAAAGCAGAGAGAGTATTATCTACCTCCGGTATCTCTCCATCATTGTTGCACTGAGCTATATAAATAAAAAGAGGAAAAAACAAACATGTAATTAAAACCAGTAACTCCACATATCACACCCACTCTCACATAATTATGTATAATTATGACAGATCTTTGTTATGTCTTCATATCCGGTAAAATTTGCTAAAAATACACCAAATCTCATGTTTTAATATCCCTCTAACATGAGAATCCAATTTGCCATTATGTAATCCAACGTTTTGGAAGATACTTACGTTCAAACGGTCATACTGATCATAATGCAAGTAACCCATAAATGAAAAGCACAGTTTGATAAAAAACAATGCTATACTGTAAGCTGATGCCACAGTACATTTGTAATTAAAATATTTTCCAGATAGTCATGGAGTTTGAGTGTCTAGTCCTATCCCTACAAGGAGAGGTTATGAATTAGGAAACATGGCCAAGCTCAAATTCAGTCAACTGCATGCTGAACCAGTCAAGTTTGTGCTCTCACAGCACTATTAACAAATTGAGTATTAAATTTAATAATTAAAACAAGTGCAAGGACTGCACAAGACTTCCACTTCCAACTCAAGAAATGCTAACACAGTGCCGCAATGTTTTTTTTTAGGTGTAAATGCATTGATAGTTCCTTCCGAAGTATTTTTACTTGATCTAGGACATTATTGACAAATGTTTAATATAGCAAATTTCTTTTATCAATAGATCTTCTGTGAACTATTTTCCAGTAATACCAATGCATACTATAACACATCTAAAGTATTGAAAAAGTGAAAGATGCTTACTAATCTCATCTATTGAAAGAAAAAACACTTGTATGAAGTTGGTGAATGAATATTTTCCACACTGACAAAGCAGGTACTTTGACAGAGGCCTACAAACCATTAAAAATACTAATTTTGTGCCAGTGTTACAACAGACACCTATTTTTTGGAGCTGCCTCTCCTTTAGTATCTTACCTTGCAAATCAACTGATTGCTCCTCTTCTTGCAAAGAAACATATTCTTCTGAAACAAGCTCATGGTTATCATTTGTGCTTCCATTTTCTGAAGCCACCGTCTCTATGTCAGAACCCTGGAGTTGAAGAGTTTTAAATGAACATTACAGTCCTTGGGGTTTCCACCAACAAAGCAGAAGGAAAGGGTTACAAAGAAAACAGGACACAAACAATAAAAACAGAAGAGAAGAATAACCTTTAAAGCTGAAGATTTTTAAGCAAAGAGAAGCGAGAGAAATACCAAGCAATTAACTAGAGGAAACATTTGTTAATGTGCAATACTTATGACCATGATTAAAAAAAAAAAAAGGAAGAGGAAGACAATTTCAGAAGAAAAAGCAATTTAGGCATCAATGAACAACTGTGCCAAGTATTTTAAATAATTATTTTCTATTAGTTTTATTAGACCTATTTATTAAATACAATTTAGAGAGACAGAGGAGGTTGTCAAATGAGTTTTGAATACGACATCTAATTCTCACACACACACCCATGTATTGTATGTAAATACACCACCCACTCTCAAAAATGGAACTTCAAGAGTATCACCATTAACTCTAGTAAGTACCAGGAAAAACTACGTGTAACTCCACTCCATCTCAATTCCTCTCAGCAAATTTTAATGGCTGTTTTAATTTAATAGTATATCTCTGACACCAGGAAAACATACATTTATACAGTCCCTAAATTGGATTTCTGCCTTTAATCCAGAAAGGAGTCTTAATTATTAGTCAGTTGCCAGTCAGCAACAACCTCAGAGCAAAACAGGAACTGAAGATAAACAATGCTCAGAGACCGCAGGGCACTAAAGCCAAGCAATATGGTTGACAACTCAAATATTTAAATTTTCATATTGCAATTTTTGTTTAAAAGAATTGATGGAACACAAGTAAAGTTATTAGAAAACTATAAACACGCAAAAGGTAACTGAAAAATACTAAGTCACTCTGCTCTATAAATAACTTGAGCTGTTTCTGTAAACAGACAGAGTTATTTTTGCAGCAGCAGGTGTGAAATTACAGTAGTAGTAATACTTCTAGATCACTTTCCCTAGATGTCTCATTTCAAAACTCAAGCAAACACGTATGTTTTTGTTTTTAAGAGGAGGCTATGCTTCAAAAAGGTTAGATACCTCAAAGAGTTGCTTGAGATACATTCAACACCACATTACAAGGCTACGTTCCTTTTCAAAATGCTTCAAAAATTACCTGCTTTAGTAATTTAACAAATACTTTGTTTTTTTCTTTTGACTAAAAATATAGCACAATTTTAATATCAAATATCTTGCAGAAATTCACCACACAATTATAAGTAACTTATTAAAATTTCAGGAAAGAAAATACAAAATTATTTAGATCTTTTGATACGACTGGCTTTTATAGATACATAAAACTAGTAAAATAAAAAGTAAAGCCTGCAATTCACATCTGAATGACCCAACTGCTGTGGCCAGCTCCTAAATCCTTTCGCATTTATTAGATATCTGTAAAGTCTGACACCCTGCACACTCCTGTATCCCACTTTTGAAACTGAACTTCAAAACTCCAGTACCATCACAAGCATGTAATGGCTTGCTTTTTGAATTCCCTAGATTTTCATTATAATCAGCAAAGAGGGGAGCATGCAGCGAAGGAGAAACAGCTGATCACTACCCATGATCTCTTCCCATTATTTCCTATTTTCCTCCTGTGAGTGAAGTATCTCCAGTACCATTCCTTGAAATGTTTTGGGGCAGGCAACAGTAAGACAGAGGCAGCCAATATATAAGTGTCATTCCAGGAAAAGTTAACCCACTTGCTCTGAGAATTCTGGCTCAAGAACCTGCTCAGTTTCCAAGACAATGCTTAATATGAAAAAACAAAACAAACAAAAAGCCCCCAAGCCCCATACTAGACCAAAAACTAAAGAGATATAAAAACCCAATGGACTAAAGTAGAAAGGTACACTGGAGGTCCACTCTAACAGGTTGGCCCCTCAGAGTTTGTGAGCACTCAGGTCTGCCTTGTTCACTGCCAGGGGAAAGTAAGATAAAACATTCATCTTCTCTAACTTCAAGTGCCTACACCTGAGCAAACTGTTTAAGGCACCTTTATGAACGAGTCCACTGAACCAAGTCAAGACAGCAAGTAACTTGATCAAATGTAAGTGCTTATCTTAGCATAAGAGTTACCACTCTCTAGACTCCATTGATTGTATTGATTTAATCTACACAATGCAAACTTAGACATCAATATCAGATTCAGATGCCTACTCTGTAGACATATGGGCAACAAAAAATCCCATCCCAACAGACCTTCAAGTGCTTCACTTTTTCTCCTTTTTTCTTCTTTTGTCTCAAAATTTATTCTACTAGGAATTAAATATTACTTTTGTTTTAATAAAGCTATTGCCACTTTATATAACTAATAAAACATCAGAAGATAGAAAACACAGAAATTAAACCAGGGCTACACAGACAAAACAGTGACTTTACAGAGAGCTATTCCCCACAACTTGACCAAAGAAAGAGAGAATTCTAGCACTTCATCCCAAACAAAAGTATGCCTAATAAATGAAGCTACAGCAGAGATCAGTTGGACAGAAACACAAGTGAAGCCATACAAATTTGAAAGAGCTCAACACATCAATTCAATAGGTTTTAAAAGACAAGCATTTTGAACCAAGAACAGTTTTTTGCCTGCTAGCTCTTTCCATCTGCTGCCACACAATCTAACATCACAACTTCCTTACACAATTGCTTTTGTACACTTCCTTATGGAGGATACCTCTTCACTGACAGTTTGCCTAATGGACAAAATCCCATTCTTGTAGTTCCTGCCACTAGCTCAGTCCCGCACTGTCATGTGAATTTCTCCTCCACAAGGTGACAACATCCAGATTATTTCCATGTATTGTATGCCTTGAGCTCTCCTTCCTGAAAAATAAGGCCAAGGACACCCAGAATTCCATGGTGAACTACAAAGAACTTGTGCTAAAAGCTGCTGTGAGACCCTGGAAAACACAGAAGAGTCACTTCAAAACTCAGTCCTTCCCACAGAAGAATCTCTTACCACTGCCAAGGTTCTTCCATGCTGTTACAATTTCAAGACTGCCCGAGCATAAGAACAGCACGCCCTCACCAATCACCATGTTAAGCTTCAAGAAAGCCATTCTCATTCCTGACCTTATAGCACAGATCTAAGGAGAGTTCCCCTGCCATCATTGTCACTTCCAATAAACCTAATAAAATGTTGTCACTCCTTTACTCACTAGCTTCATAGTAAGACAGACAGAATGTAAGGACAGAGGGTTGCTCCTTAAACAGCAATCATTGAGACTATGATCAGCCAGTTTAGTGGTAGGAAACACTTGGAGAACTCATGGAATCATTTCCTTCTGTCTGAGATACTTTTTCTGCCCATTATTCCCAAGTTTTTGGTTGTTTTGGGCGTGGGAGGGATGAGAGGGGGAGGTGAGTGGAAGGGGATCTGGAAGAGAAAGAACTAGATTATCAACAATGGACAAGTTACAGAGCAGGTCAATGTCTCCAAGAAAGACGGAACAAAGGAGAACATCTCACTAAAAGTCGAGCAATTCCTCAAAGTAAATACTTCGAAGAAAAAAATTACTCTTTTAAATAGAAAATTTCTATCACCTATAGTAAAGGATACATATAGAGTAAAGGATCTACATAAAACAGTAGATTTATGCTTTCTTATTTTTTCTATATTCTCTGTTTATAAGCAATATCCACACAAAACAAGAACTACGAAGTTGAAATAATATTTTACTCCATATGGCTAGTCTTAACCTGATAGAGCTTTATGAGTTTGAGATTGGGTACCTCATGATTGATGACAGTCCAGCCACAAGATGAATCACTGTCACTGGAGTTTTCAGACATTTTCAAAGCACACTGCAAGTAAAAGTAAATTATTTTAACATGCAAGACACATAATGTCACTGCTCTCTTGAGAGAAAAAAAAACCAAAAAAAACCCAAAGAAAACAGAAGAATGCAAGTCATAATGTTACAGAACACTACACTAACTCATAAACTGTTATTCTGTAATTTAAAAAAAAAAAAAAGAAAGAAAGAAAAGGTTTAGGAAAAAATGTATTATTTTGTGCATATTTCCTACTACCTCTTTTGTACTCTGAGCAAATATGCCTTTGTTACGTACATACCTATTTTAGCCAGTTAAAAAGCTCTTTGACTACCTAAGAACAGATACAAATAAGTCAATAAGTCAATTACTAAAATTTGTCTGTAGCATAATTGTTTGCAACATGTTTCAGTAGGCAGTCATTGTTTCATGCACAGGAACTACAGCTTATTCAAGAAAAATACTTTTTTTTTTTGAGAAGACATAAATTACAACTTTTTGGAACTAAATATCTTCAACTACTGGGCAAAAAAATGTTTCATGTTTCTTTCACTCCTTTCAACTACTCTTAAAAATACTGATTTTGAAGAAAATTGAGAGTACAAAAACAGAACAAAAGCCCTGAAGTACAAATTTTACTTGTTACAATGCTACTGGATGACTTGGGTAGTTATTTTCAGAAGAGAACTGTCTAGTTGCAGCTGCCTGTTTATTTTTTCTCCTGTAGAAGGAATACAGAGTATTCATTATTGTTACACATCCAGCTTATTTTTTTTTTTTAAGTCCTTAACTAACAGAAAGACTTAAAAAAGAAATTTAATGCATTTGTTGTTCCTTAAAATAAAAATATATCAAGTTTTAAAATAAAATTTACTATTGATTTAACTCGGGGGAAAGAAAACTTCCCCAAAATAGAACAATTTTCAACCAATTGTGTGTTACTTCATTTATCCAATGTAATAGAATAGCAAAAGAAATAATGGTTCAATAAAGCCATCAATATAGTCATTCTTTTCTAGAAAAGCAGAGTTTTGAGACCTTCAGACACCTGTTTTATTTCCCATACCTAGTTAAACACAGTAAGAACACAGAGATAAGCACCTATTTGTTTAAATTTATTTACTACTTCATTATCAATTCTGTCTTTACTCCTAGTTTGCTAGTTACAATCACAGTTTATAAAGCAAAAATATTCACTAAAAATCAACACAGGTGTCAAACTTACTGAAAAACTGGATTTCCATTTATTATAAAGCCCCACTTTGAATACGGTTGTAATTTTCCTCAAGATCTTTTTCTTCTTTCATTAGTGCTTTTCCTGAAATCTCAGGTAGGAAACACCGGGGTGGGAAGTGGCTTTGGTTTGAGTTGGTTGGGTTTTTTTTAATTCATACTCTTTTTAATCATAAATATATTTTTTTAAATCATTATTTTTTTGAAATAATACTACTTCAATCATCAAAAATAACAAATGCCAAAATGGCAGACTGTGTTCCAGAGTCCTCATGAGAGGATAATCTCTGCTTGCTGTCATGAAATGATGTTTAATTTGACCAGGCATTCAGCAGCAGCAGCACTGCTTTCAGAAGGTAACTACCAGCACCAGAACTCGCTCCCTATCAGAAATATCACTGGTTACATTGCAAAAACTGTACTGGTTATCTGAAATTATCTTTTAAGAATTCTCTTCATTATAAAAACATTTCCATTTAATTATTCTACAGTTCAGTGAAGGGAATGACCCCAAGAGTACCAAATTTATTGCTGCTGAAAATCAAGAAAAAATACCATTTGGGGCAAATATAGTACAGGTTGTTACACAAGTTCTTACTAGCAAGTTTGATCTCCACTGTGGAAGAAATTCATGCCATGGATTCATAACATAGCAATTCCAGTTTTAGTGCATCTCAGTGCCAGATGAAAAACAATGAAGTCACATAATGCAAATACTTTAATAGGCAAACAAACAAACAAAACAAACAAACAAACAAAAACCCCACATAAAATCCTGTTCATACAAATGCATTTACAAATTTGGAAAGAGCAAGTTTTAACAGCAGGACATCGGTGGACATTGCAGCATCTGTCTTCCTCTAGCTAACTCTGCATTTAATCACCTATCACGTTCTCCCTCTCCAACCAGATCACAGACTGACAGGTAATTGAGCACGGCATAAAACCAGTTCTACTTAATACACAACCACGACCTCAGGCTCCATGAAGCATTAATCACCTATCTTCCGTTCCCAAATTAAAGTTTCAGGACCTAACTATGTCAGTATTTGCATAATCAAAAGATATTAAGAAAATAAACACAGGAGCAAGCAGACATGTAATCATTGTTTTCTATTACTTGCTGGCCTTACTTATTTTCGACCAGATTATACTAACACTACATATTTAACTGCATACAGGTGATCAATATCCATAATATAAAAGTTTTTAACATCAAGAAAAATTATGGAATAAAAAAGAATGACAGAATCATTGAGGTTTACAGGTAGAACTGTTAAATTTATCAAAGATGACAGATGGCATGGCACTGGTGTGAAGGGTATCTCTAGGTTTGTTATATTCCTACAAGCACATTCAGCATATGTACACGTGTAAAAATAGTTACCAAAAGTAAAGCATTTTTTTAATCATCATTACTTAGCTCTGCAAGAGCAAAACAGCCTAAAAAGCTTAAATAAAAAATGCCTAGGTACAGCATTCCTAAACTTCAATCATCAGCTAGAGCTGATTTCTACAAAAGATTAACGTAAGTCACACAATCATAACTAAATCTGAGATCAAATACAGTCCCTTAAGTAAACTGAAATACAGAAAGCTACTCTGAACACAATGGCTAAACTGATCTATTCAGAGTACCTTCATCTGCCTGTATTCTCCATGAAACAAGGACAAACACCCACTAAGAACCACGAGGCTTTTCCTACCTGCCCAAAGGTCCTGGATACAGTTGGTACTGTCTTCCTGAATACAAGCTATTAAAAAAAAAAACAAGTTGTTTCAGGCAGGAATTAAACAGACCTGAAGACTGCAAACTTGCTAACGAAACAAGATGACACCAATGGGGGTTTTAGTCCAGTAACAGCAGGAATAACCGTAGGATGCAGTGGAGTATTCCACATCCCCTGCATGTCTGGCCAAGTCAGAAGGAAAAATTGGAAAAAAAAGACACACACACACCCCAGACAGCTTCACTGGTTTGGTTTCTCACTAAATACCTTCATTGCCACTATTTTTCAACAGAAAGTTACAGTTTAAGTTCTTCTATACTCCAGTTTAAACTGCAAAGCAGTTTAACTAGGCGCACAAATATCCCAAGCTCACAGTGACATCCCCTTTTAAATTTCTACGTAGACAAAATAAATATCCACTATATGCAGAGTTCAACCTCCAAGTACTTTTGTCAGGGGCAGGGGAAAGCATGCAGGGAATCAGAAGTGTGAACTACTCTCCTAGGCTTAGCAAAATGCAAACAAGAAGCATAAGGTAAGTTTACAGCTGTATGTATTGTTAATAACATAACACATATCACATCCTATTTATCCACTGTGATGTAGAATAAATACCAGTCTCAGAAAGAATAACCATTACAGTCTAAACAAGTTCCTCCTTCTTCAAAGAGGATTTCCTAGACTAAAGAAAACCTCAATAAGCATTGACAGAGATGAATAACACGGCACCAGCAGGAACCAGTGTTCTTTAGAGTTTGCTGTGCTGTCATTCCAAGCCAAAACTCACAGTTCTCTCCTACAGCAGCTTCTTTGCTGCACAGCAGAAATAAAAACATGTTACAGTACTACTATACCTGGGGGTTTTTGCGCAGGTTTATCAGTTCTACAAAGCAGCGTAATTTCTTCCCCAAATTAACCTTCTTGACGAATTTACCTAGCAACTCACAAAGGCTATTTCCCTGCTATGATTTCCAGCCAGGCTAAGGCAGGCTCTGAAGGCCAGGCCAGCCCACCGCGCCCCACGGTCGGGCGCTCCTCGCTCAGCACCGGCTGACGCCCTCACACCTGCAGCACAGCGCGGGCCGGGCCGCAACAACCACAGCCACAATAACACCATGTATGAAAACGAACACCTTGCATCAGCCGAGGAGACGGAGGCAGATGATGAAAGAGGAGGAAGTTGGCAAAGACGAGCGCCCGGGGCCGGCCCGGCGGGTAGCGCGGCCCGCTGAGCCCGCCTCGGAGAGGCCCAGCCGCCCCACTGCGCCCCGCTCGCTGGCCCTCTGCCCCGGCCCCAGCGTCCCAGGCTTCGCCCCACTCCAGGTAGCCCCTCAGCGGCCCGGGCCGCCACGCTCCCGGGTGACTGCGCACCGAGACCTAGTCAGGAAGCGACAGACCCCAGCCCCGCAGCGGGTTGCTCCCACAGCCTCACCTGAGCGCGGCCCCCGGCGGGCCCCGGCACGGACGAGGGGCCACCGCTGCCGGTGACGCCGTCAAAAACAACACCGACCCGCCCGGGCCGCGCCTGCGCACTGCCACGCTGCCCCACAGCACCCTGGGCAGCGTAGTCCGCATCCTGCCGCCGCCCACCGCCCCACGGACCTAGCAAACTACAACGCCCAGCAAGCACCGCGGCGACCGCCCCGCCCCTCCTCGCCGGGCCCCTGCTGCCATGGTAACGCCGCGCCGCCGAGTGCCAGGCTGGGCCTGCCTTGGGGCTGGAAATACTCGATACTTCGAGTAGATGGCGGCGAATTAACCTATTTGGAAAGTTTCTCAACAGGGGAGGCTTGGAACTGCTCCAGGAGCAGCTGTCCGTCCCGAGGACCGCCCGCCACCGGGGTGAGGCTGCTCCCTCCCCGAGCAGGGCCCGAGGCCCAGGGGTCTCGGCCCAGCAGGGCTCTGCTATTTGTGCAAAACGTAAACGGGAGATAACAAGCCTCGTTAATAAACACAGCAAAGGAAAAGTCACAATGTCTTACTTGAGTTTTAGCTAAACTAACAACTTTACTGTTTTCTTCATCTCTTAAGTGACTGAGAAATAGAGAAAAAAAGATCTCATTGCACCTCTGAAGCACAGGGTTTGAAAGGCTCACTTAGCAAAACTAAGGGAGGTACCTGATTCAGAGCCGTTTTACCTCACACTCATTACTATTGCATTGGAGCACTTTGCATGACTGTACTATCAAGTATCTGTCATGTCTTAAATTCACGCCCCATAGAAAAAAAAATAAAATGCATCCATGTGATAATGAGCAAATAGAGCCATTTGTGGGTTTGTTTAGGGCTCTATTTTAGCATATATGTTTCTGTATATTAGAAAAGTCAAAACCAAAGCAAAACATCCACAAAGCCTCACTATATTCTTACTCTCAGTTATATTTTTATTATGCATGCTAATTATTTCTGCCACACACATTAAGATACTCTCTATGCTCAAGATTATCACTAATGCAGAAATTGATGCAAATGCCAATTTTCACTATACTTTCATAGTTAACATGAGTCCATTTATCACTGTCCACAGATTACTAAATAAGGTCAAAAGTCAGCAGTGTAAGTTCCTCACTTTCCACAGTGCATGTATTTCAATACAACTCTTGAGCAACATTTGCTTTGACCACAAACATTTAACAAATATGAAATGCTTTGCCCTGTTATTTAAAATGCTGAATTAAAATCTATCTCTCAGTAGTGAAAGAAGATAACTTCTGCTGAGAAACTGCCATCAAGTCCAAACACTGAGTTAGGCCAACCTCCTCCTTTGCCTCTCTGTGCAAATCCTGGCAATCTGGTGTTTTCCCATGTGCTGAATCCCAAAACACTCAAGACTAATGGTTCTTTGACAAAGCCTCAGGTTTTACTGTTTTAAAACAACTAAATGAATATGGTGCTATTCCACCTATCTCACAGATGGTTCCCTGTACTTATCACCCAGTGGATCAAACTTTCAAAACACTCACTACTGGGTCATTTCAAAGAAGTTCTTTAAACACCACCATTGACAGAAGTAGGGTCTGTGACTACCCCAATTTACATCATACTCTTTAAAAATGCACCTCTATCTTTTTGTCATAGAGTTAGACCAGGTACTTAGCTTCAAGGAAACCGATCTGTTATTTCCTTCTGGGAATAACTGTTAATACCTGATTTATTTTGGTTTTGTTGGGTTGAAGAAGATGCATCAAAAAACATGTAGCCCATTTCTTGATACACTTCTCTCAATCAGACCTAAACATGTAAAACTTTTGCAAACAGTATCATAAGTACAGAACTATAATTTTATAGAAAGAATTAAGTGCAAGAGACATTGATCTGAAGGTTTATTTGTTAAATTGAATTATTTTCTGGTTTCAAAACTTAAAGTCAGTCTCCACATTCCTACATCTTAGGACACTAACACCAACACAAACTCAGCTATTGAAGTCAGAAGGTGACCCAATATAATCAGATGAAACAGGCAAATATTGCTCATTCCACCAAGCACATTTGCTTCACTAACCTTTAAAGATGGCACCGTTTATTTCATAGCAGCAGAACAAGATATCTCTCTATATGTGTAGCAAATCACTACAATACCATACAGATGTATACAGATTGTTCTAACAGGCTCTGAAAACAAATCAGAAAACGAGGAACTTTGAACTCTGCTTCTTTGCATTTTCTTTTTCCCATTGCCACTGTTAGCCCCCACTTCTCTTCAGAAAATAGCCGTATTTTGGCAAGTGTACCACTACACACAACTGAGCCACTAAATCTCCTGCACTGCCCTCCTTAAATTGCTATAAATAAAGCATTCTCACCTCCTTCCATTGCAATGCAGAGGGTATCTGTAGGAAAGAGGGAACGGCAGCTACCCCAGACATTTCTGACTCACCTCAGCACTCCTCTAAAGGCACTAGGTAAAGTGACTGGAAGCAACACCTTCCACCTTCTCCCTGTTCTGAGAGTATAGAATTTACACAGGATGACATATATTTGCATATTAAATATTTTATTCTAAAGACAAAAACCAGTCATAAATGGTATTCATGAAACAGGCTGATGTGGAAGGTTCAGAAGTCTAGTAAACCTGCTGCTGAAGGGAGTGTAGTTGAAATGGTCACAATTTGCATAGAATGCTTAACAAAACAGAACCACTTCAGGTCCAGCATTTCATTGTTGCCACAATACAAACACTTACATATATATGTAAACAATATAATACTATGTCACATTCTCCCACTATTGACAGGTGCAGGACTTCAAAGCACAGTATCATACTTTGTGCCAATTTACACCTCTTGTAACCTCTCCAGGATGGTCCTTTTGTTGAGAATCTTTAATCATACCAGTATACCTGAGGTAGTGGCCAACATCAGAGTACAAGTTAAAATACTATCTCAAGAAAAAATTATATGCTTATATAAATAACAATTTATTTTTTTTAATTTAGAATATGCTTTATAGTTACACTGTAAGATTACTAATTGTAGTAGGATGAAGTAAGTCATATTTATTGATAGGACAACTTATCACAGGATTAATTTACCCCTACACTATAATACAATGCTACAAATATTCTGAAAATATCAAATGTACATTACTTAACATTACAAAGAATGTTCTGCACTACACAAAATCTACCTCTGTTTCCAGGTGGAACTCTTCCAAGTTAGAGGCCTGAATTCGAGTATCTAAATTCATTGTCTTTGTTTCAGATGTACCAAACACTATGAACAGTAAGAAAAGAGGAAAGGTTATAACCATAACCATATCACACATATCTGTTTCAGCTTTGATGGAGAGCAGAAAGAGAAGAAGTTAACAGGTATCAACTATATGGAGCTATTGAAGTGGTTTGAAAACCCATTGTCTAGATTCAGTATTTCCAAACAGACAGTTCATTTAGTTATGAGTAACTTTAAATGAAGTATCAAAAGCATGTTTTAATATTCGGATGCCAATATTTCATAGGAAGCAAAACTGCGACAAGTTTGCATCAAAATAATGTAAAATATATCTACTCTATAATACTACTATACTTTCCAAAAATAGTAATTCACATACCAACTGTTTTACCCATTCTGTAGGTGTTCTGAGTGAAACAGAAAAATGTCTAGTTAACAAGATATTGAAGAGAATGAAGATTCCTTCTGATACCCTCAAAAGGCACCCTTGTCAAAAAGTTGGGTTTTTCATATTTTTAGTTAAGAATCTTGCATTGTTCCTTGAATTAGGTGTCGAATCTTCTCAGCATCTTTTGCTATAGTTTTATTTTCAGGATCAATCTTGAGAGCTGCTTCATAATCCTGGAGACCTAATTTAGATACATCAATAAGAATGTCAATCAATAATGCAAGAGCATCCTCTTTAGCAAGTACCTGAAAATGACTGTTCCTTAATCATATGCATAAAGTATTTCTTTTGAGTTTTGCAACTGAGTAAGATTGAATCAGAATGACATTAGGTTTAAACTTTGTCAGTAAATACATTTATGTTTTGTTAATATTATTCAAAACAAAACAAAACAAACAAACAAAAAAACCTAAAACATTTTAGTGGAAAGACGCTACTACATAAAGATTTTCAGGTACTGAAACATGAAAACAGGGCCTGACATACATTATAGATATATATATATATGCAAGTGTGCATGAGGGGAGTGTTCAAAAGTGTTCTGCAGAAGAGAAAAATTGAATGACAGAATTAAAGTGCATGAAAATAAGAAAAAGAGACGTGAACTGTGAATGCTAGAGCTTGGGGGGAAAAAAGCAAACCATGAGTACAGGAAAGAAAATACAACCTTGTTTAATTGTCTTTTTTATAAGGTTCCAAAGTACAAGGGAATGACAAAGTGATTTGTAGGTAAAATGAGGGAACCGATGGGAAAAGTCCACGACGACACTTTGAATATGCTTCACTTTCTATGACAAACTTTAATTTGTACATCTACCTTACAAAACTAAACTGATACTCTTGGAGACCTATGAACCTAATGAGGTTCAACAAGGGCAAGCGTAGGGTTCTGCACCTGGGGAGGAGTAATTCTGGGCACCGACAGAGGTCAGAGGCAGACCTGCTGGAAAGAACTTCTGAGGTGAAGGATCTGAGGGTCTGCCAGATGAGCCAGCAATGTGCCCTTGTTGCCAAGAGGGCCAATGGAATTCTGGGCTGCACACGGAGGAGTGTGGTCAGTAGGTGGAGGGACGTCATTCGCCCCCTCTACTTTGCACTGGTGAGGCCACAACTGGAATAGTGCATCCAGTTCTGGGCTCTCCAGTTCAAGGGAGACAGGGAACTACAGGATGAGGGACAAGAGGTACAAGCTGGAACACAGGAAGTTTCAATTCAAATACGAGGGAAACCTTCTTTACAGTGACGGTGACAGAGCACTGGACAAGCTGCCCAGGGAGGGTGTGGAGTCCCCTCCTCTGGAGATTTGCAAGACCCACCTGGATGCAGTCCCGACTAATGTGCTCTGGGTAATCCTGCTTTAGCAGGGAGTTGGACTAGATGATCTCTAGAGGTCCTTTTCAACCCTGGCAATTCCATGAAAACTTTGCTTCACAAACAGTAAAACTAGTGCAAAATAGTTCATATCAGTTTGCACCCCATATTTGAAGGCTTTCCAATGCAAATAGCTCATCTCTGACCTCTCGTTCTTTCTCCACTAATACCTTCTGGTTCTACAGTGAATAGCTGACTGTTATGTACAGAAACAGCAACTACCGAATAGACCAGAGGATACACAACTCACCAAAGCCTTTTCCTCAGAGGAAAAACTAATTTATACTCTTTAAATTAGAAGCATGCAATCAATTTTTTTAAAACTTGCAAATATTTTTCAAGGGGAATTGCAATTAGTCAGTAATATTAAAAAAATATAAAAATTAAGGAATGTGGTATAATGGCTCATAACAAAAAGAAACATAGATTGTACAGGCCTCCTTTAACAGCTCTCCTGAAAAAAATAATAAAGGTGTGAGCAGTCTCATTCAGCTAAACAAAATTACTTGCATAAATGCACATGCCTGTTTTCACAAAATCAAGGTCTCACCTTCAGTATATAATTCCAGCTGACAAAATGCGGTTCCACGTCTCACATATGCTTTTACTCGAGCATTCTCATTATCAGGAACAGGTGGTGTCAGCAGTTCTAGTGCCTTTACAAATTAAAATACTCAAATTATTTTGAGGTAGATTTTCCATAATTTTGGTGGTTTTTTTCTTATTTATACACACTACTCACCAAATTACTAATATTATACAGTAACGTAATAACAATTCAAACAAAAATAGAAAATAACTATTCAAATATAACTATATGCCTTGTGGTTCTAGCCATTAAGATTTTTATCTGTCATCCCACAGTTTGCTAAATACAGATTCATTGCTATGGCTAAAAACTGACAAATATTGTGTTAAATGTTTATTACAGTGAAATAATATATTCTGTTTTCATACATGATAGTACATGCCTTGCTACAAAAAAAACCCCAAAAACCAAAAAGCTAAAAAAGTACATGTAGTTACTAAAAACAAACAAACAAACAAACAAACAAAAAAAAAAAAAACAAACCACCAAGTTTCAAGCAACAAGTACTTATTACTTCAAAAAATATAATTCTGGGACAACTTTCTTCAAATTATTTATTATTTGATATTCCTCCTCTCTCATTGCACAAATAGCAGCTACTAACTAAAATATCAAGTTGATATAGCCCTTCTTTAAAAATGTCTTGTTTGTTGGGGTTTTTCTGAGGAATCCTCCTCAAGACCATCACCATCATCCTTTTTTTTCATTCCCACAAAATGAAGAACACCACAACCTAATACAAAAAGCATCTGTGCTTAGTTTCTATTTTCCTTCTCAAAGTTGTCTTTTTTTCCAAGTGTCTATATTGCTACACTGTTTTACCTGTAAAGAAACACATACTGAGTCAACATAAGGCCATTTGGCCTAAATGTATGGAAGCACGGTTTGGGGGTTTTTTTGCTGTTTTCTTTTAAATTTATGAAAGTTCATTGATCAATCAAGTTTTAATATTTCATTAAAATGGCTTCATTTAATGGCTTTTGAATTTAAAAATTTTATCACAGTAACAAGTATTTACAGATCTGCATGAAACAGAAGCATCACAGTAGTAAATCACAACCACATATAATATGACAGTCTGAGAACCTGTGTATTTATACCTTAGAGGAATCTTCAATAGCTTTATGTAAATTTCTCAGTTTAAGGTGGCAAGCAGCACGATTCAGATACAGCAGGGGAAGCTTATTGTTTAGCCGCACTGCAAGGTTATAAGCATTTACAGCTGCAAGATAGTTTCCCGTTGCAAACATTTTGCTAAGTATAAAACAAAAAGTGAAATACGCACTTTAAACAAGGTGATACAACACAAAATAAGTAACTACATATTGTTCACATTCATCTTCAAAAAATTTGAAGTTTTAGCCACTTTTCCTTGGAAAAGACCATTTACAGCCTTTTCCAAGAACAACATAGCTGAAGTTGAGTGAAACTTGATGCTGACAATAAAGCAGACACATGACTTAACAAAAACAGTGGCTGCTTAAAAGCAATGAAAAACAGTAAGAGGTGGACATATCTATGCAGACAGAGGACTAATTCTGAAACCTATGTACCTGATTACAATCCCTTAATCAAACCTTTCTGTATAACACACCTATATACACATACCAATATTTTTATCAAATCCCTAATGCTTGTTTTAGGCAGATGTTTAATCTCTCCTTAAAAAGTACAAATGAAAGGAAGTCTATCTATGTCTAAGATAAATAGAAAATATCAAAACTAAACAATAGACACACTATATAATTAATACTTCATTTCAAATACATCTTCAAATGGAATCTAACTTACTTTGCTTTCTCCTTTAACCAATCTGGATTCTTCTCCTCTTCTTTTAAATCTTCCAGCTCAGATAAATCAGCACTTACTGTTCTTCGAGCTTCTGCTTGTTTACGTAGCCACTGTCAATATACAACGTTGCAAGTATTGTTTCTGAAGGAAAATTCAAATCTAAAAAAAGGATTTTGCTTTCATCTCTTCGCTCAGTTCTATCAAAAGAATTCTATTTGCCATGTATTT
Organism: Thinocorus orbignyianus; assembly: GCA_013400375.1. Lineage (NCBI taxonomy): Eukaryota > Metazoa > Chordata > Aves > Ciconiiformes > Thinocoridae > Thinocorus > Thinocorus orbignyianus. The sequence goes on from VXBW01007210.1 coordinate 167,347, forward strand.
TTGGACAGGCAGAAATATTTAATAATGTCAGATAAGAAAATATTCCAAGTATATTTTATGATTGTGAGAAGCAAGATTACTGCATCACTAGCACATTTTTGTTTGCTTGTTTGTTTCGGAACTTCCAAAATGACTCTTTGCATTCATTCAACAGAGCTCAAAAGAGCTAACTATGAGCTTCTTTTTAAGAACACAGAACTTAAAGATTCTTAAATATAAGATAAAAGACATTTAAAATTTTGTACTTCAATGAATTAAATTAATATTGCTGCCTTTTTTTCCCCTCCCAAAAAAAGGTACAATCTATTTATTAATAATCACATGCTTGGTGAAAATAATTTTTACATAAAAGTACTTCTTTAAACCTTAATTTAAATAAGACTGTCTTCCTTAGAAGATAAGAATATTGCACAGGTAACATTTCTTGGTAACGGAAACATTTTTGTCAACCTACTGAATAAGTGGTAAAAAATTCACCATTTTAGAAGAGAGTAGAAGCATCTAACTAAAACAGAGAGCAATCCTACCTCCTCCTCTTCTGCAACACGAGATTCTCGCAGAGCTGTAGGAAAAACTCGTGATGTAAAGTTGATTTTAATCGTAGCAGCAGATCGAGGAGCTGGTAACTGCTCTTCCTTTAAGTTTTCTGAAAACATACTACAGGAACCACAACCTATGAAGAGAATTAGAGTATTGGAAATGAAAAATGAAGCAAAAGGGATTTTTCTGGTTTTCTGGTTTTAGAAATTCAGCACATTAGAACCTAACCTTTAATAGGTCTAGAGTTGTTCTTTTGAAGGGAAAGTTCGAAAAATGTTCTGTCTGTATCATGCCATCTATTTACTGACTACGTTATCTGTCAGGACTTGACTCAAACTTCTCTTACACCACTATCTCTGTCACGCACATGATTCTCTGACAGGGCAACAGCAAGATCTAAAACTAACCTTACCAAAACAAACAAACAAAACAAAAATGAACTATTTTCTGTTGTTTTAGTTCCCTGAATTATCTCTCTGTGGGGCCAAGACATGGGACAGAGAGTGCAAAAGGAGATTGTATAATTCTACAAAAAACAGCAGTTTGGTAACTTATGGTAACGCAAACTCCACCCTCAAAATCTGCATTACACCATCACAGAGGCTTGCTGTTTCATTTTTCTGAAGCTTAGAACAAAACCTGCCCTTGTATTTCTAAAGGCTTAAATGAGAGCTAAGAACTCACATGCTTTAGCTCAATAAATTGCCTGAAAATAAAGACTCTAAAATAATTGCAGTCTAAAATAATTAGTTCAGTATGGTGGAGACAATGATGATCCAAAATATTTAGGAACAAATTTATACCCATGCTTTAATGAGTAATAAAATACACTCCAATAATACAACCTTTAGTAGGTTTGAGTCTGGTCTTAGAAGGTCCTTCATTAGGAATCCTAGTTTTATTCATTTTTTCATTTTTCTTCTCCTTTAATTGCTCTGCTTCTTCATGTAGTTCTCCTTCTTTTTGTACCCTCTTTTGTTTCTCAGCGTCTTCTTGCTGTTTCTTCCATAACTCCAACTCCTTAGTGACCTTCTGCCGCTCCTTTTCCTTCAGATCTTCAATTCTTTTTCTTTCTGCTTCTTCTAGCTGTTTGAATGATAAACCTATGAGATATGTAACACCTGATAATAGTAAGATGACTAAGTTACCATTATTTTCCCAGTTATCTCTCCCAAGAACAGCATCATCATTGCTGTAATCATATAAGCAGAGTTATGGAAGACGCTTAAAAATGACTGAGAGAGTAAAGTGACCAGACTTTTATACACATACATTTTTTTTTCTATAAAAATCAGGATTTTTGACAGCGCCAAATGACTAAACACTTGCACCGATGCAAAGGCCACAAAAGATTATGGTTTTGCCACATTATTGTAGTCTCCTTTTGAAAAAAATATGAGCTCCTCACCAATTATTTTTATTATTTCAGTATTACTAATAGAAAATGGCAACTTTTAAATATTTTTCTTCTCTATCTTTTCATATTTAGGTAATAGGTATTTCATGGCAATAGGTATGTTTTAATTACAAAGAAATAACAAGGTTCTCTACCACTGTAGTAGAAATGAGTACTTTTCATATTTTTAAGGTACATTTAACCAAACAGCCGCCAGTTTAGTTGGTCATTGTTTACATTACATGCCTTGCAGAGTTCCTTCCAAGCTTACCTTCATTGTGGCCTCCAAAGTATATTTTTTGTGTTCCTGTTTTGTTACTTTTTTTGCTTCTGTCTCCTCTTTCGCCTTTTCATGGGCTTTTAGAACAGCATTCTGTCTTAAATACTGCAGTTTCTCCTTGTCAGCTTGACAAACAAATAAATATTATTCTAATAATTTAGGTGTGAAGTTCTACTGTTATGTACCATGTTCATAAAAACAGGATTCCTTTTTCTACTTTGTCAGGGAAAATGCAACATGGTTCAAATTTCACAAAGCAGTTTCTATCAAGCTCATCTCTAAAAAAAAAAAAGAAAAAACTAAGATTTGCCAACACACAAAATGTAAGTTTTACAAGAAACCTTTCTTTGTGCTGTGTGCACTAGAACCAGTAGATTTTCTTTGTCCATTTTCATATATTTTCTGGTTTAAACAATGAACAAGGTTTAGCTTATCAGATATTTCGCAGCAGAAGTCTCACATTGCTTGTTAGAGTTTGTAAAGCTTTGGCACAGTTTGCGTTTCCTACACAAAAGTACAGTAGAGAACTTACCATTTCCTACAGTTAGGGAATCCCACATGGCTGCTTCTTTTTTATACAAAGTGAAGAAAATTATTCCATTTCCAATCTTTGCTGTGCTGTTTGTGTCATCAATAGGAGCATATAAGATGGCTTCAAATAAAAAGGGAGGGATGCTTACCTAGAAAAATATAATAAATGTGTACTATATTTACAATTTTTAATTAAATCTCACATATTCAAAATACTCAGTACAGGCATGCAGTAAAACTCAAGAAACACACACTATTGACAGAACTAATTTGCTTAGTATGCCGTATGGAGCTAATATATTTTGTTAGATAATATAAAAGAAACTGGAAAAGTTCATTCTTCAGTGTTGAAACAGAAGCCTCAAAATTAGAATGATGAATCATAATATCAGCAGCTGTGTATGAGAGAAAAGGCAGCTGGCACCTGTTGAATAGCAGGAGCATTACCACAGACAACAAAGAGTGGTAAAGTCATTATCTTTGGTAAAACAGGTATTTACCAGCCTGCGGCATACAAAAACAGGTTACAAATTAAGCGTTATAAAAGATCATAAACTTGACAGCACTGCTGCTATGGTGTATTAAGCCTGTGCTTTTTAACAGAGCTATAAAGCAAGGCCGATCCGGCGACACCTCAGGAGGAGCAGCCCCCTGGGAGAAGCGCGGCTGCCTCACCTTCAGGTACTGGTCGGTGCAGAAGATGTTGGCGGGGGTGACCCGCAGGCCGCGCACAGGCAGCGAGAGGTAGACGGCGGAAGCGGTCTGCCGCCAGGAGTGCTCCCGCAGCCACACCGGCATGTCGTCCTGTTGCTAGGGGCGCGCCGCCGTTGCTAGGGACAGGAGAGCTTCCGGCGCTCTGCAAGAGCGCTTCCGGGCAAGCGCGGAGGGATGCGGAGGCCGCGGGGTGTTTCTCGCCATTCGCAGCTCAGGAGAGCTGGGAGTAGCGCGGCTCCCGTTATCCAGCTGCATTTCCATAAAGAGACAAACTGCTGCTTGAGAACGTCTAATAAAAACTATTAAAACCTGATGTGGCAATACGCTGAAGCTTCCCTATGGCCTCCGAAACATGGCTTGCCTCACAGGATGGTGGGCCTGCAGCAGGGGCTGGGGAGGCGGCGAGCGCAGTGTGCTCAGCCTCCCTCCGGCACACAGCGACTCCCTGCTGAAACAGCGGGTGCCGTGGAGAAAGCAACGGCTGCTGGCAGGCTTGAAACGAGAGCCAAACATGTCCGAGTCCCTCTAAAGTAAACTACCTAGAACTATTTGGAAAAAATCCAAAACTAGAAAGTCTGGTTTTCCCCCTTTTATTTCTTTTAAAATATGACCAAGGAAAACTGAGCTAAGATTTCTGCTGCGTATGACTGAAGATTTAATTTTTTTATGTGCTATTATCGATACTCCAAAGCAATGTTCAAAGAGCAGCACTTAATAGTAAGTACTGTGTATCTCTATCTCTCTAAAAGTAAATCTCATAGAGGTTCAAAACTTTTTCAGAGCAAGAAATCCATCAGAATTGATGGATTCTGGTTATTCTCCACTCACTCATCCACATCAGTATCATCTGGGTATCACTTGGCGTGGACTGGAATCTGAGAACCAAAATAAATTCCTCGTTCCTAGAGCACTCAAAACAAGATTTAACTGAAAGTCAAAATGCTTTAGGTATATTTGGCACAGGTGACTTTTGTTTGTTTTTTTTTCTTTTAAACCTTGCACAATACATGTTTTCAGACCTACGACAGGATCTGCACCATGGCCTAAGGAGCCTTGCTGCCAGCTGCAGGAGACTTCTGTGGTTTATAGTTCTGACCCCAGACTTAAACCATGATTTCTCCATGAACAGATTGCTATCAGTCTAACAAACTGTAAAAGAAAGTAAGTAAATAAAAGCTGAGGAAAGATTCTCTGTGTGAGAACAAAACTCCTGTTTGTTTCGAACCTCTCTCATGCTACCTTTATTTAATATCTCTTAGTTCTTGGTATTGCAAAACAAACTTCAGGCAAGTGCAGACAAGGATGAAACAAGGAAGTTCAAACATCCATTCTGCACCATTCAGTTTTTTATAGGCCTTCCTCCACTCTGAAAGATGTTCTTTTTACCTAGAAACACTTGTAGCATACTTCTCTTCTACATAGCTTTATCTTCCTTGCTGATTCCAAAGCTTTCCCAGTTCTACTACACTGAAAATGGAGAGGTCAAAACTGCACATAGTAGTCAAAACCCTTCTTGCTTCCTAGATGAAGTAATGGAAGAATTGGGGATTAGAGGAGATCGGGGTTTTGTTTTAAATCGGAGTGTTCCGATAGCAGCACTGGCTAGAATGATTATAATGTAATAGTAACTCAAAATGTCCTACCACTCCAGAATGCAGCTGTGGTCATCCAGAATGCATCCTTCAGTTTTGGAGAGTTCATATGCAGACAATAAAAGTCTTAGGTCTGTTGAGTGCTGGTCTTCTGTTCTGGCCATCCAGGTGCCATTTTTAGTTTAATCACAGAGAATATACTGAAATGAAGCATCTTATTATTTATTCCTGCCAGAAAGGACATACTATGTGTACACATTTTACAGGACAAGACATAGTTATGGTTACCTGTATTCAGTGTTCTCAAGTTACACAAAAGAGCTCCAATACATTAACAAAAAAGTCTATTTACTTAAAAGCTAGATCTTCTATGCAAAGCTATGCATTTCGTTTATAGAAGACAAAGTAAATGTCACTAAGACATTTCTAAGTCAAAGTAGCAGATTTAGCTGCTAAGACACAAAAGGGACTGAGCTAGGTGTTGGATAAACCTTAAAAAATCTTATATTAATGTGTACCTGCAGAAACACCACCTCTGTCATACATGTTCCCCACGACTGAGCTCTCACCGTGACACCTGCTAAATAAACCAAAGGGGAGATCCATCCAGGATCTTTCTTATGTTAGCACTAACTTACTGGTCAAAAGTGCATGAAAGTTTGTAGCGAGAGGAAATAAAATTTTCCTCGGAAAACTTTATTCTTAAATTCCCATCTCTTGTGCTATGGAGGATGGAGATTTATACTCCAGTTAAATCTTAATAATATTATTAGTACTCTGGGCATTCCAGTTGCCAATACATACATCCATTTCTTCCAGGGGTTATTTCACTTCTCATAGCTTCAGAGGCTTTAATACATGGAGGGAAAAGTCCGTTAGGCAGTTTACGTTTTCTTATCTTTAATGTAATAAGTAACTCTTTTTTCTCCAGTCCTTTCTAAATTCTCTATCATTTCTTTTCTCCTTCCAATTTTTTAAGAAGAGCAGGAACGTTTCAGGAGGTGCTATTTACTCCACCAAACTGACTTGCACGTGTGGCAACCACCTGTATCAGTTGTTTTAAAAATTACTAGTAAGGTACTGATTTGGTATGTGTTAGTTCTGGCATTTCAACAAACAGGAATAGTTTAGTAAGATTTTTATAACTTAGAATAAATAATTCTTTGCATGATCTCTTCCCAAGTGCAGAAAGCTCTTAAAATAAAAACAAACAAACAAAACAAAACAATTAAAAATCTCTACAGCCGAGTGGTACGTGAGCCATCCTTCCCATCTTGTAAAAAAGAAATGGAGCTTATAGTTCAAGACCTCTTCTAATCTGCTTTGAAGTTAATAAATGCCTTTACAGAACAGTGGACATCTCTAAGAGAGGCTGGAGCTGTCTTTTTCAACACAACCTCATACTGTTTCTTGCAGAATTACAACTAATCCAAATGCATTCTCACAGGTAAAATATTAAAAGAGTTAATCTAGGCATTGCATCATCTTCATAAAATCAACAGGCAACTTCCCCACAAAAATTACCTTTATTTTAAAAGAAACTGAAACCAGACAACAGAAAGCAAGTTACATACAGTGCTGGACAAAGTCTACCATATACATTTTCCAAGAAGGCTTGCATCAGATTCTGATGTATGTTCTTCTAAAAAGTAAAATATCACATCATTATTAACAAAAAAATTAAATGTTAACAATCTTAATCATCTTATATTTTTCATTGTTTGGATGGCAGTAGATTGGTAACTTGCCTTCTTCAACTCACCTTTAATACTGAAAGGAGAATGTGGACAAGAAAATTCCAAGTCAGAAGGTGCTAAGGAACACACTGGTCTAAAGGCCAGATAAGAAAGCTTGGAGGAGAGACCGTCTTGTAAGTACAAATACCTCAACAAGTCCGTATTATTTCACATTTCAGAAAAAAATATCATAAAGGCAACAAAAAGAACTACATTATATTAAAAGCTTGCCCTCCTTAAGTTATAGGGAAGTTCAGATTTACACCATCCTTTAGATGAGGTGAGCATCTAGGAATAGACACAACGTATCTCCTGACTCCAATCCCAAACTGTCCCCGACACAGCGATTCCTGAATTAGAGTGCACAAACCGCCCAGTAAAAGGGGGGACTGGATCAAAAATTATTTTGAGACAGAACATTTGTTTGAACTCAAAAAAAATCAATCATGTATGGCAAACAATACAAAAATATTCCCTGTGATGTTTGGATTAGCCATTTCTGAACCCGGAAACTAAGGACAACATTGAATACTTTAAACTATATGCAGCACCTCTAACGGGCTGACCACCATTCAGAACGAATCACCTCAAAACTGATGACACACAACATTAGGGTACTAAAGAGACCCTTTATTTCCATATAAAGCATAAGCCAACCAGAATCATTGGAGTTCGATACAAAGAAGTGAATGTGCGTAACTCAAGATGTAGGACAGTTATATTGCCTTAAGAGTTCTAAGTACACTTAATTTTTCCAATTTTAAGGAAGAGTCTATTCTAATATAGAAAGCTTCAGACAAAACTTGGTAATTGCAGAATAACTTTAAAATACATCCAGTTCTACATCCGCCTGCATATATCTAATCACATCCAATAGATAAAAAAATTACATGTTTTGTAAACGAAGTAAAGAGTGTTACAATAGAATTTTCACACCCATGAGCTTATTACCAAATGTTCACCCGTTTGTCAGTGGATAATATAAAGAAATTCATACTAACAGTTATGGCAACAAGGTGACAATGCACATAAGTGCTGTGTGTTCTGGAAGGTAATCAGTTTTAATTACCATAAATTGCTACCATCTATCATACCTCATTCTATGCAAGATACCATGCCAGCTACCAATCCATAAACATAAATTTTTCACATACTTCATAGAGTAGCTTAAAACACATCGTGATATGAAATAATTTGTATTACATAGTAATTTAATCCCTGGCCACAGGGTTAATGTTGGACAAAGTCTGGAAACTTTTTTCCAATTTGAATTACATACATTAACTTTGCCACACACCACAGCACTAATGCATGTATTACTTGAGACATGCTCTAATTTAAAATTAAAACAAAAAGGTTGTTGCAAAAATACATGTCACCAATGTGGAACACATTCAAAATCGTATAAAGAGTACTGAACTGATATCCCAAAACAGGTATATTTAAGCAGTACATAAGAAAAGTTTTAATATGAAACAGTCATTTAAGTCACATACAACATGATAAGAAGCATGACTTCGTTTTTTAAAAATGTTACACCAATATTTCTACTGCCAGGCAATGTTTATTTATAGAATGAAAGGGATATATTTAATGCAGATGTGTTATCGTATTAAGTTGGAATAAAGACAAATGTTAAAAAGGTGCTACATTTGAACACCGTTGATTTTGTAAAAATCTCAAACCATAAAAAGCATTTCGCTTGCAAATATTGTAGGCTCTGAACTGCAAGCACTTTAAAACCTTCTCAACTGTGCATGCAGTTCCACTGACTTCATTAATTATCCTGTGCTTGAAGTTAAGCCTGAAAAATGTGATTATAAAATTTGTTCTTCGGTGGAAAAACTTCAGAGGTCACAAAGTGTATTATTCTTTGAGCAACCCTCAAAGTTGTATTTCTGTTTTAACAGAGCAAAATTTATTACTTCTATCTTTTCTCTTTCACCCAAAGATCTCAAATAATAACTAGGCCTCTAAACGCCCTTGGGAAGTAAGCATTAGTCCAAGCTTCTGGAAGAAGAGATGGAGGCACAGTTAAGCTGCTTGTCTTAAATTGTAGAAGGGATCAGTAAAACAGCCAGAAATGGGATTTTTGATACCTACCTTGTAGCCTATTTGCAGTACTGTCACTTAGCCTGACACCAATGAAACAAGTATTTTAAAAGGGTGAAACCCCCTAAGTATTAAGGGCAGTTCAATCCAGTTTACGGTTATTTATTTCAGCATAAAGGAAAAAAAAGCCCACCATCCAAAACATGTTGGGTAATATAGGCTGTATTTCTCACCATGACAAGTAGCTATTTAAAAAGGACACTAAAACGCTAGGGTTTGTAAGATTTACAAAATCTTTTGCAATATTTTTGGTGTGCAGCACCAGTAGAGTCTAAACCACTAGTAATGAAAGAAGCACATGATAGTTCAGTACAAATTGTTTCATGTAGAGTATTACAAAAAACCTTACCTATTCTAATCAGCCCTCCCTCCCACCCGCCCTTCCTTCTATAACTAATTTCTAATTCTAACCAGCTGACATTTTCCTAGTACCTTACTAACAAAACATGATTGTTGTTTTTCCTGTGCATACTTGAACTACTACTAGTCAATACATGCAGAGAAAAACAAAGTGTAACCCTCCCGCTAGATGAAGAATCCAGGTATGCCAAGAGCGTATAAGTAGGGCAAGCGCATTGGCTGGATGACTTTTGGAGATCCTATTCAGTCATATCTCTATGATCCATGTGGTAACAAGTTTGGTTTTGTTGTTAATTTGTTTTTATTTGAAACAATTGGCATTTACTAATGCCTTGAATTTGCAGGCTAATAAACTAGAAAATTTACTGGGTTACAAACCCAACCTAGTACCGGTATAGAAAAACTAAAATGAATTGTTAGAATAACCTTCACAAATACAGGATTTAAGGCCATATAAAGTGATACTACAATTGATTTTAAGGTTGTAAGAACACTGTATTTGAGTTCTTATGTCTTGGTAGCTAATACAGAAAACATCTGCCTAACTTCATGTAGGGTTGAGGAAGAGATTAAGAAATAAACAGCTATTTTAAATACAATGTATGCTCCAAAAGGTCAAAACATTAAGTGTACTTTTGAGAACAAACACCCCAAACATCTTCTCACAAGAGGAGGTGGGGTGTGAGAGTGGGAAAGGTTTTGTGAACAGCACATCTGGATAACAATACCATTGTTGGAGCTTCTGTTGATTTTTCACTGAGCAAAATTTCTTATTTCATTGACACTTCTCTAAGTCTGAACCAGCTCCACCACATTCACAGTGCAAATTATTGCAGAGATTACACTGATTCCCAGAGGGACAAACCTACCTAAACAAGGTTTAGTTTAATTTCTACTTTAGATACCAAAAGCAAATTCTATCAGTCAGTCAGTCAGTCATTAGGAAAACTACTAAATAATAAATCTCTAACAGAGATTGTTGGTTGGTTCGTTTTTTTGTTGTTTGCTTTTAAATATCACACCTCTAACAAAAAAAATAAAAAAAATTACATTTCATTTCTCTACTGAATAAAGCAAACAGCGATGAGAAGAGAAGCCACGGATCTTCACACTTTCTTTACAAACCCATACAGGAAATCCTCAAGGCAAAAATTGTGTCATTTACGCTTTAGACATTATTTCCTTTTTCCTGATGAGAGGCAAGACAAAAAAGGAGAGCGATATTGTACTTCTCCAGTAAAACAGAATACAAAACTTTTTGCTTTTAAAATAAAACAAAGACAGTTATGTAGATCTGCGCAATATCTTCCAGAAAGTACCACAGTAGAGCTCATTTAAAATGAAGTATAATGATCCAACTAGCAAACAGGCCTTGCTTTTCGCTCATTAGCATAGCTTACCATAAAAACTACCTCTTTATATAGATGACTGTAGTCTATATAGGCTCCTACATCACTCATCACCACAGATCTGAACAATTTATCACATTAAGGAATGCAAGTAGTACCTGTAATGCCTGACATATGATTTAATCGCTGATTTCTTAAAAACTAAAGGTTTCCAGTATAGTGGTGAGTATTACAAGCAGAGGCTGTTGCTACAGTGCCACCTTTCTTTTAAGTTAAAAGAACACTTCTCTCTACAGAAAGACTCATGTTCAGTTGCATACGCAACTTTATCATACTGCTAAGGCTCAAGTCTTCAAGGCTAGATGCTTCCCCGCATTAAAAATGGGGGTGGGGGTGTGTGTATTTTTGAGATCAAGAATAAGATCAAATTACCTATATTAAAATAGAATTCTTAGCATCACACATTGAAGCTCTAGTGTCATTCATACTTGTCAACTGGATATCAAGTTTAGCTAAGAAGCTAAATTCCAATTACTTCTTCCTGATGTGAGCTAAACTCACCTGATGTGAAAGCTGTATTTTTCTCCACCCTAGATTTCCCACCCCCTCAGCACAAGACTGGCTGAGGCAAGAGTGGTAATTCAGTTTTAAGACTTTGCTGGCCAAATTATCTTGCAATTCAGAGCCTGTGCTGGGCACAGTCCACCACCTTGCACCCTCCTCCATGCCAAGTCGGCTGTGGAAACTCAGGACAACAGAGCAGGCTCTAGCTGAAAGCCCTAGAAGATGGGCAGGACTTTCCCTGCACTATTTCATTCACAATTCTCAGGCAGTACCGAGGCAGCAGAGGCAGACCAGAACCAGCAGTGAGAAAGGATGAGGGAGAGGTGCATGATTGCACAGCCATGACAGACACAGAGACTGTTTCCTAGTGTATGTGCTTAAGGTAAATTACGGTCACATATGTAACCCTAGTTTTGGTATTCTCTAGATTTAAAGCACTGGACTTCTGTTCTTTTTCCAATGTAATCGCATTTTGTAACTATTTCCAAATCCTGCAGGACCTAGCAAGAGTCTTCAGCAAGTAAGTATTTGCTGGGAAGTCAAAAGAGATCATTGCCTTCTCAAGGAAATATAAATGTGTGAGAGTAAGCAGGTTGCAGTGTTACTAAGCATGAAGTTATCGGTTTTTGAATAGTGTGTTAATGTTTTACTTCAAAAATAGGAAAAAGCACACATGAAATTCTCTGTATTTACCCTAAAATAAAAACTACTAGTACTGCACATTCCTCCATGTCTTCTCCGCTATATTCAAAGAAAAAACAGCAAGAACATCAGTAACAGACATTCACCAAAAAAAAAAAAAAAGTGTAATGAGTACTTGCAAATATAGTACCATTAAACCCAAGCACTAAATGCTAGTGTTGTTTACTGAAACATCAACACTAGCAAATTAGGTGCTATTCATACAGACACATTTTTGCCTTCCATAAAATTGTCAACGCACATCCTACTTCTGATCAGTTATGTTTCACGGTCTAATCAGAAACAAAAAATATTCCATTCTGTAAAACATTTGCACACATAAAACAAAGCGTACAAAAGCTGAGATGGAAGTTTATGAATGAAAACAGATGAGGAAAAAAAAGGACAACAGCTATCAAACACAACTGATTGTCTGCAGAAAGTGAAGTACCCAATTTGTAACCAAATATTCATAGCAAGTATTTCAACTACTACCACCAATTCCCGATGTTAGCCATCTGTATTCAATGCAGGTGGTCCTGCAGTCTCTCTTGTACGCATTAACTGGACATCTTTGTCAGCCATGCAAGTATCACAGCCCCAAACTGCCGATGCTTCTGCTGTAAGAAGGCCATAAGCTGACTCAGTCATGCCTGTACAGATCCGATGAAACCATTTTTGACAAGAGGCTTCACAGAGGATGGCATCCTGGTCATCATTAACTTCATGTGTACAAATTCCACATGGATAGACTGGTTCAGAGGAGGAGTGACCATGACGACTGGGATGAAGGCCTGTTTTGCCGCTCTTTTCAGAGTTGCATCCTTCAGCAGTACCTCGAGGCTGGCGGGACTTACTCTGGGTCCCATTTGAATGGCCAGCATTAGAGTTGTCAGCGCTACTGGAATGGCTATTATCCTGATTTACCACATTGTTTCGAGTAACATTTTTTAGGTCACTGTTACCTTGACTCACAATCTCCTCTGTCCTGTGATGATGCTGATGAGCAGCAGTGTTCTGGCTGGATGCTTTGCTTGCACCTTGAGTAAAGTCTTGTTTTTGTGCTGATGATTTTGTCTGGTTGTACGTGTTTGGTGGAGGAACAAAAGAATGGTTTGACTCTAGCTGAGAATTTGGGAAATTTGGATTGTTTCCAGGGCCAAAATTAGATGGTACATCAGGGTGAGGTATCTGACCAGAATGACCAAAATTCTCACCAGGATTTGGTCTGAAATGCTGACTAGGCATACTGACATTTTGATTTATCTGACCGCTACTATAAGGTGGTTGATTCCCAAAGCCCGGGTTATCATGTGGACCAAAGCTGAAAGAGTGGGGTCGGCTAAAACCCATTCCCACAGGGTTTTGAGGAAGGGGATGTGGTTGGTTTCTGAGAGAGTAAGAACCACCATATGGCGAGGACACCCTGGGCAGCATGTGTGGTGGCATTCTGAAAGTGTTATAGCCTCCAAAGCCAGGATAACCAGGATTACTAAAATACGGATTTCCTGAAGGAAGTGGTTTATAAGACACAGTATTATAGTTGTCATCAAATGGATTTGCAGCTACAAGGTGGTCAGAGCTTGGATTCGGTGGTGGAGCATATTCAGATGGAGGAGGAAATGATGATCCCTAAAAATATTTTAAATACAACATTTAAATTAGTTTTAGTATTTCCTTGGAAGACAGACCAACCTTAAAGGTCCTGGATTAACAGCACTACTGCTAAAAGAACTGTTCAGCTGTTGTGTAAAGCTCACCCACTGTACCCTGCCAGGCTGTCTGAAATTTCAGTACAGAGGCAAGAGAGGAGTTTGGGCTCCAGGCAACACGGTGATTTATTGTAATCTCTGTGTTTTAAAAATTGTGCAGTTGCACAACCATGCTTCTGAAAATACTGCTTGATGTGTGACTTCTAGTTCTTAGTTTTTTACAGAAGAAAAGCAACAATACAGAAAACCATGTCACTTAAATACATGCACCAAATATTTCCAAATGTTGAAGAGCAGATTTGAAGCATTTCCTTAGTTTTATTTTGGGTTCATTTTACTGAATATACATGTCTTAAGACACCAATTTCTGTGACAATATACAAACCCTAAAAAGGGTATATAAAATATAGGAGTCTCATGTAGGAATTTTCTATATTGTATGTACCAAACAGAGGTGCTTGTGGACAGTCTGCAAAGCATAGTCAGTAGGTATAAAATACAAGTATTTCTAGTTACAGAGCATAACCAAGTGTTTAACAGAGCCCAGAGGCTGTTTAAATGTCATCAGAGAGGCTACAGAATGAAATTCAATTGTAGACCAGCCTGTGGGGAACATCTAGGTGGTTCACCCTCAAATTAACTGTGCTCACAGAAAGCATTTCCTCCTAAATACTAATAAACTTTGACTGAACTTTTTTATTTCCCCAAAAAAACCCCTTTCTGCTGCACTGCAAATTTTGAACCCAGTAAGAAGAGAGAAGAAACTCATCTGCATGCTCTCTACAGTTATCACTATTCCAGAACGCAAGGAAAGCTCCACCCAGAAAGAGGTCTGAAACCGTTAAATTAACCGAGTATTTCTCACCATGACTACTGTAAAACAAAACAAAAACTAAGAGAACAGATCCATCTCAATGGAATCTGGATAAGCCTAACAGAAAGTGGATGTCTGACCTACATAAATAAAATTACTCTCACTGGGCAGTACCAAATTAACAGATACTCTCATTCAAAGCTGAATGAGCGCACAAAGGAAAATTCTGCACTACAGATACCTAATTGCTTTAGATGTTTTGTACAGAGGCTTCCTTTTTCTGGAAACAGAAACTGTATAGAAATGCCAAATTGCAGGGATTCACTGGAAAGGAGCCGAACCTGCCTCACAGCTTTTGCTTGAAAATCACTTGGGGAACATGCCAAGAGTATGGTCAAAGCACTAACAAACTGTACTGATCCATTAGCCCACAAACCTACACATCTAAGAATGAAAGTATGAAGAAAAGTAGTCTCATGGCAACTACTCGTGCAGGAGAGATTTCTACCAATGGCTATAAAGCCATTAAAAGAAAGTCTGCCTCAGAATTACATCCATATGGTAAAATGCAAATTGCTGCAGTCTCACTGTGCTCCTCTCTTTATAGGTCTTTGGCAACCTACAGAGATTAAAATAATTTCAGTGAGGATAACTAGTATTACGAAGATTTCAACTTCTCAGCACAACTGAAATACTTTTTGTATGTAACTGCTATTTGTGAGAACAGGTATTCTGAGCAATGCGAGATAGTCGTACCAGCAAGCAACATCTGAGTACATTATTTATTATAAATCAAAAAGAGCCAAAGGGAATTTACCTGTGTATTTGCTTTGCGCTTTTTCTTGTCAGGGCTTCCAAGTTGTACTCCTGGTCCTCCTAACCCATCCAATCCACTGTCACCACCTACAAAATTTCAGTCAGAACAATACTGCATTAGTTTTCCTGCAGACTGTATTTAAGTTTGCCTCCATCTGTCATAGCAACAGATATCTGTTAGAAATGCTGTACTTGCATTAATTCTGATGTCTTACATTGCAAGCCCTAGCAAACGTCTGGAGGTAAAAGTTAACATACCTTGTATACAGCTATCTTACTCTATTACCACTTTAATGTCCAATTCATGCTCATTGCACCTGGAATAAACATTTCCATTTACTTTTTTTGTCTGTCTCTCGGTTCTTAAAATTTCCACTTCACCAGTTAGAAGCCTTTTTTGTTTGCATAATGCATAAAACTTTTGAAAGAACTGCTTAAAATCCTGCCGAAGATTCATCTCCTATTTCACTTACATACACATAGCATTTATCAGACTCACTGCACTGATATACAAGAGTACATTACAACACGCCATGAAGGAAAAAACAAACAGTGGTAGATGCATGAATGAAAACCACTGAAAACCCATCATGTTGTTCAGACAGAACTCCAGTTTACAAGATCTAAATTTCACTAAATGCAAGACTCGATCAAACAAAAAAAGACACCTGCCAAAAATGAGAGGGGCTCTAAGTGAGCTTGCCCTACTCTGCAGAAACCTCACAGAATAGTTGAGTGTGGCTGCTCTGGCACAAAAAGTAAAGAATGTTAATTTTATTAGTTACTCAGTAAGACTTGACTCTGAGCAATACAAAGAGGTATCTGTACTTCACCTGGGATTCTTCTCCTCCTTTTGTAATACTGGGACAAGCTCTCAAAGTTGTATAAATTGTGCCTTTCAGTTTTAAAACTCTAGTTGGACTATAAACAAATAAAAACCAACAACAAAAAGATTCTAGCACATTCCTTATTATCCCAGTTGGTCTACCTTCATGGGGGCTCAAGTACATTTCCTATCATATGGAAATGCAAAGAAAACCCTGAGGTGAAGTACAAAAATCACTTTTAGATTATATGAGAGCAACATGTATTAAGATACTAACACCATTACATTAAGAAAACGCATATAAATTCATTTTTTCTCAGGTCCATAGGGATAATTTGCTTATTTGCTCTTTAAAATTTTGATATTGGATTGCCCACTTCTTAATATTCTAGACTGCTACAGTACATATATTATTTATTTCTGTTCTTTTTTCAAAACTCATATTCAGAATACGAGTCAAACTTTATCAAGATGCAACACATGGGTTTGTTTCCATGACCAAAGGCAACCTGAAGATAACTGTGAATTATTAATAGTATTATGCAAATAAGCATAATGTATGAAATTACACTGCTCTATGTTACCCAAGTATTCCCAACAGAGAGCTAAATCACTTTTAGGACTATTCATTAAAGTAACAGAAAATCTCTTCTGCCAGGGAAGAAGTAGACCTGGCAGTATACAGACTGAAATATCCAACAGTAGTTTCAAATACTTCTGATCAAAGGAGGTCTGACAAATTTTCACACATAGCACTTCCTTCCTGTGCCACTCATTTTTTGAGGTTTCAGGGACTTTACCAGTCCTACCTCAAGTAAGAATCCAGTTCTGCTTCTGCTTTAATAACTTCCTTTTGGGTTAGGCTATCACCATTGAAATTTAATTTCATTTTTCATTATACATAAAGAAGATACGGGGACAGCCAAAATAAACACCTATCAAATTTTAAGTCTGAATTTTAAAGATTAAGGCACAAAGTCACTATCATGTTCTTAAAGCAAACTCATGCTTTAGCATAGCATATCAGAGTATAACCCACCATCAGAGTACCTGGGGATTACTCTTTTAAAAAAACATACAAACAATAAAAAAAACCCTTTTGCCTTGATTTAGAATACAAAATCCTGCATGTACTTAGTGTGCTATGAAGCACTGCCACTGCATTAACGATAGATAGTAAGTAATCACAGCAAAAAGTTTTACATAAAGAATTACAGATCTCCCTTAAATTTCAACCCTACAAATCATCTTCTTGATAAACTATTTGCTCAAAACTGTCCCTGTGCTTTCCATTAGCTTCTTCTCCAGCATTCCTGTGCATTTATAATAAATTCAGTGGGATATTGCAATGTGAACACCATAAAATACACTCCTGTCCTGTACTCTTACTGCAGGATAGTTAAACACTGCTAGCAAAATATTACAAACATCCAGGTTTCTTTTAATAAACTCAATAACTAGCAGCAGAGATATTAATAAATCTGTGATCAAGCAGGATACTGAGGATCATATGCAAGTACCATTTTATAGCAGCATAAACTAAGACTTTATAAAATTATGTATAAATTCTCTCTCCGGGAGATCATTCCTCAAAAACATAAGCATATGAATATTAGAATTCCAGTGACAAGTTCCACCAATTTCCACATGAATGAATTACATGGGTGAAGCCATTCATATACCATTCATATGGTTTGCAGACCTGAGTCCTACATCTGGAAAGGTACAAAGCTTTTGTATTTTCAGTTCTCGCTGTGTGAGGCCAATGATTTAATTTAGCTCTATGAATTTATATTTTCCCTGTGGATTTTATAATGATTTAATTTATACATGAAAGGAAACAGAATGTTAGTCCTAGCATACCTCCAAAAAAAAGAGTGAATAAGGGTCATTTTCATGCAGCCAAAATAAACTTTCCAGAAAGTCACTTTTGGTACTGACCACAGAGACTTGCATTAAAAGGTGTACCGAGCATTTTGGAATGCTGCACCAAGAGTGCAAAAAAGTATTTCATTGTCTGAGACTAATTTCCCAGGAAAAAAATACAATCCTTTTGACCAGGACATCATAAATGTAAGGGACCTAGAGATACAAATACATTTCTGATAACTATTCCCTTATTTACTTTTGGAAAAAGGAGAAGAAATAATTCCCATATTCTTTTTCACTTCATACATACACAAGACAGACATTTTCAGTGCTAGTCAGGAGAAATGCAACTTGTAGTTTTTATTTACACACTAAGAAATTGTGACTTTATGTGTAATTTATGCCATACCAAACAAACTGCAAATCCACTATGGAGCATTTTCATATTCACAGACAAATCTCTGTCTAGGTTTTTACAGGATGAATGCCAGAATCTTTTTAAACAGTGCTTTATCTCAGTGAGAATGTTTTCCCAAGAAACATAAATGGCCAAATCAACTTTTCCATTATAGACAAAAAACTAAAGAGTCCAATTTCAACCAGATTTGGTGAGCCTGCTACAGATTCTGTGGCCCCAATATTGTAAACAGTGGTAATCGCATGGAACTTGGTGGGTAACTCAGACATGTGGAACTGTACACGCTTAAATATTTGCAGAATCAGGGCTTGAGAGTGAAGGAGTCTAATGAATCCCAGTATCCTTTGTAACACTGCTGCATATTTTCATTCTCTCGTTCTCAAGGTTGCAATCCAGCTGTTACTAGAACAGTTTTAGAAAAAGCCAACTATAAATCAGTGACAACACGCATAGCAGAATCCACACCTTTCCGCAACCATAAAAACGCTTAAAATCAGAAACAATAGAATTCCATGGGCAAAACAGGAGGTGAGGAAAAGAGAAACAAGAAATTTCAGATCTTATCATTCTGCCGTGATTATCACCAACTCAGTCACCCTACTGTCTTTCGTTACTTCATTCAGAAATGCATTTCTGGTTTTAAGGACTATTAGGACACCACTACTGCCATTAAAGTCAGTTGCCCAGCCGAAGTCAGAAGAGATACCGTATTTCTACCTTTCTCCTTACGCATCTCAAAAGAAATGGATACTTCAAACCCCACCAGAGGCTACAACAGCGGTGCTATTAACCAATACTCTTTCCATACATTTTTCATTTCCCCCCAAAAAAACAAACCAAAAAAACCAATCCTCCCCACTCCCCCGACTAGAATCAAGCCCAAGAACCAGACCCAAGGCAGAGAAGCGAACACTCAAGTCTAATTTATGGGCTCTGCATCAGCACTAGCTCGGACATGTGGCACCGCCGCCGTGCTCCCCCGCACCAGCGGCACGCGCGCCGCATACTAATGGCCCGCGCATCCAGCAAAACACCCGAGACCCCGCCGCGCTCCCGCACGCCTCCGCCGGCAGGGCACCCCAGCGGGCACGGCCAGCCCCCCCAGCTTGCTATTTCAAGGCCCGGAGGCTGCGGAGGGACCCGCGGGGCTGAGCCGGGCCCCACCGTGCAAACTTAGCGCGGCCCC
>VXBW01007210.1:187274-285538 GCA_013400375.1 Thinocorus orbignyianus
GGCCCCTTGCGGCCGCTTTCCGGCCAGTGTCGCCCTCCGCAAGCGCTGCGCGGGTAACGGCTTCTCGGGTCTCGGTCTGGGCTGCGCCCCCCGGGTCTCGTGCGGCTTTGCCTCTCACCTCTCCGCTAACGCCGCCTTCTCCCCTCCAGGCCGCAGCCTCGGTTCCCCTCAGTCCAGGCGGGCGTTGAGCTGAATCACCGGGCTCCAGCAGCTCGCTCCAGGTAGGTCCACGCCGGGTGAAGGACCCTTTCCAAGGAGGGTTCCTGACATACAGATGTCACCCCTCAGCCTGGTCACTGGCCGAGGGTGGTACCGAGGAGACATTACCTGCTGGGCCTAACTAGTGACCCTTGCAGTGTCATTAAACCCTTAGGACTCTTGGAAAACATAAGCTGATAGATAAATCGCTGCTCTGCCACTGTGATTTTGTCGAAATGTGCACTCTGCTTCAGTTTCCCATCTGCTGAAGTGGCTGCTTTTCAGAGGTGTTACAGAATCCTCATCCTTAATCAAAACTGTTAGGTATTAAAAATAACTGTCTTTTGACTAAGGATTTATACTCCCTTGACTGGGATGGAGATGTCAAACTGTAAAGTACAGGTTTGTGCACCTTATTTCACGATACTTAGCAGCACTATTTCTTTATGTTCCTTCTTGTTAGATAGATAGTTGGTACTTTTCTAGTATTTGGAACACTTTTTCTGAGGGGAAAAGTGATGTTTGTTGTAATGCTAAGATTATGTTTTTGCACTTATATTTTGTATGGCTAACTAAATAAAATGAGAAAATAATTAATTTTTTTAATGTTGATTTCTGTCCCTCCCTAGGCATTATTTTTATTTGTCCACTGTCTTGTTACTTTGCAGCAGTTCCCAGAATGTGTGTACCTTAAATTACAGCATATTGCCAATATTCTAGTGGGATCCGCTGGTTAATTTTGTGTAATCTTGCTGAAGAGAAGTAGAGCCTGTTATTAGCAAGGTGGGTGTGAGTTAGTTTATATTTGGAGGAAGATGTGTCTTATCTGTGAAGAGATGTGCATTTTCTGTGATGGAGCTCGCTCTAGGCCTAGGTGTTTCTCCCAGGACTGCATGAGCTTTTGTGCTAGGCTGCCTTGTAATAGCATGTAGACTGTAATTACGGATGCGCAGACTGATGTCACTGAGTCTATAAAGGCTCCTGGGGGGAGATTGTCTGTGTCAGAAATGTGAGCAGGGAATTCAGATTTAACCCAGTGTTCCAGTTGCAAAAAAAAGTATGTCTGTTTTGCTGTTCAGCCAAATTCAGCTTGAACTTGCGCTCAGGTCTTTAGTGAGTGGCCTGTGAAAATCCTGTTGGTCTGACTTTACACGTCTGAACCTAGATTGGAAATGGCTGACACAGTGTCTGAAGGGACTTAATTCACCTGCTCAGGTGCCTGCATCAGCATTTCAGGTATTCCCAAAAAGTCTACGGAAGTTCTCATTATCACACACCATTCACCACCTGATAGCCCCGCTGCTCATTGGTTGGCCTTAAAATTACTCTGAGGTTTCTTCCTCTCAAAGGCTGGCATTAAGAAAGTTTGAGGTACCTAGTAGCAACTTTTCAACACCTAAGTGGAGGTTACCAGGAAGAGCAAATGAAGTGTGTAACAAGAAAATGAGGCTAGGGTCATGATTTGAAATGGGGTTCCAGCTGACTATGAGGAGGGGTTTGGGTGGAATTATTTTGAGGCTAAGCAAGCACTGGAACAAGAAACTAAAGAAATTGTAGAATCTCCATCCTGGGAGGTTTTCCAGCCCCAACTGGCCCAAGTTCAGCATTAACCTTGCTTTGTGCAGGGAAAGTCAAGACCTCGCAAGATCCCTTTGAACTGTAATGGTTCTGTGATTCTGAAATAATGTTTTTCTTTTTAACAATAACCAACCACACTGGATGCTGTTGCTCCCAGCCACAGAACCCAGTTGTGAACAAATCCTATTTAAATTTAATACTTTATAACTCACCCTGACTGTTAAAAAGGGTGGCTTTGGCAAGGTAACAGTAACTCCAATCACATGGCACATAAGGCCTAAAAATGTTATTAAGTATACAAGAGCTGCTTTTGGTAATTTGTAGGTTCCTTTCCTTCTGAGTTCAGGTTAAAAAGAAGGCTGCTAAAAGAGCCTTTCTATACAAACTACTAGTAGGTAAAGGAAGTTCTTTTACTAATCATAGTGTCTGAACATTCAACACTGTGTCACATTATCAGGAGAGAAATATGAATGGGATGTGGATCCACAACAAAGTATCAGCATTTAGATGTGAAAAGATGCAGTAAAACCCCTTATCTACTGCATATCTCAGGAGCAGAGAGTAGCATAGAAGTCCATTTTGGCAACATATGAACATATGCAAATGTGCTAATGGAAAAAATATAAACACTTTGGGGAAGTGTACTAACATTTACAGAATTCAAAAAGGGAAAAAGTGAAAGATTTGTTCTGTTTTTTTTGATTGGGGACTAAGATTTCATCGCAGAGGAATAAAATTTAGAAGCGAAACAAAAAAGTGTGACATCAGAAGGGGGAGAGGAAGCTGGCTGAACTGTGTAACTCTGCCACTTCTAGTGCAAGGGCAAAATACAAAGGTTTTCTTCTCCTGTAAGCCATGTATGTTGTGAAATAAAGCACATGCAGCTTTAACCTGTTAAGTTACTGTAGTTTATCAACTTGTCACAGAAGATTTCCTGCACAGTGAGACAGAAGTAGACTCCTGTGCAGTGGACATGGAGCTGGGAGTCCAACAGACTGCCTGGGCAGTGCCAGGGTACAACACACCCAGCAGGGGCCAGCAGCACCTGCACAGAGTTTCTGGCATGTGGACACAGAAGCCAAGCAGCCAGTAGTCTCTCTCCTACCTGGACAGAAAGTGTTCAGCTGGAGAAAATGGACGCATTGAAGGGAACTTGTATTGTGATAGCCTTAGCTTATAGCAATCTTCCAGAATCAGTAGATTGATTCCCCCATCTGCTATGAGGGGAAAAGAATAAAATCAATAATTCACTTTTCTAAAAGGCCCTTTCTTGTGTTATACAAATTAAAGTGCTAGTTATACAAACTTGTACATCTTTCACAATATTGCTGTGGTAAGTAGGACTATTTATCAAGGCTGGAGGGAGTTTCTGTCAAGCCTGAGACACTGAGAATCTGGTTTTGCTGTTACGCTCTAGTTACACCTCTTCCTCCAGACTCGCTTGTTCTCCTCCTCCACATCTCCCTTTTTCAGGGTAGTAGAAGTAAGCATACATGTTTATAAGTTACACAGAGATGTGCTTTTTATGCCTTTTTAATCTAGCTGTTTATGCAGGTGGTGTTGCTCTCAAAAAAATGTGTTAACCGGGTCCCTTCTGGGTCTATCAGCTGTAGAGCATCTCTCTGCCAGTCTCAGGGACTGTAACTGAAACAGTTTGAGCACAAGTCATTCAAGCTATTTTAGTGCAAACTGCTCGCCCACTGGTGAATGCTACATCTGTTACAGTGATGTAAACCAGGTCTCATGAGCCCACGTCTCTTCCATTTCTGCTTTTAATCAAGAAAAATTAAGACTGCCTAAACTTCTGCATTAACCGTTCATCCACATAATACAAAGTACAAAACAAAATCTAATTAATTGTCTGTTCATGATTCAGCTTTAATCTGAAATTAATACAAAACTGTTTGTAGGGAGAAAGTGCAGAACAGATTGCTTTATGAGTTAGTCCATGAAAGAATGACAGATTTTTTTCTGTAGTCCATTGTGTTTCTTGAAATCAAGTAAAAGTCCTGAGAATGACCGTGTTTTTGTCTAATCACGTAGCAAATCATTGGCTGATGAAAGACAATTTTCTAAGCTTTGCAAGACAACTTATTAGTGGGCTGATCAAAAAAGTGTACTGAGGGCACTCTAGTGTCATATCTATACTGGAACAAAAATTTTAAAGTTCTAAGCGAGCTCTTAGATCTGAAACTTAAGGAGACTAATTGCATTGGTTTTTTGAGTGCACATTTCCCTCTTCAACCTGTCATGAAAATGTAGCCATGCTCCTGGGCTTCAATCAAAAGATGTGTTGCTAGCAGATCCAGAGGTGATTCTGCCTCTTTACTCTGCTGTGGTGAGACCCCACCTGGGAGCACTGTGTGCAGGGCTGGAGCCCTCGATATAGGAAGGACATGGACCCGATGGAGCAGGTCCAGAGGAGGGCCACAAAAATGATCTGAGGGCTGGAGCACCTCTGCTACGAGGACAGGCTGAGGGAGCTGGGGTTGTTCAGCCTGGAGAAGAGGAGGCTCCGAGGAGACCTAACAGCAGCCTTCCAGTACCTGAAGGGGCCTACAGGAAGGCTGGGGAGGGTCTGTTCACAAAGGCCTGCAGTGACAGGACAAGGGGCAGTGGATTTAAGTTGGAGAAGAGTAGATTTAGGTTAGATATTAGGAACAAGTTCTTTCCTCTGAGGGTGGTGGAACACTGGAACAGGTTGCCAGAGAGGCGGTTGAGGCTCCTTCCCTGGAGATACTCAAGGTGAAGCTAAATGAGGCCCTGGGCAACCTGGTCTAGTTGGGGGTGTCCCTGTGACTGCGGGGAGGTCAGACTAGATGACCTTTGGAGGTCCCTTCCAGCCTGGATATTTCTATGATTCAAGTATTTCAGGAAAAAAATGTTAATGTACTCAGATACTCTTGCCAACAACCTATAGGACTTATAAAGTTAAAACCCACAAATTACCAACAGTTTTAAACTATAAAATTTTGTAGCCAATATGTAAAAATTAATAATTATAGTACCTAAACATTTAAAACATGAAGACATTGATCACTGAGGAACTTAATTCTTGTATTTATTTATATACCAAAGTACAAAAGTTTTGACAAGAAATGCAGTGTGTCCTGTGTGTATATATATATATATGCATTAAAAAAACCTGATTTGATCTTCAAGTTACCAAGGAACATAAGATAAGATTTTTTTCCCCTTTACCTCTAGGATATGTAGAAGGGAACTTTCAGTTTACCACAGTAACATTATCAATATGATAGATTTTAAAAACGGGCAAACACATATTTAACAAACTCCTCTGCAAAATGGACTACTACCTACTCAACGAAGTGGTCGCCTGTTAAACAATGAATAGTGAGATGGGGACACTCTGTGGGGAAATGAAAGAAATGCAATTTCTTGCACTTCTGGATTATCATCTTTGAGACTTTACATTTTCCTGTTTATCAGGATGTGATGAAAAGAGAAGTAAGCACTTCATTTCTGCATTTAATTCTCTCAAGTGCCCTTTCTAGTTTTCTGCAAAGGCCACGCTGATCTTTGCAATAATTGCTTACAAATCTGCTCTTGGATCCAGACTCTGTCAAATGTCTTTGATAAGAGTCAAAATTACAAAATTTGTTGCTGTAAAATCTGAGGAAGCCTTGTCCCAGGCTGTCCTATGCATTGGTACCTGTATAAAGAAGAAATTAAATTTAGGCAAAGACTCTTCTGGGGTTTGCATTGCAGAACTGCCAAAGTGAAATCTTTGCCATAAAACTGAAGGTGCAATAAGGCAAACTTAGCTAACTCTACGTTCTCCAGGCTTTGCAGGGGGCTGTGCGCTCCCACCTCAGCCCTGGGCCTCTGCACCAGCCCCAGACAGGCACAGAGCTTCCCGAGCCATTCCTCCCTGGGTATGCTGCCTCTTTTCTCTTACACAACCACAACTGCTTTACAAAGTTTTGCAAGTCATAGTAATTTGACAGGATCTAGATATTATAGAAACTTCTGCACACAAAATGCATTTGTTTTGGTTTGTGCTCTGCTTTTTATGGTTTTGGACAGAGCAGTTCACAGGGCACTGCCTCTGGGATAGATCAGACCCTTTGAACGTTGCTTGACTGAAGTCCTTGAATGTCAACCACTAGAACTGCTTGTCCAGTCAGTTAAACCCATATGGAAACTGCAGCTCTGAGTCTGTGGGAGAAGAGCAGAGCCTCCCTCAGTACCTCTGACTGTCCAGGCTTATGTTATAGAGCTATATGCAACTTCTGGCCACACCACCGTTGCTCTAACCGTAGTTACAGATGGGTAAATAACAGCTTTCTGCACTGAAGAAGAGGATCAGTACCTCATTGTTATAGCTAAAGAGCCCAAGAAGGAATAAATTTAATCCATGCATTTGTGATTCAGGGTCTTCAGTTAAAATTGACGTGCATTAGTAGTGAGACAAAATACTGATGCTTGGCTCATGGCTACAAACCTCCAGATTTAGAGGCCAGCTGGTTTTGATATTTCTGTACTAGTTTCTTTTTGGATGACTCTGTATTGGGGTTTATGGTGTACATCTGATCTCCTTAGGAAAGACATGGATAGCCAAGAATGGGAACAGATTTTAGCAAGAACATGTCTGCCAAGAGGAACAATTAATTTTATAACCGCTTCAGTCAAATTATGTCACTTGCCTTTCCCTCCATCCAGATCAGTAGTCAAGTTTTTCACCTATAATTTTGTTTCTTTGAAATTAAGAGCAAGATGCTCACAAGCCAGCTCTGTAGTAAACAAAAAATGGGACCAAAATCTTAGTACAACAGTATCATTAATGTTTGTATTGGATGTAGGTGGCATTGTTTCAGTAGCAGGCGGGCTTGCAGTCCTGGCCTCTGTGAATTTGCAGTAATTACCAAGCATTTCCACAATTAGCAAGTCAAAAGGAAATGTACTTGGCAGACAATCAAGGGGGCTGCTACATGACAGTAAGTGCTATGTCTTTTTTTTGTTGTTGTTTTTTTTGGCACCTGTCTTAATGTTTAAGGAAATAGTTACTGGAATGTAGTAACAAAACCTCTGTTTGGAACAAGTCACTATGTATGGGTAAAATGAGATCTCCTGGGAGGCAGGAACCAACTAGTGTCTGAATTTGGGGATTTGTAGACTATTAAAGAAAAATGCAGCTAAAGCAGAAAAAAAAATTAAAGAAAAGATACCACAAACATACCATTGTTAGAAAATGCAGCGAAAAACACTACAAAATCTCAAAATTCTGCCATCCTTTAAGAATCAAACTTAGTTACTTCTTTTGTTTATCACACGACAAAAGTAGGGAAGAACACAAGAACAGATAACAAAATATGCCTAAGTACACTGTGACCTAGTTACATAGATGCTGCATTCACCCATTACATCTGAGAGCAGCTTCCCTAATCCCCAGGCTAAAATTAATATGAAATCCAGGATTTCAAGAAAAGAATGTGGAACTAATTATTTAAAATATATGCACTGTCCGCAAACACCAAACTGGATTAAATTGCTTGACATGTATTATGCCTAGTGGGTATGATTCAAAGTCTGAAATTTACAGACAGACATTTTAGGGTGTTATACATCTGTTCCTGCGGGAATCCTGTCATTTAGTTAGCTGCAGGGCTGGGCTCTAAGTTTTGGCTCAGCTGAGCTACACAAGAGAAACATCACAAACCCTTTAAACCTTGTTGAACACTAAACCAGGTTGTGGGCTGCTCCTATTAAAAGGGGTTTTTCCAATCAACCCAACTACCAACAGCAACCTTATCACTCAGGCCAAGGCTTCTAAATCATAGGATATGATGCAAGCCAAGACACTCAGCTGGGTGCCAGCGTGCTTCTCCCAGCTCCAGTCAGTGCTCAAAAGCTAATCACATAGGTCATCCAGGCTCAGGTAAAGCTCTGAGCCTTCACAATGGCAGAAGCGGACTCTTGGGTGCTGACTGTGCTTCTAGGCTGTGCTGCAATGGCTTCTAGCGTGCAGACTGATTTCATCTTGCCACGTGTAGGTCACAAAGCTAGAGATGCAGTAAATAAAAAGTAAGTGCGTGCTTTCTTAGTCATTTTTCTGTAAAGTGTTATAAAAGCCAGTATCAGAATTCTTTCCCATTACGAATTAGAGATTGTCTTGCTTTGGATTTCGCAGAAGAATTTTAATTGAAATATTTAAAACTCAAGCTTGGAGTTAAATTACCCTTTGAAGTTGGAAGGGATTCATTCTGCCTTGACTGTGGGTTTTGTGTAAAGCAAAGCCTGATTGTTTTATTTGGTAGAGACTGAGCAAGCTGTTACTGACTTTTAAATATTCAGGATCTATTCCAAAGCATAATGGTTGCTAACATGAATGACAGAATTTTTAATGGATTTTTTTTTTATTTTGTGGTCTGTGCTGTAAACTCTTCCTTCTAACTTCAGTTGCATGACCTAATGCAGGGAAGGCTGTGAGCAAGTAGTTCAGTGGGATTGTTTTAAGCTAATATGACTGTAAACTGCAAAAAAGTGAGGAGGCAGCATGTATTAAGCTCTGCCACTCATCCCCTAGTGATAGCTTTCAGCAAACCAGAGGGGTTAATTTCCTAGATTTGCACACCAAATTGCAAATTGTTAAAGGCCGTAGTGAGCTATAATGTGAGAAATACTTTTCCTGCTTTCATGTGATGCAACTGCCTGGCAGCCTAGCCAGAAATCTGCTTTACTCATGAAAATCTTTTTTATCCCCAGTGTATTGCCATGCAGATAAAAAGGCAATTCAAAACCATTCCACTAACATGACCCTCTGGGAAGTCCTCAGTCAATTTCCAGCTAAAACAGAATCTAGTGGTTTGGTCACTGATTTAAAACTTTCCATGGAGCAGTATAATAGGAAATACGTCTTCAGTCAACACAGAAATTCACGTTCATCCTTCAAAACTGCAGGTGATTACAGTATCTAGCATCCTCTGGACTCACCTGGAATTCTGGTCAGCTCCCAGTGACTCTTGTGCCATCTCTCCCGAGAAACCCCAAGGAACTTGGGCCACTTTGCAGCACTGCCAGAAAACCATCTCAGTCGGTTCTTGAAGGCCAAATGGGGATTCACACCTAACAGTAAGGGCAGAAGTTTCTCAGCAGCTGGCACCTAAACGTTTGCCAGGCCCCAAACCTCTACTGCCAGCCAAGGGAGATCCTACTGACTAGCAACATCCGTGCATGGTATGTATACCTGTCACTGAGACACAGCTAGATTCTGAATTATTTGCAATTTTTTGCATATGTTAACAATGCATTCCTGTGTGGGGAAAATAAATAAAGTTTACACTCCATTTTCATGTAGAAACAATGTGGTATCTCTTTGTCAAACCTGAACTTGTTTATGCGGGGGTCTAGCATGCGGGTATGTGCAGAAAGGAGGGTTCAAATCCCACCCTCTTCAGTGTGTGGAGAGGAAAAGATGAAGCCAAGTCTTAATCCATTAATTACAGGAAGAGTTAAGACTCACAACAACAGCATTAGCGCCTACAGCTTTTCTCTTACTGACAGAGGATAGGCTCTACTGTCCAGCGCCAGTCTGGAGACTGCGACCAGAGATCATGATTGCAGATGAAAGAAAAAGGGGACACAGACTGGGCTGCACAGTACCAACACATGCTGGAAATAAAATATGACATAGGTTAATCCTACTGATAACAAATGCTTACACGTCCCCAAACCAAAAATCCAACTGGATTTACTTGTAAATATTCAGAGAAATAGCTAGGAATAAATGAAAGGGAAGCAGATGTCTTTTTTCACATATAACACAATGCAAAGTCTGGCGTTAGGTGTAAAGGAGATTCCAGATGCGCAGCCACCAGAGCTCCAGATTCAGTGGAGAACTGGACTGGTTTTTGAGATACCTGTACCCAGTTTAGACCTCAGGGCAGCCAGTTCTTAAGGGATGGTGCTCTGCACAGTATTGGCAGCCAAATACAGGCACAGCCTCTTCTTAACAGAGATGCCAGTTCTGCCTGCTGGGCAAAAGGATGAGGGTAGGGAGAGGAATTAACCCATAAGGAACTGCTGCTCACCTGTTGTAGTGCAAGGGCTGTTTCACGTACCACAATCCTGGTGAGAGACACAACTGCAGGACCTTTCCCTTCCTACTCCCAGCTTTCCTGCCTCCGCCGAGCAACTTGCAAAGCACAGCAGAAAAGCTGGCCTTTGTATTCCAAGGTATTGGTCCTTTTAGCCAAAAAACAGAGAAGAGACAACTGCAGATTGAGGTCACTGATAAACTAAACAAACAGCAATGCTGTCATTTTGATTCCCACAGCCATTCAATCAAAGTGGCCCATGGAGCTCAACTGCCTGAAGCTCAGATGCTCAGGCTGGTGGCAGGCTGCAGGCAGGTCGTAAACTGGGGCTGCTTATGCAATAACAACTTTGCAGTAACAGCTCCTTGAAAGATGAGGCTTTACTGTTTAAGTATTGCTATTGAGAACGAGGATTCTGGACCATAAAACGTACCTGTACTCATCAGCAGTAACAGTCAGGAACTCTGCTTGGTTCCTGTTCTTGCCCAGAGAAAGAACAGTATCTCTGGTGGAACTCACTGGTAGAGCTTTCATATCACTGGACAGTCCCAGACTGACTGCTCCCTAGCTGTTAGAAATTCTTTGCTGTCTTTAAAATTTAATTTATTTAAGATTTTTTTTCTTTACAAATACATTGTTAAAAATTTTTTTTTCAGCATTGGTTTAATTTGCTCAATTACTTCTGAATAACAATATTTTAGTGTTCCTATATTTGAACATAAGGAATAAGAATGTTGGATTAGAGTTTGTTTTATAGTCACCACAGCTGGTGCTCTAATACTCCCAGGGATAAATGTCATGTAAGCTACCCAACGAGGCAGAACTGTTCTATAAGCAGATTCTGCAGGTAAGAACATCTGTGATTCATAAAGAAGCATGATGAGGCTTTTCGGATTTCCTTTGTCTTCTGAGAATTCCGAAGGAAAGAAAGCCATCATGGTTCTGCTGGCGCATCCAGGCAGCCTGACTCATCAGCACAAGCCACTGCCAGAGCAGAGAGGCTCTGCCTCCTAGGGGCACCCCTGAGTGACAGGGTATATGCCCCTTAGAGAGGGGCAAAATAAGAGTAAAAATGAATGTATTCAGACGCACAGAAGAAGAGTAGTGAACTCTTATTTCAAATCTTCAATTCCCAATACTGTGATTTCAAAGCTTTTAAATATCTGTGAAATATCTTTTCTTTCCCATTAAGCACATTCAGTGCCAGTGAAGAGTTCCAGTCTTTTAAGTAACAATACAGTTGAAAAACCAAAGTGAAACCTACCTAAGTATTGCCAGAGTTCAGATTCCATTGCTATTTTGTTTTTACTGTCCCTAGAGACTCTGGTAAATAGCAGGAATTACTGTGGTTTCATTTCCAGCAGCGTAAGATTTGCACAGGCACCACTGCTCTAAATCCAACCCTGTGCCTAACTCTCTAAACCACCTGCCCAATTTTTCAATTGCTTTCAAGTGGCAATGAGTAACCAACCTGTGAGCAACAGAAGCGTTTTCATTCCTATAGAACATGATGTCCTCACTAATTTAACTGGACTTTCCTCTAGGTCATGGCCCTTTGTAAAATAGCAGGTTGCCTTTTGACCAACATCAGCTGCATTTTCATAGTCTTGTCATACGTTGAAATAGCAGGTTGATCGATTAGCAGGTGTAAAAATACTGGGAAGAACTGGGTCACGCCTCTTTGCCAGCAGCTTTCCAGTCTTTTGAGAACTATGCTGAGACCACATCCTCCACATCCATTCAAAGTAAACCCAAACAGAGATCTTGCATGGGTGTTCCATGGGAGTGGGACACAGGTGGAGTTTTTAGATGGGAAGCAATTCCAGGTACATAAAAGATAAACGAATATATGTTTGGGAAAGTTCTGTAAGTTTCAATGATAAGGCATGTGCAGTTCACTCTCTTTATGACTTATATGCCAACATTTCCCTGGCCACTCAGCCTAAAATGAGGCACTGTATTTGTATCTTCCTTGTTTTGAGCCACTCATCAGAGACACTGAAAATAAAATATTTATCAAGTAGTAGCACTTTTACTAAGGAAAACTTTTATTTCAACTGTGCAATCAATCAGTATTTAGACAGCAGTTTCATAAACATTTGGCATTTAAACTTCTATTACTTTTTGGCATGACCTTGGGGTAGTATATAAACAACCCTGGAGGGGAAAAATGAACCAACACACTAGGTAACATTTACTAGAATGCTAGAAAAAGAAAAACAAATCCATATTATTAAACAAAATAGTTTTTAAAAGACATTAAAAAGTTACATTCAAATCAGGGCAAACATTAGCTTCCCTCATGCGATGGAATTCATGGAGCTGATCCCCTGAGACAAATATAAAATGAATACAATTCAGCTCCATCCTCCATCAGCCAGTCGGCCACTGCTGCCCTTAGGAGAAAATGGCACATGGAGTGAAAGGATCCAGAACACCACAATATGAGATACATACCTGGCTCCTACACTGGCAATTCATTCATAACTTTCTTTAAAACAAAACCAAAAACAAACATAAAACCAAACCCAAAAGCCAAACAATCAAAAAGCAACATCTGTGTAAGTCAGTTTTTCACATCCAGTCAGTCTTCACCGAAAACACGCCAGGCAGACGCAACGTGGGTATATGCAACCACGACAAACAGCAAACTTCCAGGAGCACAGCTCGCCATGGGACCAGGGGGCCCAACACAGCAAAACCTTCAGCATGTGTTTATACCCCTTTCACGCCAATTAGCACCAGTCTCAGTGTAAATCTAGAGGAATTCCAAAGAAATAAGCTTACTCACATTTGAGCCAACTTGAATTTGTGTTCCATACAGGCCTCTAATAGCAGAAAGCTATTGGTGTTTAAAGAACAGTATTTTTTGAAACGTGTTCCAAAATAGAGTTACATAAATATTTTAAAGTTATGTTATTACAGAAGGGCACCACATATTTCCTGCAAATTTCTCTGCTTTACAAATTGCTTACTATTAGCTGAGCTGCAGTTGCAACAGGTAGTAAGCATGTAATAATTGTTCAAGCTAAGAGCTACCTCTTCAACAACTACGAGGTGTCCTCCTGCTTTCAGTTTTACCAGAATAAATTGATTTCTGTGAAATACTACCAAAGTTACACATGTCCAGCTCTCTTTGCAGTTGGTGTGAGTGAGATTTTTTGGCTAAATAGGGAGTGTCCTACAAAACCTACCAACATTCCCCCAATGGAGATGGACTTTCCCTGTGTGAACTTCCTTCTCTAACAAATAAAATGAGCAAGAGCTACTGGTCTTGGGGCTTACAAGCAGGGTCAGGGTATCGTTACTGAGCCCCAGCAGCCCATGGGAACTTTGCTCGTGTACCCTCAGGCTGCAGCAAGCGGTGAAGTCAATGCACGTTACCTTTATTACAACGGGAAAAGAGATAAATGGACTTGAAATAGTATTTGCTACAGGCTGGACACGTGGAGAGTTACAGTGGACCTCTGGTAACATGTTACCTTACAAAAATCCATTTGTCAATGGGAATTTTAAAAACCTAAGAACTCAATCCTTTAAAAATACTGTGAAGATTTAAAAAGCAAACAGACAAACAAGAAGCTGATTTTATCTGTCCAGTCCACGCAAACTGAAATAAAAATTAATTCCCCCATTGACTTGAAGAGAAAGGATGGAGACCCTGATTTGAATAAGGCAAACAAGCTCAAGGGAATAAAACCGTAGAGGGAATGAGCTACAAAGAAAAATAAAAAAAAAACAGGTAAAGAAATATCTCAATACTCTTTGCTGTTAAAATCTCCTAAGTTACACAGAAATGCACAGCTAATATAGGAAAATGATAATGTAGATTGTTCAAATTTCTCTTACAAAAGCAGAGCTATTAAGAAAAAAAGAACCTCAACTAATAGGTCCTGTTCTACACAGCACACACGTTCCCACTTCTCCTACATGACTCCTTAAAGATGAGAATACATTGTCTATATTTAATATGAAGGTACACAAGTGTCACTGTGTGCAGATCGGCTCGGTCCTGCAGAACAAGCAGTGGTGTTGCAACTGAAGGGCAGGGTCCTCACATGGAAACACGATCAGCAGAGTAAGCCAGTTTCAAGATTTCCTCTGTAAGTTTTGATCTTTTCAGGTCACATCAACTGCACCATTTCTGCTTTCATTTTAAAGTACAAGGGTTGCATATACACTCATTGCACCAGCCATGGCTCCTTAGTTCTTAATACACTTAAACAAAATAAATTCATATAGTGTAACACTAAATTCCACATTTATGTTCATCTTCCAGAACATACTTAGTAAAATTCATAATTAAAAAATGGTAAGTTTTTTCTCCAGGACCCAGTTCCCGCAGACATAGCCAAGAAAAAAATTCTGGAAAATTTGAAACCATTCTGCTTGCTGTGTTTCGCCAGCTCTTTCTAGGCAAATGGAATAAACAAAGTTTATATATGAAAAACTGATTTCCTTAGACACAGGTATAAACTTCTAAGAAAAATTACTATCTGTAATATCATCTCTATAATTACATGTTTTGGCTTCAAGGAGTTGAAGCATTTAAACTTTGAGCCCAATTTTGCACCGCTGTAATCACAAAGGATTGATTCTGCTCCTGAGTTCAATGAGGTACCAATTTCTACACGTTTTTTTCTGGAGATTCCTTTGCTTATATTGGTGGAGTTTTCAATCCTAAAACAAATTTTCTCTTGGAAAACCTTGTGATACATTACTCACATACCATGAATTTTGAGAACAGATTTTTTCTTTTGTAGTAATCATGACTATGTGATGAAGTAAAGGGAAGCACATGAATGTGGACTGGGTTCTGGAGAAACATTATATTTGGTTAACATAAAAACAAAGAAAAAAAGACAGAATAATTAATGTCTAACTAAGCTTGCCTATATACTGAGGTAACCTTAAATATCTTTGGTTTTCTTTATTTGCTGATAAGAAGTACCATAATAAAGCATCAAGTGATAAATACAGTTCTGGATGCACTACGCTCTAATACACTGAATATTTTCAACTCTTCGGCTATTGAAGTTAGAACATCTGTATTAGATTGGCAAATTTTACATTAAGTTTGTTTCTCTCTATTGATACCTGTCCATGGGTTACACTACTGAGTGGGTCTCTGGAAAAAAAAGTTTAGGATTTCAAGTATTTTCCTGTAATGAGGGTCATAAAGTTACATTCGATTATCAGTACTTACAGCAAACAAGTCTTTGGAGAAGCAAACGGTTACCATCTGCATATCAGCACTTTCTGAATGAAACTAACAAAAGAAGCTACTCTGAAAGATGAAGTGTGAAACTTCATGCTACAGTTACACATTCTTAATCTAGGTTTGATTAATTCACACTTTACCTAACTAGAAACAGTACTCTGCTGTACACTAAACATTTTGCCTGACAAGACCAAAAATAAATCTTTGGTGAAAAGGTTTTCTTTTTCTTCAGCAAGTAGATAAAAAACTGTTAAAAAATATTTATTTTTTTTTTAATACTGTATCGTTGATCAACTACATGCTGGAGAAAAAAATTACACTTGGAAGTCTTTGGAGATATCTGCTGGTATTACTACAACTTTCTTTAAAGGGTCTTGTAACAACAAGGTAGTTAAAATTGTAGAAGCATACAACTCATCTATGCAAACGACTACTACAATCAAGATGCCCCATTGTTTTTTGTTAGTAACTACTTATACAACGAAATGTATTCAGCTTTTCAAACCTATAGCTTTTAACTAGTTCAATTATTTTTGGACAAGATGTGGCTTCCTTTTCTTCTACAGGAAAGTCTTTGGTACAAGATTGTTTTTAAAGCATTTGAATCAACACTGCTGTGAAAAGGTGAATGTGTACTGTCTGGTTCAGAACTAGCAAACAGTTACAAGGTAAACAACTACAGTAACTAGAGGCTGATTGATCAACACAAGACAGACAGAACAGCAGGGCTCACTGATGACTCTGACCACCCTGAGGAACAATGTAAGAGTCAGCCTGGCCCACCTTAGGGGGGACATCTTGACCCAGTAAAGTCAACGGGAGTTCTGACAAACTTAAATACAGCCAGGAGTTCCT
The DNA here is from genome assembly GCA_013400375.1 of Thinocorus orbignyianus. Lineage (NCBI taxonomy): Eukaryota > Metazoa > Chordata > Aves > Ciconiiformes > Thinocoridae > Thinocorus > Thinocorus orbignyianus. The sequence continues at coordinate 203,184 of VXBW01007210.1, forward strand.
ATGGTTGCTTTCTCACAACATTTCATTTTAAAATTTTTTTTAAAAGTAAAACATATGCCTGATTTTTTTTTCTTTTCTTTTCTTTTTTTTTTTTTCTTTTTTAAAGTCCAACAGGGAGAAAGGAGGAGTGGAGAAGAGGACTGGATAGAAATACAGGCAAGTTTATAACATTGGATCATTCCAACCTCCTCCATCTCTTCTTCTCTCCTATCAAAAAACGAAAACATGATACCCTGTCAGTTTGCTCCACGTTTCTGTGAGGCAGCTCAAAAGTAACAAACTGTTCCCTGAGTACAGGAAAAAACAACAACAAAAAACCCCAAAACCACTAGAATATCTTCTAAAGGAGGTAGTATAAAACAGGAATTGCATGGGTTCAAGGCAGTAGCAGTACCCACCTCTTTCAACAGACTCTTCAACTAAAGCTCTGGCTTTTTTATTTCTGATGGCAGCCTAATCAGAGTTTTAAACTGGCATTTGGATAAAGTCACTCCCTGAGCTAAAATTCCTGGCTAACAGCACACTAGGTGAAGGCAAGGAGCAAGGCTGCATCCTCACAACAGCTCGGAGACATCCTATGATGCTCACAATGTTTATCAGCACTCAAAGCTGGGCAAAAATGAACTGTAAACTCATGATACAGTTTACTTAAAACATCTAAGAAGCATTTAAGGCATCTTTCTGTACTCCAAAGCACCTTTATGAATACTAAAAAGGCGTAAGGCAAATCAGAAATTTCATAATATATAATGCAAGGCACCATTGCTAAGAAGTACTGTGACACTAGAATACTCAGCATTATTATCTATTCCAGGACTCTCAGGCAGAGCCAAACTGTTTGGAAATGCTGAATACTTCTTCATTTTGCCATGCTTTTTAGCATTAACTGTCAATAAAGGGGCAACGTTTGGCACTGTGGGAAACCCAACATGTCCCAGATCCCTAAGGATATAGCACACATCCTACCAGCAGTTGCTGGCACAACCTTCTGGGGAAAGGCACTGTCTGGGGTTATGAGAAATCAAGAGGTACAAAAGGCTCCCTGTGGCTGTATACATGGAAGCACCAACTCCAGTTTTCCCAGTTTTTAACACCCTCTGTGTCAACCACATTAAATCATTACATTTTATACTCTGAGGTTTCCTTCTTTTTAAAGACAGAGCTTCAGCTAAACAATCTTGTTCACCTACCAATACAACTCCCTGATCACTGAGCACACACCCATGCATACGCACGCACACACACACGCACACGCATATTCTACACACAACTGAAAACAAAAAAAACCCTTAAAATAAAACAACACTACTAGGAAGTATCATCAGTTCCATAGCTGAGACCGACTAGAACACAAATGAGGTAAAGCAGTTGTCATTCAGAGTTCACCTCTCGGCAAACTGAGGTAGATAGTCAGCAAGAGGGCCAACAGCCTTCCCTTTGCTCCAGTGACATATTTTTAACTTTAGTCAGAAATCCTCACTGTCTTTTCACATTTTTTGACCACTGAACATTCAAAATGAGTGAGTTTTAAAAACCAAACCAAACAAAACACACACACAAAACCCCCCCCCAACATTCAACAGAAATACGAGATCACCTGCTAGGTTAGTCAGGCTTTCCACAATAAACCTTTGGCTCCCTGTTCATTGTCCTTCGAACAGACATACACTGCAAGAATGTCTGGCGTTGCTCTAAGGATGTCAGTTTTGCACCACAGGGCGTACTTGAAGAGGTGAGGTAGGAGTCTGGTCAGCAGCAAATAGAAGAGGAGACTCTGTGCAGTTACTTATGGCTGGGCTCATCATGTTCGTACCCAAGTCACTGCCTGCAAAAGGGCTGGTAGTGGGAGGCGTGGCGCTTGTCACAGAGGAGAGGTGTATCTCATCGTTGGACTCATTAGAATATCTCCCAGAGTCACCAGTCTCGTGGCTTCCTTCACTGTTGGCTGAATGCTCTGTGTCAGCAACAATACTGAATGGCACCTGGAAATTGGACTGCTGGCCAGGGCAGCCGGGGGAGTCATCCTCACTGATCAGCACAGTGGTGCCTGGCTGGTACAGACACACCGCCTGGACAAATCTTCTCTGAGGCTACATAAAAAGCAGAGAGAAAAAGGTTGTTCAGCTTCTGAAAAGCTGATCCATAATTTGAATTTTTACTGCATTTTCCATTTCCTCTTCTGCCAGAGTGCCTCTAACAGCACTGGCTCAGAATAACCTGGGTTTTCCTACAGGAGGTTAAAAAGAATCGATCTCAAGTCTTCCTAATACTTTTCTCTTCCATAATAGATGAAATAATCCCTTCTAGCTAAGCATGGCTAATCAAGAATGATTTCACTGGAGAGACTTGAATGGTATTTCAAAAACATACTTAGTAAATCTCTCTCCCATCCCTTCATGCATATTCTTCAAGCATTGCTCCTTGGGTGGTAGGAAATAGTTTACTTATAGAGGCATCAGAAATATGCAACTGCTTCTGGAAATATTTTGGAATTGGAATTTACAACATGGATATTGAGAGTTCCTATTCCTTAAACATACAGGAGCACAATACAAGTTACAATTCAATAAACATTAGTTAGATGCCACATAGCTGCAAATTTGCATGATGATATTCGGGACTTGGGACACTTTGATTTTAAACTGTTATTTTTACCATCCAAGAAGCAAATGTGTCCAGAGAAAACACTTCAGGAGTCAGACACAGCTCTACTCAGATTCTCAGTTTCAGCAAAAGTTTTATCTGCTGGGGTAGGAGAGGATTCTTTATATTTTTATATTATTTTTATTTATAAATACATATAGAAGTCTCTGCAGATGTAATACTGTTGACGCTGTGCATAGACCCAGTACACAGAAATCCTTTTGCTCAGTGAACTGTAAACAGTTACAGAATCTGATAACTTGGCACAGAAATGAAACTTCCATAAGACTTTACAACACTGCAGAACACCATCAACCTTAACACAACCCACACTATCCAATTAAAACTTAGATCACTAATTATGTTTTTATTATGAAAACTACCTATCTTCCTTTGTAAACACAGGGTATTACACTAAAGATTGTGCATCTCTGCCCATTAGACCAATTACCTCCTCAGTCTTCACCTTCTTGGTATCTTGGAAGAACAGCCACCTTTTCTTGCAGTTAGACTTTGTGACAGGCCCATAGCTGTTAATAATCAGATCAGATCCCCCCTATGGTAGAGGGAGACACAAAGACATTATTTTAAACCAAATTTCTAAGATACTTGAAAATATTTTTCTATTCCTACTTATTGGTTCCATACTGAAAAGGAAGACAAATGAGGTCTTAGCACTCAGTCACATTTTTTGTGGTCTGGTATTCATCTGCTGCTCAAGGCAAGTCAAGACCAGATCCACTAACTCTGACAAGCCCGCAGGCCAGACCCAACAGCTGTAATACTGCAAACACACAGCAAAATATTCCAGCCACAGCTCTCACTCTATTGCTTTGAATGGGACCGTTCACAGACACAGCGTCTGTGCCTGTACTGGCTGTGTTTCCACTTCCCAGCCCTGTATATCCTCAGGGAGCAGCTCCATTCAAGTTTGCAGCGCGCGCAGAACAAGCCTGAAGTCAGTAAGCCTGTGTGCAAAAGAAAGGCCAGTGTGGTTTTGTCACACTGGACTTCTGGACTCTAAGATTCTACACAGCCACTGATACATCCTGCCATCTAGATTAATTTATGATTTGACCAAATATAAGTTTATAAAATGCAACATTGTCTTATCAGTAAGTACATAGAAAAAGAGTATTTAATACTTGCTTAGCGTCATACTTGACTAGATCATGCAGAGGCACCTACTGAACTTGGTGCTGACAAGGACTTCTCCCCCTGGGCTAGGAGAGGCCACCTTGCAGTCCTAAGTCTATGGACGTTTATCCTTTGATGCTGTGCCAGAGCCAGACTCTGCAATCTGCAGAGTACAGCGTAAGACAAGTATATGGAAGCAGATCTCTAGCTGAACTTAAAGATGAGTTTTGAAAATTTGACCCTGGATTGCCAAACTTGTGCTTGTCACATTGAAAAAAATGTTGTGGATTTGCAGCGTACGTATCTTACCCTTGATAAGGACTGAGATGAACGAATGAGCAATGAATTCTAAAGAAATATTTCTGCTACTTCTGGGAGTGAGTAAAGCTCACAGTACCTTAGCATCAATGAAGCTGTTTCCCACTATCATTGGCAATAAGGATTCTTCATTCTCTGCAATTCCTTCAATACTCTTCTCTACCTCATTAGCACTGGCTAATGAGATGCTGGTATGTGACAGCTGGTCAGTGCTTTGCTGCACAGGTTTAGGAGCAGATGTTTTCCTATACAATGTTAAGCAGGAATAAAATTGACCCACAGGAAGAAAATAGAAAAATATCAAGGATAAACTTTAAAGCTATTATTAATCAAGTAATATTGGTATATTCTTGGCATTTACATTTTGTTATATAATACTCCTAATTCTCAAGGAATTTAAATGTTATTGCTAGTGATAAAAATAACAACTACTTCCAGTTAATCATACGCAGTAGGCTACAAGCTTAAGTGCAGGCAGGAATTGTCATGATTAGTAATGTCACTTGGAGGAAGTAGCTACTAATGATATGAAGACTTTTCTACCATTCTATACAGACTGTCTCCCAATCCGTTCTTTTTCCTGCATATATGCCAAAAAGTCCTTGTTACTAAAACACACTTTCAGACAGCTTTTAATTTATTATTTCAAGTAACTTATATTTGTTCTGAATCCAAAGTTATGTGCAGACACACGGGGCCAGTTCATGCCCAACAGCAGCTGACAATAAGATGGGTGGATGCTGGCTTGCACCACTGCAAAGAAATGGGCATCATGGAACTGCTTTGTGTCAGAGTTCCTCTTGTCCAGCAACACCAGAGGGTTGAAGCCTTGCAAACCAGGTCTGAGCAGGCTGGAGGGTTAAACAGGAGGAACAGATGAAGTAAAGCAGCATGCTGATCTGACTCAAAAGGGGGTTTTTATTTGGAAACATGCCTCATACTTAGTTGTCAAAGTACCACTGACTCTGTGGTTCTTCCTTCTTATCACTGGAGAAGGGACTCAGGTAAAGCAGGAAGAGCCAACAAAGTGCTTTGTTTCCACTGCTGGCAGGAACAGGGGAAGAGACAGAGAACTTCAGAGAACTTAGCACTCTTGGAGAAGGCGGCATGTCCCAACAATTGCGAGAGAGCTCAGTATTCAAGAAAGAGAACTTACCTGGCTTTACCACGATAAATTAAAATCAGGATGCAGATAAGGATGCAGGTCAAGGCTATGCAAACCCCAACAACAATGCCAGTCATTGATTTCTGGTCCAGATGGTAATAGTCAGAATAAGCTACGAAAAAAAAAAGAACACAGAAAGGCTCAGTAAATACAAAGGGTTACCCCCTGCTCCCTGCCAGGAAATTAATAGGGTTGCAGTCACAGACACAAATGCTTCCTTTTAATGAGATTTCCAGACCTTCTCAGTCATACATTTTGACACTTTTGAAAATAAAACTTGCAGACCAAACAGAGCAGTGTGTGCAGTCCTGGTGTGGGAGAAGAATGGACTGCCCCATACCACAGCCTCTTCGGTGAGCTACAACACAGAGCAGAGGAGCTCCTTCCATCCCCTTGCAGGATGCTACTAGACAACAAAGGGAAAAAGCTTGAAGAATTTCAGGCCCTGTCACCTAGGAGGGTTTACCCTAGTTTATGCTTTGACATCGTATGTCTATTGACCTAATCCTGAGGGCATTTGCTTAATCAGACCCAAAATATAACTGAATTCCAGGAGCGAGAAAACCTGAGCAAGAAAAATCCCTGTTATAATCACAACTCAACATCTAGCAACAAGGGAAGGTGAAAATGTTCATGTACCTGAACAATTACTAGCTTGTCTCCCCAAATAGCTTTAAAATCCATAACACATCACCAAGATATATCCTCTTTTATGTCAGACAAAGACAATGCGTTCTTCCATTTTTATGTGGAGAAAGCACTGAAGTTACCCGAGTTTCTGCAAGGTAACGCATAGTTTTCCCCAATGAGTTGCAGGTTGTGCTGACTTCTCTGGTGAAAATATATATACTGGTATATCACTGTCTGCCAGGTTGATTTGGGTTGCTGGAATACCAGGAATCAGGAAATTTCAACGGATTTATTCAAGATGCCCTCTCATGTCTGTTGGGCTGTCTGGTTACCCAGTGCCAAATAAAGGTCTTAAGAGGAAGTTCCTTAGAAGAGTGGCTGCAAAGTTGATATTGATATACAATTCAAAACAGTTAGGTATTCTCGTTTGAATGGCAAACTTCCAACTTCTGAGCAAAAGAAACCAGTTCTGAGTTGAACCGAGGTAAAAATTCCAAAATTATTTCATTTAGAAGAAAATGGTACACTGTTAGGATTGCCTCACATAAAGCAGAAAGCTAAACAATCTGAAACAAACAGGGATCTTTTATCTTGGTACTTGTGACAGCAGCAACCTAATCACTGCTACTGACTTGTGGAATCTCCCGAATCCAAGCGTTTGGGTCTCTGATTAGACTCTGATGTCTCCTTTGGCAGGACAGCAAGTTCTACGGCATTTGAGAAGGGTCCTTCTCCCACTTCATTGGATGCTGCGATTTTGACCAAGTAGACATTTCCTGCCACAAGGTTTTCCAACAAAGCCATAGTCATCGCCCCTGTGAAAACATTTGATAAACAGTACCAGTTAGACAAAATTATGGGAACAGACTGAGATTTAGACATTGGGACCTACACTTTACTTCCAATCCCACCTCCAAATCTTGTTTAAGGACTGTGATCACTTTTATACGTTCTATCTTGCATACACAGGGTACAAAATAAACACTGGGGTTGCCCCGTTGTCCCTTCTGTCCTTTCTCTCCATACTCCTTGAACCCAGTACACTGTGATGTACCAGTATAGTTCAAAACCCAGAGTCAATTACTGGCTATGATTCAGAGCATACTAACCCTAAATCTAGCTCTAGCTGCATTTCAGTGTGATAGTGTTTATGTTATGACTGTATCTGTGAGGTGATGCTCTGAGCATTAACTAGACTTTCAGGCAGAGAAAGCAGAACGTTAGACCTATCTCATATAGTAATCTATGTGCCTTTCCTAGATCCACTGTACCACAAATGCTAATGAAAATTGTCATAACAAAATAATTCAGGACCAGTGTATCAAATTTCAGGTCTAGTTGGTAAAATATACACGACAGATTTGGAAGAGTACATTATACCACGCTTCTAAAATAAAATTAAACCCATTTAGGCCTGCGTAGGCTTTCTTGATTACTGTGCATCTAAGCTGTGCTCCTAAAAATATTACAGAAAATGTCTTTTTCACATGCTAAGGATTCATTTCCTAAAGTCCCTGAAGGCAGGAAAAACAGATTAAGAACATAAATAGGATTCACTTGCATCGACCTTAGACAGGCAAAACTTCTATCAAAGTCAATGAGAGCTTTGCCTGTCCAGGGACTGCAGACTGCTGCTTAAAATTCAATTCCTTTCCAAAATGCCTGTGTTTCTTCCTACCGTAGAAATATATTGCTTTTCTTTCCCTAAATAGCAGCAGTTACAGGACCAAATCTATCCCTTGTTCTCTTTCACATATTCCATTCACTTTCCCAGACTTAAGTCTAAATTTCAACCTTTCAAATCAGTTTTAGTTGTTAGAATGTATAGTATCATGGGAGTATATAAAATACAAGGTTGATATGTTGACAGAAAAGATTATACATTTGGCAAAAGGGAAGCTACTTCAAACGCTATTTCAGCTCTTCTGTAAAAAACATCCATTAGCTGAAAGCATTTGAAGTAAAATGTGAGGTCTCTGTAACCAAAGGAGCTGTAATATTTAGCACCAGCAAGGGCAAAAGGTCACGTTTCAATATTACAGGCTCTTTCCCACCAGCTCCTTTCAAATCTGCTGCATTGCTAAAGCAAGCGAGCACTTTGTACTGATTTACTGCACACCAAGGGTGTAAAGGCTGTAACTTCTGATCCACTTGAAGAGAGCTAGGAAAAAAGGGGGAGGTGGCTGGAAGATATCTCACATCACAAATCAGCAACAAACTGCAGTTACATTTTCTAATTCTGCCATGGCTAACACAAGCTCAGTCAAATTAGGGTATTGGTTTTTAAGTTGATGGGTGGATAGAAATTTTCATGCATAAAATAAAGCTCATGCTGGCACTTCTATAGGTGGTGGGGTTGCTTGGTGGTTTTTTGTTTTGTTTTGGTGAGGTTTTTAATACTTTTTTTTTCTTTGTGGGGGAGTCTTTGGAGGTATGGGGTTAAGATTTCATAAGTCTTCAGCAGAACAGATTTAGTGTCAAGACAAAACAATGCTATTTATTGCATAGGGTTAGCTGACTGTATCAGAATAAATGCATTAAAAAACCACAAATCCTGCTTCTACCTCAAATTACCTATGAAAGGACTGTCAGAGGACTGTTGCGGTATTTGCCCAATTTTACTTCTACATACTCATTTTCTTTCACAGACCTTTTAATCTATAGTTTAACTAAAAGCATTATGGATTGTCCTGATGTGTCAAGATGCCCAAATTCCATGCCATGCCTCAAACCCTAATATATCTGTCAAAATACAAAATTAGTGACTCCAGTTTTGATGGACACAGTAATACACTGAGATTTATAGCTCTCAATTTGCTCATTCCCTCCAATACTATCAGGAACACAGGAAAATATTTACTGTTCTTGCCATCCCCTCATCTGAAATACCTATGGTAAGACACTATTTGGGACGCTGGTCGGTTTCAGAGTTGTGGCTGAGCTCAGTATGTATCTGAATGCAATTCAGCCAATTTGCTGCACACAACAAACAGTGTATCATCATCACCAGAATGACAAGATTTATTCTCCAAGTATAGGCTCTCTGTGAATTTAAATATGCAGGGGGTTTTTGTGAGTAAAAATTATTATTAATTTGTCCTTTAAAATTACAACTTCACACCACCATTTCTTTCAACAACTTAATGGGACAACTTTATATTACTGTTTCTTTGAACAGTTTTAATACTGAGAAACCATGGGCTCAAATCTTCCCGCTATAGTGAGGCCTCATTGATACTTCAGAGACTAGTTTCAGAAGTTTTGCTTAAGATTAAGATTAGGAATAACTTCACTGTTATCTTTGCAGCTGACCATCCTATTTGAGGTCAGCCCAAGAAATACCATTCTGTGCCAGCAAAGACAAAGCGCCACTGCCACCTTTCAAAAGAGCTGTTAGTCCTTTGGCTCATCTTCAGGAGCAGCACAAAGGACAACCACCATTTTGAACTAAAACAGTTCACTCTCACTGATGGTGAAACGAATTGTCCACTGCTAGTACACTCATTAAGCTTTATGAATTTTCTCCACAAAAACCTTAAAGCCTCACTCTCTGCTGACAACTAAGCCTTCAGCTGTGAAACAACACAGAGTAACAAAATCCTAACTCTTCCTGGACAATCTTAAATGAACTACTCAAGCAGGACTTTACTCCATAACACTGAGCTTCCCTCTGGTTGAATACATTATTAGAACATTATCTATCCTGAACTACCTTTGCCTGTTTTGAATACCAACCAAATAGTAAATGCCTTTTCCCTTTTCTTCTGGCTAAAGCAGAGATCTGTTCTTGATGCAGCTCTTCAAACAGTAGTATTATTCTGGAAAGTGCCTCTTAAAATCTAGAGTATATTTACATCTAATCGCAAAGATGTGACTGCAGTTCGTATCACCGTACCTAAGCTACTGTCAGATCAGCTAGCTGAGGCTCAGCAGCAGAGTACAGCCAGAGAGTTAAATTTAATTTGCAGAGCAATTTACTGGGAGCAGGGGCAAGTTCATTAAGCAAACAGAGCTCAGTGATCAAAAGAAACATATAAACCCACACAGCCACATTTATAAATTTATTTCTGGAGAGCAAGGCAACTCTCAGACTTCAGATTTGAAAGAGTCCATTTGCAAAATTAAACTATCACAATCATGGTTACAACAGAACTAAGATGGATAAATATAATTTATGAGACATTTTGGTTCACATGCACACACTGAGCTCCAAAGCAACACATACAGCCCCTCCTCCCTCATCATCAGAGTATTAATCAGGTTTTAATACATTTTCATTGCAGCCATGGGAATAATTTTACACCAATTATAACTTTTATGTGAACATTTACATTAATTTCTTTCCTATTGTAGCCCAAGGGAGCTGAAAGTAACAAAGCATCTTGAAAGTAGCATCATTTTTTTGCCCAGTCCATAGGTTTATCATTTCAGTTTACCTTCTCTGTGCAACACTTGCCATTCCCCAGCAATCCAAGACTTCCTGGATGCATAGAGGATAGTGTATCGTGTCACAACTGTTTCAGGACCATCAGGTGGCTTCCAGGAAACCAAAGCAGTATCATCCTCTATCAAAGTCACCTTCACTCCCAGTGGAGGACCAGATGGTGCTGTGAGAACAGTAACACAACGCTATTAGGCTAACCTAATTTACATGCAATTAAATTGCTCAGAAAGAAACTGGTGTGCAGACCCAATGGCTACTGCTACATCCGAGATTAACAATATAAACAAAGACATGCTCACTGCTCCTCAAGAGAAACTCTCATGTTAACTCTCATCTGGTCAATAGTTTGGCTCTTGTAAGAGCAAATTTCATATTTTTTTCCTTCAACTCCAGAAGGAAACAGTTACGACAAAAAATTGCATCATTACCCTGTGAACAAGTACATCCCAAATATTGCAATACTGAGAATATGAAACTGAAGTTTTTGACTTGCACTGACCAAGCTGACAGAAAAGCAAACCAGCAGCTTGGACAGTAGATGTGTAATACTCTGGCAGTTTCTAAGACTTCTGTTTTTTAAAATACGTTTTCATGATGCCTATGAATCAGCCATGTCTCTTCAACACATATTTTAAATTTTTTATTTAAATTATTTTCATTCAGTGGTTGCTAATGGCTTAAGTATATAATGTTTTATGTAAAAATCCTTGCTGATTTTAGGTAGATTTTGAAAGAGAATTTCACAGTTCCAAAACACAGATTTTCCTGACAGTATTTTTCTCTGTCTCACGAGGGAAGCAATATCTGTATCTCAGAGGAAAGTACTTCTCTCTCCTACAGACAGCTTAAAATTATTAAGCAATTTTTTCTGGCCATTTAGTTTCCAGAACATTCTTTTTAGAATCATGTGGTCATCTCCTAGTGCCTTACCTTCTGGAAGGGTAGTATGGTAGACTACAGGACTCCAGGGACTGGAGAGCTGGTCCACATGCAGCCGAACTGCAAATTCATACATGGTTTTTGGCTCAAGACCTTGAACTAACATGTGGGTCTCTGACCTGTAAATATGAAGGAATAAAACAAACTTAACAGCAGCAGTTTACTTGAAGATTGCAAACTCAAATGATATCTCTTAGCCACTGTAAGGAGACTCTCACTGTCAGTTCAACACAAACCAGTTCAAAAGTCCAGTCTCGTCCACCTGTGCTGTCTACCTGAAAATCTAATTGCACTAACCCTGGAACTCTCTGCAAGGTATTACGTCTGCTGTCAGTTGACTTGAGCCCAAGTTTTTACCAAGGTTCTTTGTACAGCTGGTGCACAAGCAAGACAACAATATTATTGGCCAGGTCACAAGCAGGTATCCAAACTCAGCTCTTTCCACATTCATCCATAGGATACCATGCTTCAAGCTGGAGTAACGCTTAAGCTACAACCAGCACCAAAGCTGAAAATGCTGTTGGCTCCACCAGCTTTTCCTGGATAGGCTTCTCAGTTCACACAACAGACACAGGCTATGTGTGCAACTTCCCCTTCCACTCACATCCTGCATCACCTCATGTTTAGAGGATGTCTGGAGAATATTAATGTTCCCTATTCATCTTGTAGTCATATTCGGTATTTTAACTATAAAATCGATTGTATTAACTGTAATATTGCAATTCACTGTTTGATCAAAAAGTCAATTGCAGACAATCTGCTTTATTTTGATCCTGGAGGCAGGGGGAAATCTTTCATATGCACCAGCATTAATTCCTGGATGATAATATCCAAGCTGAGATTAAATCTCAGTTTAAAATGCAGTTACTCTACAGATACTCCTTTATTAAATCTCATGTAGTATTTTAATCTTCCATGCTGCAAAGGACGTCACCAATATTTGCAATAATTTCATTCTATGACAAAAAGCAGCATTCATTATTATGCTCCATATTGCACACTAAGAATTTTACATGGTCATTATACTGTGTCTAATTGTTAAGTCAAGAGTTTTACAGCAGGGGGTGTGTTCTTTGAAGAGAAACCCATCAATATTAGGATAGAAACTACCTTGTAAGACAGCATTTTTCTTATTTAGAAGGCTTAAGTAAACCCAAGTATTGAGTGATCTACCCACATATGGATTCTCTCAACAGCGCCATGGCCCCCAGCATTAGGCAGCCACAAAGGAGTAAAGTCTCCTTCCCCTGTACCACCTGCGTAGAGAGTCGCATACCAGGCCCAGGCAGAATTTATCCCTGTCCTGCCATTCTGTGGCTCTTACGCTGCTTCTCTGAAAAGCAAGCTGGAGCTCCTACTCAGCTTTATCCTGGCAAGGTGCCACACAGTCAGGAACGTGGCATTCCCACAATAACATGCTCAGTCAAAAACCTTGTTTCCAGTCTTAAAATCAGACACTGGCTAAGTCCCATCTTTGCCAGGCAAGGTACCTATAAAATAGGTAATCTCTTTTGTTTGGCTGAAGAAGAGCTTAAAATGAAATTCAACTTAAACAGCTAAAATACCATTAAAGATTCAAGAACTCATCCAGAAACCCAACACAAGGATCACAGGTAGAAAATTAAGCTGTTCTATCAACACACCTTAAATAAACCAAGAAACAACTAGCAGCCACCAGGCAAAACACAGCGTCATCTAAGGGAAATAAAAGCTGGTACAGTAAAAGGCAATTAAGAGGGCAGGAAGAGCAGAAACTGAGTGGGAAGGATCTGGAAACAGGAAACTAAGATTCATTAGTAGCGCTGCACTTACGTTTGAAGGTAGAGAACGAGAGAAGCATTCTGCAGCCCCACTGGGTTGCAGCGGATGGTGTAGTTAACGACTTGTGCAGATGTAAAGGCAGGCTTTCCCCAGTGGAGGTAGATAGAAGATGAAGTGTTAGCTTTGGCATAGAGGTGGTGAGGGGGTGGTGGCGGTGGCACCATGCGATCACGGACAGCTGTTAAAAGCAAAAAAGGAGCATGAATTATTTAATGAACTGTATACAGATACTGGTAAGATTAAGAGACAGGTCTGAGCCCACAGGTTTAGATTCCAGTCTGCCCCTACCCAGCACTACCTGGTATTCAAACCCAGAAATCTGGTTCAAGCTGTTAAACCAATATTGTCACAATAAACTCATAAGAGATTGATCTTTTTCACTTGTCCCTGTTTATAGTTTCTGTAGTCCCACTTGTTTATTCAAAAACAAGTCAAAATTTTGAACATGAGATACATGATACGTCACTGGTAAGATGATGCAGACAATCCAACAGGGGAGGAAAACACGCTCGGTAGCTATCTTGTTTTCTCAGCTGCAGTTCACGAACGCAGGACAGTGACTCAGTTGTAGGATGACTAGGATAGTATTTGTCACAGGTATGATCTTTCTCATTCTGTTTTACACTGAATTAATTGATTATTTATAGGTTAAAAACACAGAATGCCTGGGACTTTGAGACAGCTCAGCTCTTAATAAATTCTTCATGCACCTACAACACTTACAGACACATCCTGGCGTGCTGACTGTTTGGTCTGCCTGATAACCTTCTTCCATACTGTTATATGCCAGCAGCCTTACATGATACTTTCTTCTAGGATCTGCACAAAGAGAATAGGAATAATTAGACACAGGAAAAAAGATACGGATTTTCAGGCATCTACAGATAGTGAGATGACTTAATTGTCCTGCAAATTTGTCTGTTACAATCAGCAGACTGATGAACAGACTGGATGCCTGTCTTTTTTCCTGCTCTTGTGAATCCTTGCCCTGAATCTTTGCCCAGCCTGCACTAGAATGCGGCACCAATCTCCCAGTCTTGCTTCTGATAGCCTGAAACCAAACTTTGTAATAGGAAACAGTGTGAGTAGGATGAACATCAGGCTTCTATCTATAACTAAACCACACCTTAACAGCTACAGAGCCAGATTTAATAGTGTTATTCAGCATATTGAAAGTGCTAAGATGACAGAACTTGCTTCTAGTACATATAAGCTCTTCTAGGTTCATCTAAACTTCACCCCACTACTGACTTAGATATTAGGACATTTTCCTCTTCCGTTGTCATGAACCAACTTCTTTCTATTAAGATTTTTGGAAGGTTTAGACAGATGCTGTGTAACAATGCTGATCCTGCTTATTTCTTTTTTCCATGCCCTAAAATACAACGCCTGTCAAAATAAGCTCTCCTCTTTCTCATTTTAGCTGAGATTTGACACGGCCTCTCATGATATAAACAGGAACACAAATCCCTGACATTTCTTCGCCACAAGCAGGACTTTCGTTTCTATCAGATCGTTAGCTCCCTCTGCAGCCTCTGCACCAGCAATACAATTTGCATAACTCCAATCGGATATCTCTGCAAAGATGGCACAGTAATTTCATAATGATGCATTTTTTTTACAATCTGTTCATATTTATTTTGAAACAGACAATCTTTTTGTGCTGTAGTTATCAACATCAGCTTTAAATGACCTATTGCTATGTATGCCTATTTTTAAAATACTATTCTACCAAAATCTAAACATAAATGTAAAGGAAAAGGGGTTCTTAAATTTGGATTAAACTATTTCTTTGATGTGTTTAGCACTAATGGCAGAATAGGCAAGAGGAATTTTTCAAAGAGATTTTATTATCACAAGTAGACAACACAAATTACAAAATATCAAAAAATGAGGTCCTTCAAACTAGAGTAAAATACTCATTTGAAGTTGGTTTGGTGTTTTTCCACTTTACAATATCACTTTAACAGATGACATCAGTTATTCCTAGCCAAGAAAACACAGAGAAAAGGGGGAGATGGACACAAACACAGAGAAAAACCTTAACCATCTGATGAAAGAAAATATGGAATTTTAAAACTGAATATTCATAAAGGTAGTAAGACATTACACGTAAATCACTGCAATCTCTTTAAAAATTGTAAATTAAAAAAAAAAAAAACCAAACCCAACAAACATGTGAAGGGGAAGTGCATTTAAAAATAGTGAGCCCAACAAAAAAAGAGCGATTTGAATACACCAAAATCAATTTATGGTGACTTGTTGAGGTGAATTACAGCACACATCTCAGCAAAGCAGAAATATGTACCTTCCCAGGCTTCTTAACCTGTGGTAGGAATACAGATATTTAGCTCCTAACTGAAAAACAAAGCCAGAATTTAAAAAAGAGGCCATCAAGAGGATTATGCTTTGGAGGTTGTTATAATAATCAGTTCTCCCATCTATTTGTAGAAAAAGCTTGAATTCGGGTTCTGTTTAGTAGACCCTTGAACAGATTCCACAGAAACAGGCGGCATCCAGGCAGCCAAGTGTCACAGTCCATCTTTTTCTTTACAAGCTCCTGAAGAAGAGACCCCTGCTGCATTTCCGCAAGACACAGGATGACAGACACGATGATTTATCATCCTGCCAAGCACCTTCAAAAACTTTGTGCCCTTTGAAAGTGGTCACCCAGAACTGATCATCTTCACTGTGAAATGAAGAATAGCTAAGGTCTAGTGCCCTGCTGAGCTGAATGAGGAGCCTGTGAGGTCTGTTTATCCTCATTGCTTTTTTTTTTTCTAAACCTGAATTCCTCATTAACACTTGATTGGGGAGGAGAGGAAGAATAATGGGATGTGTAAGAAAGGCAAAAATGTAACTCCCACAAAAAAAAAAAAAGTCTTTCTGAAAACGACTTTTTAAAATCTTTTTTTTTTTTTAATGTGTCTTTCATGCTCTACATCTAGAAAAACCACATTTAGAAATGCTGAATACCATTCAACTGGCTCTTGTGTAATGCAAGAAGTTTCAAAAAGAATTCTCTTTATATAGAGCCACCTGTTTAAAAATGAAGTCTCTCAACTAGTCTCTACCATCTAAAAAATAAGGTTATTTCCACTTCAAGACATCAGGGTTCAATTGGTAGCAAGACTAGTTTAATCCAAAAGTGGTGTCAGAATTTCTAAGCTGTCACACATTACTGCTTCTGTGGTTGAAAAACCATCTGCTGGTATCTGTAACTGAAACAGCAACTGAGGAGGGCTGCATTACGTTCTGGACTAGAAAAGCCAAAATACTACAGTCATCTAAAAAGGAGAATATAGAATAATTTTAAAGACAATATACTGAGCAGCAGAAGAAACTGATATGAAACCTGAGTTGCAGGTTACATGTATAATGGTACTGAAGACTAATTCAAGGAACCTGCTGAGATGCTGTTCTATGTTGGTCATAGCTTCACCATATGCAACACAAAATAACAAACAGCCAGAAATCAGCTTCCAGTTCCAACAGATACTTGCACACTATTTGTTTTATGAAGTGACAGAAAATATTTTTTTTTGTCTGAAGTATCTTCTGCTTAGAATATTTTTAACAAGTGTTGGTTTCGTTTACCAGTTTATGATATGATTTACTCCTCAAGTGCAATCCGAGCACAAACTTGGCATAAACACTTTGATCTAGCAGTTCATCAGCTGGATCAAACATTCAAAGTCAGACATTTCCTTTGAGAGAAAACAAACTTCAGAAACTTTCTTATCTTTAACCTGCATAGGTATCCTGAATAGTTTATATATAAATCAGTGATAAAAGATTGGGGGTAGCATGGCCACCTGGGAGGCTGACAGTCTCAAATTTAGTGTATGCCAGCCATGCACACCATACAGCAACAGGAGGCTTGAGAGGTGCAGAAACCAGGGAAGCCAGTATTGAGGCCATCGGTCATGCACGTAACAAGAGCCAGGAGTAACACATCTTCCCACATAACATCACTGCTATTCAGAAACAAATTAGGTGCGATGATTTACTCAACCCATTCAACACATGGATTCAGCTTAAGTCAAAAAAACTCACATCAAGATCTCACCTCTGCATTTTCAAAATTTCCCTAAACAGCCTAGAACTGACAGCACTGAGTCATTTCAATTTATTCTCTTGCAATTGCCAGCATTTTTGTAGTGCTTCCTCCCTGATCTGAAGTGAACAGGAACAATTTTGTAGTCTATTTGCCAACTTGCTGAATTTTTTTAGTTAATTTGTTCCTGCTGAATGAGGTTTGTTTTGGTTTGGGTTTTTCTAGTGCTTCTGGCATTGGGTTGTTGTAAAATTGTCACAGCACCTACAGTTTTGTAATAGGCATTTTTACTGTTATTACTTAAATCAGCTGGGGGACACAAAACCTACACTGTTTGTACAAATCAAGAGGCCACACTTGTTGATATAAACATGCTAGAGCTAATTAATAAATTTCTTGCAAGACTGCCTCTGGAGTACACTCCAGAGACTGTCTTTTACAGGAGACTGGCATGTGATAAGCTGGCACAGTTTCACAGAGCACAATGGATCTGCCTCACACACCCTTTTTATATAACCAAAACCTGTTAGTATTACAAGCGTGTGACTGATAGTTCAACCGGAGGCACAAATTTCACCCCTGGTAATAATACTCCTGCAAAGTAAGAGTAGGAAAAAGCTGAATATTCCTTATATTGATTAACTTCAAATTATCAAAATAGATACTGTCCCAAAAATGACTGGTTTACAATTTATGTAGGATCAGGCTCATTTTCCTGTCAGTTTTTGTAGGTAGGGTCACTGCTCCCTGGCAATACTCCTCCCATATCCTGTCATTCACTCTCCCATAAAAATCTGCAGTCAGCCCCACAGATTCAACCCTGATCAGTCTTTCAGCAGCAAGACACATGGGAGAGCCTTCTCTTTGGCTTGTGGGTCTATGAATAGGTTCTATACCTTATAGGAAAACTACGGCAAAGCTAAATACTGCAAGCGTGAGCTAAAAAAATCACGGATTGTAACTTGGAAAAAACATTAAACATTACAGTAGCTCAAGTTTCGTAAGAGTTTGGATTACAATGATTTGCTTATGCTTTTACTGTCTTACTATATCCCTGAGATATAATCTCAGAGATTACATTCAACTTCTCGGGGACACAGATAGGAAGCTCATAGCAGTTACTGCTGTTACTGCTAAAACAAAAAGATTTTTCAAGAATAATGTTACAGTGCACTCAGATGCTCCAACTCTGGTTTTGTGACAAGTCATTTAATTTCTCAGCATGGAGGAAGATCTGTCTGGACACAAGAAACTGAAAGAAACTGCAAAAATATTGTGAAGAATTGAGACTTGATTTACTAGCAGTTCTATTAACCTGGAGTTCATTGGAACATCCACATTTTATTGCACCAGTTCAGAGTTATTCAGTATTCTCTACTACTGCCATCAGCCTTGCTTCTACGTAAATCTTCCATTTCTCTTTCACTAAGGGGAGAAGTTGCTACTGCAAAGCAGCTGTCAGTCAGAAATACTCATATTTGGATTTTCGCATTTTCTTCTCCAAATCTTAAGTTTTTTATATGGTCAAATTATATCTATTTACTACTTAAACATGGATTAAATGTACTGAGCCCATTTTTCAAAGCTTAGGAAAATATAAATGGTCTAGTAAATATATACACAATGTCAGGCAATAGCAACTACAGAGTTGGTACTTTTTCACATCAGAACTAGTTTTAGTGTATGTTGGTGTATTCCTCGGAATTCCATTGAGTTACTGTCTCAAACTTAGTTCTGCAGTTCTTAAGTATTGTGACAAATACATAAAAACATACAAAACTATCTGGCATCATTCCACAATAGAATAAATGGTGCTTCTGTTGACCCTTACTGGCCTCTAAATTATATTGACTGAAAACCTAGATTTTGCTGGAATGACTGCTGGAGCAACTCATTATTTGCAGGAAGGCCGGGGGTTGGGGAAAGAAAAAAAAAAAAAAAAAAGTTCCTCTGTTTTGAAGACATTTCCCTAGTGATAAAAGCGACATGGGGAGAGGAAGGCACATCTCTCAAAAAAACGTGGGTTAGCTCCATCTGGTAGAGTTATACCTCATTACTGCCAGATGGTGTCCTCATGCACTTCCAAGGAACACAGCTGGAAAAACTAGTGGCATCAAAGATTAAATGCCTGTATTAGTAGTTAAACAACCTAAAGCCAAAAATGTGCTTCTAATCACTTTGCAGCTGGTGAAGTACTTTTCAATGCAACTACCTCATTCTTAACTGACCAAGATAGCACAGACTGAACTTTCAGGAAAAGTTTCTAAGAACAGTAATGTCACTGACGTATTCAAAATGGAACAAAAATTCCATTCTCAACACGTCCTATTACATCATTAAAACTCTATATACTTAAAGCAGCACAACAGTAACAACTCAGCCAATGAAAAATCCTACTCCATATATAATTCCATCCTCCCTTCTCAAAAGAATACTCAGAAATGTGTATGTCCTGATCACATTTTAATACCATATCCAAATCAGTTTTCTGCAAAAGACCAAACTGCATTTATGCCATTCAGATTTTGACAGCTTGGCTTCATACAATTCTTCTATTCCAGATAAATTTATAGCATTAGAGGTAAGTATAAAAGCTGTAACAGCAGGTTCCACAGTCATATTGTACGCAAGAGACACGAACTGTTCATTCAGCTGAAGCTGACACTGAATACGAAATGTAGAGTCCTAAACTAAGAGTGTTATATAGCTGTGTTTGCTGATACCAACACAGCCAAAATTTTGGCTTTCTGGCAAATGCTTCATAGAAAGTATCTGTTTACAGGCTACTTAGCCAAGGTTACAAGGGAGTGTAATATTGCAACCCCTAAAAGCCCTGTCATTGTTTCTTTCAGCTGCTGCATGTTTGTGAAGCTCCAAAGGCCTTGAAAGGAGCCAGAGCAGAGCCAACAGGTCAGGGCTAGATAAAATTAAGAAAGAATCTGAGGTCAGACCATGAAAGAACGTTGGTTTTTTTTTCCACCCCTCCAGAACAGTGTGTCCACCTCCAGCAGCCTTTCATTCAGTCTTGATAAGAAGAGACAGCACTCCACAATCTGGATTTCAGACTTTTTAAGTCCTCTTTTGGAGAAAGGAAAAGATAAGGAAGCCCAAAGAAAATGGACATTTTATTATCATTTACTGTTGACTCATTAAGCCTGCATACTGAACTTACTTTCATACCAGTTTTGAATGCCCTCATTTTCATCACCTTCAAAGGAAAATGTTGGCAGAAATAAAAGGGCTGTGTTCTCGTTTCTAAAAAAATTAGGATTGCATAGAAATTCTAGAGGAAAAAAAGCTCAAGAGTTCAGTGGCTCAATATTCTGAGTTGAGTTCAGCAACTAGAAACAACCCCTTTTAAGCTACAGCAAATATGGCAATTCTACCAGCTAGGGAACGGGATAAGAAAAATATTTCAGTTTTATTCTAGCTTACAAACAAAATTTTAAATATTTTTCTCCTTTCAGTTAAAGGTATAAAAACCATACTACACTTAAAAGGCTGACAAAATGGTTGTTCTAGGGAGAAAAATTCTGTGGCCAAATGTCCATTTTCAATTTAATCTTTTGTGCTGCTGGATTTTTTGTGTAACCTACAGGTCCATTGTTGGGTAGTGGTCTGGCTGGATAGCTCATTGGTCTGGTTTGCCAGGGTGACTGCGCTGCCCCCAAGCCCGTCCCTCCAACACAATAAACTCCAGATAATTATTCAAAGAAGAGGCCAGCAGCATGGGCTGCTCTGACATGGGGTCATGGCCTTTGACATCAAATCTGGGGCTAGCCAAAGTCTGCTCCAAGCAACAGAGGTCCAGGGGAATTATTAAGGGGGAAGGGTGGGAAAGGAAGAGCACCGAGAAATACTATCCTTTAAAAATGTACTTTTGAAGCAAAGTAATGTAAATACAGCAGAAACTTATTAGGAAAATAAGCAAATACATTTCAAATATACTAGACAAAAGGGACAGTGAGAAGCGCATCAAGGCAAACAGTAACATAAAGCCAGGAAGTAGAAGGATGGCACAGATTCAGGTCTGTTCCTCTCAAAAGCAGGTATTACTTCTCAGATTTTCAGTACTGGATTTTATTTCTCTTTTCTAAAAAAATGCCTTTTTACCTTGCTTGAGTACATATGATTATGCAAACAAACACAGTTTAGCAATCCTGGTCTATTACGGTTTTTAAAATGTCCTCGAGGTTCTGGGTATGTAATCTCTAAGCATTATTACTAGCTTCAGATAATAATGTTTAATTACTTCTGTTTTTAAAAGAATTGGAATTTCCACTGATCACACATTTCAAATAACTAGCTTTTAATATCAGATTAGAATAGTTCGAGAGGTTACAAATTGCTGACTTTTTACATCTCATGGTTTCTTTTTCAATTTAAAGGTAACTTTAACCAGTTAGAAGGAACAAAGACTGTCTGTGATACTCATGTTTTCCTTTGCAAACCAAATAACTGAAGTAGAAAGTGAGCAATTTGTTCTTTGTACAACATTGTAAAAGTTTATTTTGGTAAAAACTAGAACATATGACATATGTGAATTGATCCAGCTAAACGGTCTAGCTTTCCACGGCTTTGGATGGCTCTGGCTTATTTGTCTAAATCTGAAAAGGGTCTGTATCCCTTTTGTAGCTTTGTGCTATCCCCTTCCAGGGCCCCAGGACAAACAACACCTCACACCCCCTTGCAGTAAAAACATCACCTCTCCTACTGCCCGCCATCAGCAATAGCAGCTTTATACAAAAACGCGGGGAGGGAGCGGGGGGTGGGCTAGCGGGGCAGGATCAATTCCCAGCATACAGCATTTTGGCCTTTTGAAGACCACAGAAGCAAGAGAACTATCTTTTCTTTTTAATCTTTTTAAAAGAAGTGAAGCAAATCTCCGGGATTTTAAGTTGGCTCGACTTCCTTCAGGCCTGCACCGTTTTCCATCAGTCCCTACGTTTCTCTTGAGCTTTCGAGAACTGTTAAATTGCACAAGCAAAAAGCTCTCTTCCAGTGTTATTCTAGGAACACACTCTAAAACTAGCAGACACCCTTATGTTAACTAGCCTGGCTCACCGTTTTCAAAGTAAGCCCTCAAAAGCTAACTTGAAAGCAATACCAGAGGCCTGGACAAACACCTAATTTTGATCTTTTGTGCTCGTCTTTTCTTCTGAGAGACCTTTTCCTTTGTTGCTGCCCAGTGGAAAGCACATAGCTCATTGGTCCTGCTTTGAAAGATGAGAGCACTGCCCCTCAGTCCACCCCTCGGAGCACAATCACTTTAATGGAATTATGTAGAGAGGCCATCTCTGGAAGAAGAAAGGGAGGGGGAGGGGGAAGGGAAAGAGTGTCTGAAGGAGCCAGCAGAGCCTTAATTACCCCTAGTTACTAACACAGATATGTCCACCGAGAATTCATGCAGTGGTCCAAATAGGATGTGCCAATCCATACAACAGGTTCCCTTACATAGAGCAACTGACCCATGCAGGACTGACACAACAGTTAGAGAATCAAACATTACAGTAGAGGGTCTGGAGGGGGGAAAAAAAGACAAAGACAGAAAGACTGACAGAAAGAAAACCCCAAGCTCCCACACAAATGCTGCTACAATCACACCCCAAAACAGGAGTGTGCTATAAAAAGTGCTTTTCCATAAAATGGAAGAGATCAAAGAGATGATCTCCCCAGTGAAGACCGACATTTCTAGGTTGCACATGGGAAGGAAGTTTAGACAATTTGCCCAATTTTCACACTAAGAGGAATGCTTCCAGAAATGCATCTAAACATGAAGCAATAACCACGCTACCAAGTTTGGTTTAACACCAGTTTAGGTATCAGGCTCTATCACACATGCACTGGCTGCCCGACATCCAGCATCACCTTACAAACAACACATTTTCACACAATGACAAAGACAATCTGTTTGCAGCACCCAAACTTTCCCCTGAAGCTATGAAATAAATTTTCTTTCAGAACGAACATTTTCTGCTGGCCTGTCATGGACTCCCTGTGCCATTTTGACCCTTCTGTGCAGCAAAATGAAAACACTATCTATCATTACTTGCACCACAGCGATTTTCTAGGAGGTACACAGTTTCATTGCAAAAACATCTGTGGTCTGATGACTCTTCTCAGATCTCAAGCTTCAAGAGTTGTGCTGCTGCAAGCATGACTGCAAGATGCCAAAGTTTCAGGTAGGCAACTAACAATCATTCTGCTGCTGGTGCTGTCCTTCTTGCTAGGGCAACAAAGAACTGCACTAAAACACATTCAAATGCTAGACATAAAACAAGTCAGTCATGACAGGAAAACAAACAAAATATATGCAAGTAGAAACCAGCACTGTATTTTTCTTAAGGTAAATATTGGCTGCATAGTCTATATCCAGCTGCATCTATAATTAGGCCCCTTACTGCAGTGGGACATTCTGTTATTGCAGGTGTCAAGGGCCATGTGTGCTCCCACTCACATAGCACTCTCTTTTATTTGTCAGACACCAGGCCATGGTCGTGCACCTACTTACTATACACCCAATCTATAGGCAGTGCCCAGTGGCTTGCTGGCATGCCCAGTTGTGAGCACTGAACTATCATTATACAGGATGCTTTGCAGAGGTAAATAAAGCAACTGCTTAATGAAGTTCACAATCTGGCACTCATTTCTTGAATACAGGGTAGAGGAACAAGTTAACCCAGAAGGCTGACAGGTTTTATAATGAATTTGCTAAACTGACACATTTGTCATAGTCTGCCAGTTAGCCTGATACACGTTTACTGCTTCTACTATGACAACTCAGACTTTATTTGCTGAAGTTAAATCCAAATGCATTAAAAAGACTTCAAATAAAAGGCTAGCATCAAGCTTCCTTTGTACACTACTTTTAAACACAAAGCATTCATTGACAACTTAGCATATAATGCTAGTTATCCAGTTCCATATAATGCTAGTTCCAGTTACCCAGTTTAATAAATCAGGAAGCAGGGAAGGCAGCTAATAGCACTAGTAAAGAGTTCATCTCAGGTGCCATAGCTCAGCAGGTAATTTCACCTGGGGTGTGGTGGTACAAGGACACAGGTCTCCGTTTCCTCAGCCACAAAAAGTATTGCAATATCCCTCTCCAGACGTGAACATGTCTGTTACTTCACCCTCACTATCTTTTTAGCTGCCTCATTCTCCACAGCCTCTCTGGTAGCATATCTGTGACATTTAGCAAGGGTATTCATTTTAATTACATTTAGATTATGCTGAACAACCTCCCTAGTGGTTTGGCACAGCAGTGTTATTTTTAGCTTTTACATTTTTATACAGCACATCCTGGACTTCTAAAACATGCCCTGAAGAAAATTTCCATTTGTAATGATAATAAAAGTATCCAGGACTGTACAAAGTCCTTGGCTCTAATATGCACTACTGTTCTGTTCAATGCCATGCTGGCATGAGCTATTCGTAATTGGTTTTGTGGTAGCAATTTGCACAAAAAAGTTTATTAAAGGAACACAGTAGGTGACAGTTTGTCACCAGGCAATGAGGCCTGACACACTACATGCTTATATTCCTTTCTTGAATGCCTTCAGTAAGCTTAAATTTGGTAGAAATACCCACCTAAAAGAACTGAAGAATTTGCTTCTCTGTGCAAATTACACTAACTTTTTATCTCCACACCGATTCCACCTAAAACCATACTTCAACAGCATCTTGTGGTCATCTCTTTCCACGCCAGGACTCTACTCTTCTAAGATAATTCACCAGAAGGATTACTCAGTCTATATTAGTAGCAGCAGCTGTGCAAGTTAATGTTGTTGTTGATGCTTTTAGTTAAAGAGATATTACTGGTTTATTTGAAGACTATGTAATTAAAACCAATTTCTGGAACAGTACTCTTGAGAGCACTATATACAGATCTTGCAGGTGGTGTAAAGGGGTTAATAACACATGCATTCTGAATTTGGACCTAATAGTCACAGGAGCTCAAATCCTTTACTCAGAGTAATTCTCTGAATTGGGTTCTGAGTACTAATACCCTTCTACAAAAATGGTGTTTAATGTCCCTATAAAGATGCACCTAAACAAAAAGAGTAGCCTGAAACTTCTGAAAAGCTTTTGCTTTTCTGGTTAACAACACAGCACCTACTATTTCTTTTACACTTGCTGGTGTTTTGTAAAAAATGTATTTTTCCCCCTCTTGGAAATGGATTAAAATGTGTTCTTACTGTAAATACTACTCACTACAGGTAAAAACAAGTGTACTTTAAAGGATGCTCATATTAGCACAGAACAGCAATAACATGGAAAACTAAATTACCAATTCACAGAATTCGGAATAAAATTTCACATATTGTGTCCCTTTTTCCAAGAATACTATTTTAAGTGTGTAAAGTATTTCCCACAATTATATACAAGGGAATTTGTTCTGGCTTAAATTTTTCCTTCAAAATGTTTAACTTTCTTTTTTAATAAAGAAAATCACTTCTCACAGGAAACAATGCTGTTATTGTCAAAATGTTTGACCACAGACCAGTTGTAATTTAAATCTTTTGCTACGCCTGCTGTATTTGTAAATTAGTTTTGTGAAGAATAAGCACTGAATACATATCAAATATTGCATTAACAAACTGAAAGGTACAGAGTAAAAGACTAGCAGACTACTCACAATCAAGGTTCTTTTTGTTGTCTTTCCTAATACATTCAATATTTGAATCTGAGCTATAGTACTGTCTTGATTGAAAAAGGGAGATCAAAATTATCTCATTGTAATTCCTCTGCATATAAAGTTTATATGACACTTAGAAAATGGAAAGTAATCAGTCAGACTGCTTAAGTCAAATAAACACACAGCTACTTTACTCTTAGCTAGCTATCTTCCTTTGTACAATTAAAAGGGTTTCCCATCATTAAATCAGTTTTACAAATGCTAAGTTGAGGCTGCAGTTGGATGAGCATTTTAACCCGGCATTAGCCAGCACTGCTGCTGAAAGAAGCCAGCCTGCTTCCTCTCACCCTTCAGCCACTCGCTCCTGCCACAGCCTCCGTTTGCTGAGTTGTTTTCCATTTAGGCTACCTTCCCACCCTGTCCCTGTGCAGCCACGCAAGTGCTAACACAAGTGCAGAGAAGAGCAGCATAAATTAGCACAAACAGGTACACAAGGAATAAGGGGTACTTTTTCCAAAAGCGCCAGCTTTTGCTACTTTACTGTGCTCTGAGCTGCACTGGGATGTACTCTGAGAACTAAGCGACATCCCAAGGCGACAGAGCGAGTCACCAGCAGAACCACCTCGCTGTTCCCAGCTGTAACCAGCTGGTTAGGACACAACACAGCCACCATGGGTCTGTTTCATCTCACGCAGTCTGGTGAAATCACAAACCTCAAACCAGCCCACACAAACCTTCAATTATAGAATAGCTATGTTATGAACTTATTAATAAAAGAAGTTTCCCTCAAGGGGGAGCTGTTATCTAATAGACTGAATGAAAAGCTGGAAATCTGAAAATTTACAGCTCAGTTCTGTCACTGATATCAGGATATCACATCATACTCAGTTCAAAACATCAGTACCTGAGCAACTCCAGGAAAATGGACCTTCTCTTCCTCATGATTCAGTAACCCAGATTGTAAGACAGGACAGTGAACACTCATCTACCTGTGAAACTCACTGGAATGGTTACAAAGTGCTGGAAGAACACAGCATGCATTATTGGCAGAAATAAAGACAAGTGGAAATGTGAATTACTGACCAAAGTGGGCTTTTGTCACACCACTCCAGGCAGTGTGCTTCAGCTGCCTTGCTGAAGGGGTACAAGGGACAACACGGGCTCTGGGGGCTCAGAAGGGAGACAACTCCTGGCTTCAAGAAGAGGGAAGAGGACCCTTCACAGGCAGATCTTCCAACAGGGAGGCTCAAGGAAAAGAGCGAGGTATAGGCACTGCTCAGCCAGCCAGAGTACCCTGCACTTGCGGCCACACTCTGAATCATATGAATCACTTCTCTCTCCTACAACTAGACTACGCATTGGTGCTTTTCTTAGATATTTGATTGGATTGACTGGAAGCATGGTCTGGCTGTCATTTCTCAAGGACAGGGATGATCATCCCTGCATATATGATGGGGCTCTTCCCATCACAGCCCATGCATACCTGTCTACTCTGCTTGGATAACATACAAAGTCTCTATATACACATGCAAATATAGACACACAGATACAAAGCTAGGCAACAGGTTGTGAGTACATCTCTCCGGGCTTCTTAAATATACAAAGGAGAAGGTGGGGAATCGATGGGTAAATGGACACGAGGTACAGTATTGCAGCATCTATCCATCTGCCTCACTTCCCCAAATACACTGTTCTACTCTACTGCTTCTAAACATCTCCAGTCCAATAGCCTTAAAAAAAGCCCTGGGATCTGATATGCAGACCACATTTTCAAGATGCATACGATATTTTATGTCTCCTCCTTTGTCTGCATATACAAATGTCAGTTGTACAGAGCCACAGCATGCACAACTGGATGCATATAAGAGGCAGAAAACTCAAGTCTTTAACTGACCTACCAAACAGCATCAAGAACGTATTTCCCTGTCCCAGATTCTACAGACATACGCAGTAACAAGTATCTTTGTCTTGTAATGACAACCAGCTTGAGTCATGGTACAATATTCAGTTATGATAATGGTAAAAACCCTGTGGAAGTGAGTATAAATGCAGAAATACACTTTTTATGCAAAACTTATTCCTATTAAACTTTTTTCCCATACGCAAAAAAATCATAAGTTTGGAAGAAAAGTTTCACAGCAAGAACTGCTTCTTCCAACACATGATTATTTTCTCCCCCAGTTCCCGCATGCCCTCCCTACATTTGCCACAGAAGTGTGACTCCAGGCAGCCTGAAAAAAACCCAACAATGATTTTTCCACAATTGCATCTTTTCCCAAAATAGAAATATGTTTCTGTTAGCAATAATGCCTTCGTGGCAAATATATAACCAAGGTGTTACTCAAGACAGGAAAGCTACCAGAAAACATATTAGTTTAGCTTTAGAAGTGCATTTACTTATCACTAACACAGAATTTGCAAAGAGCCTCTACGACTATCTTTCCCATACAACTGTCACAAGTGATAACGTGACACCCAAAAAAGTTAATGAAAAAAACCTCAGGAGAAATTAAGTTAACATTTTGATCACAACATCTGGATTGTTGTTAAGCAAAGGAAGAACATAATTTAAAAAAAAAAAAAAAAAGGAAGGGGGGGGAGGATAAGAAATCTAACTAGTCCTGTACAGCAAATGTTTTCTTCTGTCCACTCTGAAGTCTCTTTCATGTGCTAATGGTGGCATTTTTTTAAACTCTTCCCCTTTGACTTACTCAGACCTTTAAGGACCTCACACGTCTAATGGTTCCTCACATTCACCAAGAACAATCAAGAGAGGTCTGGGGGTTGACATGCAGTATGATTAATGGACAATGTTGATTTAATTTCCTATAACAGGAGTTTTCTCTAAGCTTTCTCCAAGGAGCAGTTTCTTTGCAATCCAGGACTTAAGTATTTTACTAATGAAGTCCAATAAATAGCAAATTAAATAACGCTGTCTCCCAGAGACAAATCCTGCCATTTCAGGAAAAAAGAAAATAAAAAAAACACACAAAAAATCCAACCACAAACCCCACCACCAACCACTGTATTTAAAGTTCTGTTTAAATCTAAAAGGGGTTGTATAGCAGGAATGTACATACTTGTCTGGTGCTTTTTTGTGTGGTTTATTTTGTTGTTTTGTTTAAGAAACTGAAGCAATTATCTGGTCATTCCTGCCACTATTAACTGCTTGCTCTTTTTCCTCTTTAAACTGTTATACACATTTCACTTAATTTCCACTTCCAAGAAATTAGTCTTTATTTAATGGTCCCTTTCACATTATAGCTATAAAAATGCCTATTCATTGTAATACACAGAAACATTTCAAAAGCAACTTTGAGGGTTTTCATTTAAAATAATTTACAACTTTCTTGATGTAAAGAGTGATCAATATGTCCTTTTCATGAAGCAAATTTTAACCTTCAGCTCCAGCAAATGAACAATGAAACACTATTTGCATACATCCTAACTGTTACTCAATCAACGTGACACAATTTCCCAACTGAATTCCCACACAGGTTTAGCTTTAAATGGTGGAATTTTTACCCCGAGAACACAGAGCAGCAGAGAGCACTTCCTGCAAGATTCTAATCGCTTTCCCACCACTGAAAATTTTACCTTTAAATACTTCAAAGTTGACATATTTTGCTTTATTATAGTTATCTTGCCAGAGTGCAAAAAGCCTCCCCCTTCTATTCCAAGGCTTTGCAGTACCCTCAATTCCAGTTCTTTGAGTTGTGACACAACTAGTCTAATGTCCTGAGAGAAAAAACTGCACCTGACTCAGTTGTGGGGACAGTTGATAAAGAGACAGGAGGTCTCTCAAAAACAGACAACAACCCTCCACGCTAGTAGAGTGGGCCCATGGAACATCATCTCTCCTGTTGCCTTAGTAAAGCCTGCATCTTCACATTTTTACCTTTAAAATTGCTACACAGCATTGTCCCATGAAGTAATGGGACTTCCCTCATCCCGACAGCTCCCACTATGTCTTTAGAGAGCCAGGCTTAACTGGTCTTAGCACTCTATTTTGTTTTTTGAAGTACAGTACATTCAATCTTTATTCTGCACTTGGGTATCTCCTCCCTCACCATGTCCTTTCCATTTAAAGATCCACTAGCTTGGGAAGTTAAAATTAGTTACTGCAAAAGTCAAGACATATTTAAATGAGGATGTCAGGACTTTTTTTACCAGCTAAATAGGTTCAAACTGTAACAGCTCAGAGAACATGTTCAAGAAGGTTACATAAAAATACATTAGGCAATCCCAACACACAATCTACCTGTTTCTGAAAGATCTTAACTAAGAGAGCAAGACTGTACCTTTCTGATCCAAAATTAGGTGCTTAGTATGTAGACAAATTAATAATTTTCCATGAGTTTTACAGCTATTTCAAGACTCTGTAGTTAATTCCAAGAAAGCCTAGAGAATCCTCTTAGTAAGTGTTTATCACATGAAACATTTTAATCAGCACCAACACTAGTAATGCTGCTAATGCAGATAAGAGATTTCAGTATTCCAGCATCTACTGGAATTTAATAAATTACTAATTACTAATTTACTAAATTAGTAAACCATTGAGAGGTTTGATGGTGTAATTTAAAATTGACAAATATATTAAAGTTTTCCATTACAAATGAACTCTATGAAAATAGCATTTACTTTCAAAAAAACATGCACAGAAGTAACTGTTACGAATTAAAAAAATAAATTGATAAGTCAAATTTCTTTAATAGAAGCAAACTTAAATGCTGTCAGAGAGAATACACAACAAAGTAATCTTTTCCTTTTTTGTAAGAACAAAAATTAAAGTGAAACTATGCAATTATGACACAAATCTGCTATAGAGCACAGTGCAAGAGAAATAATGGCAGAACTACACAGGAAGGAAGGGACTACATTTTTACAGATGTGGCACTTGGACTGCATAATAAGCATGCAGCATTAGCAGATGATAGTTAACCGGCCTTTCCTCAGCAAATCTGCTCAGAAGAATCTGCTATTTATCTAGGATTCCCTCAGTTGTGTGTAAGAGTGCTTAAATAAAGCTGAACCAAAGACACAGTTGTAATAGATGCCATGCCAATAAGCTCTAACAAAGGGCCACATAGTTTAACACAAGCTTCAGTTTTGCTCAGTAAGAATTCAATTTACAACCTAAGTGAATCAATTTTTCATCTAACTGAGTAGTTTAGTATTTTTCTTCCATAAGGAAGGAATGAACTAAGTATGCAAGTCTGTGAATCAGTTTGTCTGGTCACCTCATGTCAGTGTATTTGCACTGTACAACCTCCTGATATTCCCTGCTTACTTCTTCTGGTACACGTCAAGCTGCATGTGGACCAGCAAGTACATAACCAGAAACACTGCACAAGACAGGGGTTTGATTCCTTCCCTGCCTCTGTCAACCAGTCTAGCTCTTATACAAGCAAGAACACTGCATCTAAAAGGAGCTCTCTGCTACAAACTTATCTAGAAAAATTACTAGCACTGACATGAACTGGAAATAAGACACGATGTGACAGTTTACACATTACCACAACAAACCAGAATATAAACCAGTTTGATATTTATTTACACTTACAGCCTGTAAAATGCAATATGGTTCCTTATATAAAAGAAGTAAAAGCTTATCAAAACAGCATTTGCTTTGGTATTTCGCAAATAAAAAAAAGTTACAGGGTAATAAAGTCCCCTTCCTTTCTTCTTCTAATCTGTGAGGGTTTTACCCCCTCACCTTTTAAGTGATGAAAGGAGAAAAAAAAAAAAAAAACAAGGAAAAAAATTATATGCAGATATGCCACGTCTGCATCTGGAAGACAGGTTCATTTAGAGTGGTGACAGGTCTGCCTTTCACGATTATGAAGTAAGGAATGCGTGTCTTGTTTACTGATGTGCAGGGGAAGCACATTATCATACCAGGACAAGGCAAGAGCTCAGGTTTGTTAAGTAGAAATACACATAAACTACCATATGTGTGAAAGAGAAAGAGGTCACAGTTAGCTGGGGAAGAAGTTGATTTTAAATATGCCCGGTCTGCTTCTAGGGCTTTTGCATTTATTACTGTGCAATATGACCAATTCCTTCTCCATTCTCTCAGCAAATCCCTTATGTTTTAGCTGATAAGTAGTAGTAGCAAGCCTGCTACACACAATCAGGAGAATGGACAGATAAGAGGTTTAGTTTAAGGATGTAATCAGCATGAGTAAACACTAGACTGACCCAGCTGTAAACAGTGAAAATATATGATAATATTTGTCCTGGTCACCTACTGAGCTATTAGACACTTTTCACTCTGTAACAATGTAAACATAATGGCTAAAGTATATATAGCATACAGTGCTATCATCTAGTTTTCCAAGCAAGAAAACTGAGCTTTTAGTTGATCTTTATGAAGAACTGAAGTAATTTCTGAACTTTTTTATACAGTTGTTTGTTCAAATCAACATTTCATTGACTGCAAATGGCTGATCTGATACAAAATACCTCAACCAGAAATAGAGTGTATACATAATACTAGATTACATTTTCTTGAGTGTCATTTGAGAACAGTTAACTATGAAATAAATAAAGAAAGTATTGAGTTTCAAGGGAAAAAACCTGCATTTCTTTCACATCATCTTATGAAACTGGAGTAATGCCTGGCTCCTTGAATTTGTATTGGAATCTCAAGCTAAATTTCCATGGGAACTTATACCCAAACACCAACGTCAAGTCCTCCATACACAATTTTGGATATCCCAGAATGTTCAGATAGAAGTATCTAAGACTACATTCTAATACCAACAAAACCTAGGATAAAACTGGAATTATAGCCTTGTTGGAAATAACTACATAAATACATGTAATGTTCTTCCAGTATTCCTACTCAATACTACAGCATTTGCAGTTCTTAATGAGAAATATGTCATCAAAGATGTCACTAACTTTTTTTAAATTTACATTTTTCTAGCACATCCAGTTGCAATATAGTGCAAACGAAACCGCTATGTCATATCTGACCATCATATCAACTGCTTTATAAA
Organism: Thinocorus orbignyianus; assembly: GCA_013400375.1. NCBI lineage: Eukaryota > Metazoa > Chordata > Aves > Ciconiiformes > Thinocoridae > Thinocorus > Thinocorus orbignyianus. Next base: position 235,980 of record VXBW01007210.1, read on the forward strand.
CCTTTGTAACACTTTGAGAGAATTATTACAAAACACACTTGGATAAAATGCATCATGCAGTTTAACTGGAGAAATTCTTTGTATTGACTCTTCTTACACACCTTTATTCAATTTCTATAGACTGTAGAATCACATTGTCATCTTTGCTGCTCTGGACTCAAGCTTAGCTATAATCATGGTTGTAATGCAATATAAATAGATCCAAGGGAAATCAAACAACTGAAGGCCAAGTCTCTGGGGTAATGCTAAGTGTAGTAGGTAGGTGGCTGCTTCTTCAGCACAAACTTGCTTTTTCAGAGGAGAGTGCCATGCAGGGTCACAAACTGTGTCTTTGTGTCATTTAGACTTTGACAAATTCTTCACTTGGAAATCTGGTCTAAGTCAGGGGTTAAGGGGCAATGAATTGTACTTTACCTTATTTCTCCTCTCTGCAACTGGAAAGGGATAGGATGTAGAAGACCTTTTGGGTAGGGAAGTTTTTCTGATTAAGACCAAAGTTTTTGGAGTAAATTGCACAAATGAGCCTGACAGAATATAATTATTTTTGCAAAAGAACTAGAATGGGACAGGGGAAAATGCTACCTGGTAATGTAAAACTGGAATACCAGGAGAAACAGCAAGGGGTTGTGATGTCCCTCATGCTAAGCAGCTTACGTGACCCCAGTCAGTCTAGAAGAAGCCTCCCCAAAGAGAGAACTTGCAGTGTCTCCAAGCCTCAGAGGAATCACCAACAATTTTTTAATTTTTTTTTTTTTTTAAAGCAGGTATACCCCATTTCATGGCCTTCAAATCACTTGACAGTTTCTTCCCAGTGCTCTGCAGCCTGCAAGCACGTCAAGTCCTAGGGAGCCAGCAGTGCTCTTGGGGGCTGCAGGTCCCAGCACAGGACACTCCACCCTGTGCAGGCTCTCCTGGGGAGGGGCCTTCACCAGGGAAAAGCCAAGGTATGTGGGCTCCCATGCTCAGAGCACTTTCACCAAAGCTAACAGACCAGTTTTTCCATCCCCTAAGGTGTCTGCCTGAAAATGGTTATTTTCTGCAATATCATCTTGTACGCAACAGAAACAAAAGAGCAGCTAAGGTGCACACACCTCTGCCACGACTCTGCCTCAAGGTTTCGTGTATGTTTAGTGAAGCCCCATGTTAGACTTGACACCAAAGTGCAACTTTCTGAAATCCTCAGTGTAACTACCAGCACTCAAGACGACTGAGCTCCCAGACAGCAACTACAAAAGGACAAATTAGCAGAATGAATTCTTGCTTTCCTTCCTCCATCCCAGCACAGAAGGCATTAATGGCACAAGAACATGTTGGGTTCCCTCATCACTGGTGGCATTCATTTAATTAGTAAAAATATTGCTCTAACTAGCATGATAACAACTGAAAAACACAAAAGAAGCTCAGAGAGGGAAACTTCCAGTGTCAGAATTGATCCTGCTTTCTTGAGTTTGTTATCAAGAAGCTGAATTTGATTTTATTCTCCCTAGATATAGGTTCCAGGATGAGATGCCTATCAGCCTTACAACCTAGTTATGAAGAGTTCCTGGCTCCAATAAACTAGGTAAGCTTAAAATGGGTTCTTCTGAGTAACTGGCCATCTTGTATAGGTCCCACATTCCTACTGGTCATATAGCTGCAAACACAATGAGCTGTGACTGGCAAACAGTCCACCTAGCACAGCAGGGAGTAACAACACTGAAGCAGAGATGAATATGTATGTGATTAAAATACTCTTTGAAAAAAAAAAAAAAAAACCAGTTTTAAGACATTTCAACTTCTCTGGACACTCCCTTTTGTTTTAACTTTCAAGCTTTGCCAGTTCCTCTCCTGCTACTGAACAAGAAGGTTCCCAAACAAACTCTTCTACCAAAAAGAACTCACTTCAATTTCTGAACACACATATTTTGAAACTTTACAGGAACAGAACCTGTGCCAGCAGACTCACCAAGTCTCACAATGAAAGACCTACTGTTAAGGAAAATTTTCTAGAGCAGGAGGAAGCAAAGGAGGAATTAAAAATAGAGGCAAAAATGCATGGTATGCACCCAAGGGTCTGCTCCCGTGGCAAATTCAAGTGATAATGGAATTTTACACTGGACTAGGAAATGGCCTGTGACTGAAAAATAAATGCCAAGACCTTTCACACAAACAAATGTCTATGTGAAACTGTGGATATTTATTTTAAGAATGGCAGCCCTGACTCTGATCAGATCATTTAATTCTATTTACATGGTGACTATCATGCTAAATAATCCAGTTTAAAAATACACAGAAGTAGCTGGGTAGACCTACACTGCAGTAAGAGGTCAACAAGACCTAACAAGATAGAAATTATCAAAAGATTAAAACAGACAGCATAGTATTCATATTGCTATATTTCATGTTCAATCATTGTAACCTGTTTTACACTAGCATTGCTGATTCTGCTTTACCTATTATAGTTGTCTCTCCTTCATGAGTCCCGTAGACATTTGCAAATCATTTACAGTAGTTATATCAATGCAATCAACAGTGCTTATAATATCAATGCTAATGTTCTCTTTGATTAGAGAATATTATGAATTCTGATTATGAGATATGCTTCAATTGCCAGAGAGTAAGTGAACTGTCTTCTTCAAATACACAGTTTTTGCACAATTGGCAGTTGTACCAACATCTGCAGAAAGTGCGATAGAAAGACATACTGGCATGCCCCAACAGGGAATCATAGAGTCATAGAATGGTTAGAGTTGGAAGGGACCTTAAAGATCATCGACTTCCAACACCCCCTGCCATGTGCAGGGATACCTCTCACTAGAGCAGGTTGCTCAAAGCCCCATCCAGCCTGGCCTTAAACACTTCCAGGGATGGGGCATCCACAGCTTCTCGGGGCAACCTGTTCCAGTGCCTCACCACCCCCACAGTAAAGAACTTCTTCCTAATATCTAATCTAAATCTCCCCTCTTCCAATTTAAAACCATTACCCCTTGTCCTATCAATGGCAGAGCAGCCTTAGGTCATGACAAACTAAGACATGAAGATGGATTGTTTGGAAGCCAAATAACTTCAGTGGCAACAGATAATGCATGAGAAGCTACTGCATGTTTGCCACTGAGAAGCACCTAATACTATTAGCATATTCTTCCAAATTAGGAATAACCTGTTCTTTTGACCATGTTATTCAACATATATGAAACCAAAAATATAATGCACACCTTTCCCCTTCAGGTTTCATACTTGCAGTATTCTACTTATTCCTGAGGCTCAAAATGAAGACATTTATTTTAAAGAGGCTGTCGATAAATCAGTAGTTTAGTGTCCTCAGGAGAAGCAAATGGATGACAGAACATTAGTCGTCAATGCCTCTGTCCAGTTCATGAAGATTCAGTTTAACCTAGAGCAGTGGCTTTCCTTGTTTTATCTCAAATTCTGCCAGGTAGGACCACTTCTTAATAAGTAACATTTTAAATTTGAAATGCATAAATAAAACAACTTTGTCCAAATTATTCAGATTATTCACAAGAAATAAAAATCAACAGAAATCAGTCCCCTTCTTATTGCATGAATGTTGCTAGGGTATTTGTGGGTTTATATATGGCATATAATTTTATGTGCTATATTCTCCGCATGTGCAGCTGCCACAGGCAGAAAAATGTTGGTTGAGTACTTTTTCTAAGAAATAATTTAGTGTGCACAAGTATTTCAAACAGGCAGCTTCTCTATGGGCAAATACAGTAGTCAAACAGGCACTGTCACTATGAGAAGTCTGTGTGAAGTTCCCAGGTGTCAACATATGTAATCATCTTAGCAGTGGGAAATCATGACCTAATCAAATGTCCCGTGCCAAGCAACAATTTTGTAGCTGTAGCAATGAATTGCTTTTTCTCTAAATGTTACAAAGCAAACAAAAATAAGAAGCCAGCAAAAAAAACATACACAGGAAAAAGTCTCATATTTGATATGCATTTCAAAAAACACAACACATCCCATTAAAAATTAAAAAAATATTAACTTCTAGTGAAGTTATTTGAAAGAAAATATTCTTCAGTGGATCTAAGCTATGGCAGCATAAACTATGCATATGTGAAAAATATAAATTATAGCAATGAGATTATATGGAATGTATCGTGTTTTGGTAATTGTATTTAGATACTTAGAATTCTGATAAGGCATAAGCACTAAACACATCACACGTGCACCATGACTGAATGGTTAACCCAAGCACATGAATTTTTCCATGCCCACACTTATTGTAATTCAGTAACAACGTGACCATGTGAAAGCTGTAATTTCCTAAATTACTTTGCTTTGTTTTCCCTCTGTCTACATACTTACTGGAAAGATAAACTAATAAAAACACACAGTTAATATGCATTCTAACATAATTCTTTAAAGTAATATTTTAATCTGAGAATTAGTGTACTGAGAAAATCCGTATGATCACACAGTTAATAAGTGTGTACTTTGTAACTGCATAATGAAAAGACACCCCCCCCCACCCCCCCCCAAAATGCATTTACGTCCTAGGACGCACAGACACCACATCCTTTCAACCCACTGCTCTTCTGTCTCACAACTCTGTTAAACAGTCAGTTGCTGCCAGATGCTCTGGCTAGAAATGGTCACAGATGGTCAGTTGTCCAGTTAAGAGATCAGAACGCTCTCCTCAGACCTCCCCCCTAAAATAGCATCTCAACTGTATGCAGCAGATGAGAATACCTGAGCATGTTCAAGAGGCCCTTTGACATACTTAAGACTGCATGTCAATTTTTATTACTTAGCCAAGTTTAATTCTCTATACTACCCCTAAGTAAACTGTCTCAACACATTTCAAACACTGTGTCAAATCCTGTATTACTTTTGCTAATTACATTACAGATCACATATTTTTACGAAAGAAAATCTCAGTTATATATGTAAACAGGAGTGCCTTCTTACCTAGGGATAATACCAACACATCTGTACTAATACACGTTGCAAGAGCTACAGAAGGAAAGAGTCAGATGATCAATAGGAAGATTCCAGTGGGACTCAGCAAGCTCTGTGCCCTAATCTTTGTGCTCAGTCCTGCAAATATTTACCAGTACTCCTTAAAAATATTAACAGGATTATAACATGGACTAGAGTGAGTAAGCAGTGCTTATTTTGCAGTACAGCTACCACAGAGGCTACAAACAGTAGAAAAATAGGCTAGAAATAACTGAGCAAAATCTTTGGTATTTGGTATTAATCTTTCACCCCTACTAGATGAGGCATAAATATACAAAAGCTGAAAAAACCAAGTACTAAACTGAATATTACAGAGTTACTTCATTTACTAGCAGTATTTACTAACTGTAAGTTCTGTACCTTCTGATAAGTAGTTGAGTGTCCTTCTTCAAACTTACACAAGATTTGTAAGATCTGGTTTTCTAAGTGTTGTACAACACATACTTGGAGAGGGGATTATTACACCAGCAGTGTAACGCAAGCTTGGGAAGCTTATTGGTAGGAAAATAGATGGCCAAACTTAGCATTGTTGCCTTACAGGTCTAATGAGTTAAAGTCTCCAAGATGTCCTTTCACTGCGCTGTCCTCCAGAACAGATAAGAAATATTTTATATACCCACCTAAACCACTGACAGTATATTCAAGATCACTGGCACCCAACAGAATTGGTCCATTCTCCTGCTGGCCTTCTTCCTTGTAGTACAGCTTGTAGCCTTGAATAGTTGCAGTGTCCTCGGAGTCCTGCTGCCACTGTACTATAATGGTTGTACAGTTCATTGGCTCCAAACGCAGCTCAGGAGACTTTGGTGCTGGTTTTAGAGGAATATATATAATATTCTTATATTCTAGAAATAACTAACTTCTATTTTTATGAAACAAATAAATTTTATGCAAAAATCTAGATGCCCATCAGTCCAAATTTCACTCAAGATTTTAATACTAGCTCATCTGTGTACTCACACAATTGTTTATTATGATGTCTGACTCCCTATAAGGTAATCTTCTAACAATTTAATTTAGGATAAATCAGAATAGAGACATTTTTTAATTTTGCATCTTAATTAATCAATTAATTACATTTATAAGGTAGTTATTGTGAAAGAAAAATGAAAACACTCAAAAGAGTTATATAATTACCCCTTCTTTTAAAGCATGCCAGAGCAAACGTGATTAACAATAACACGACAGTTCACCAAGTGCTAGAAATTTGCTATAGTAGTCAAAACTGAGTGAAATCCAGGGGATGGATATGTATTACAGCTAAGACATAAAGTTACAAATTCCAATCTACATCTTTTACAAGCCATTCATGCAAAGTTGAATGTTCTTCTGCATGACATTACTAAAAAATAATGCAATCCAAAGCTCAATTATAACAACTGAAGATTTCAAATGTCAAGTAAAATTGCATATTCAAAACATACTTGCATTTTGTTTGCAATACAGACAATTCAGATCTTTCAAGTACCTGTACGCAATTCTAATGTGTGATATCTTGATTTGTAGAAACGTATTTTACACTGAACAACAATGGGGTTTGGGGTTGTTGAATTTTTTCATTCCAATTATATAGAATAGAAGAAAAACTGTTATCATTGGAAACAAGTCTACAAGCTGAAACATTTGAGCAGCTCAGGAACATGAATTAAAGTTTCCTGCCACCACATCAAATATATGAAGATTAACATGTGGGAATGATCAAAGATTGACACCAAAATAATATATTGGTTTTTCCTTCTCTTGTCACTGTAAAGTCTTTCATAAGACAGATTAGTTCCTCTTCAACTTTTGATCCTGGAACTGGGTATTAACTGCATTTAATTTATTAAAGGAATCAGAAGGTTTTGCAGATTTTGCACAGAGTCATGGTTAGAACACTATTTTCTAGATCATCAGAACAAATACATGTAACGGGAGAACCTATTTCACATCATTGCACTACCTGTCAGAAAAATTTGGAGCTTTCAGATGAAGTCTGCAATTGACCCCATCTCCAGGCTGCTGCTAATGTTGAGAATTACCTTTCACACTTGTAGCTTTGGGTGTCCGGTGTGAAGTCCACAAAGATGCCTCTCCCCAGCCAACCCTTGTAGCAGCCGTGATACGAACCAAGTAGACACTGTCAGGCCTCAGGCCTTCCAGGAGATACTCATCGGAAGTCCCTGGAAGCTCCAAGACTTGAATTTTGGTCTCTGTGCTGAGGCGGAAAGATAGACGGTATAGGACCACCTGACCTCTCCTGTATTTTGCGGGAATTGGTAGCCAAGAGATGAGAATATCCGTAGGACTTCTGCTTGTCAAACTAATTTCAGGAGCTCTTAAGGGAACTAAAAGGAAAAGACAATATTTTTGACCTCAGAGAAACAAGAGATGGAAAATTCTCATCTGACACTGTAGCCTATGACGAGGTGTCAGTAATGTAAGAGTAAATAATCCAAGAAGTTTTGTAGATTCTTATTTATTTTAAGGATAGTTTGACACTACTCATTTCTCACCTTCTACATGCAGTAAGCCTTAGCAAGCTCCATTCTGTAAGGTCCTAAGATGTTTTCTTTTATTGCTGCCAGCAGTAATCAAAGGCACTCAGCACCTTACTGTTCTGACAAACTGACTGTCAGTGTTAGATGCGGCAGCTTGAACTGAGAGTCTAGACAGCAACCTGTACTGCTGAAAACTCAGTGCATGTTCTTTTCCACCAACCATGTAATGAGGGTACTAACTCCTGGCAAAGAGACAGGCAGACAACTGGAACTGGCAGTGTTCCACGCTGCCAAAGCTTAAGCCTGTCAGACTTTATTAATCACTTCTAATGAACTATACTAAACAGTTTGTTGTTGCCTTGATGTTCAGATTAGTTAAATTACTGCACAGAAGTAAGTCAGCAGGGTCTTTCATGAAATTCTGATTCTACTAACAAGCACATAGATTTTTAAAAAGTCGCTTTTTTGGTAGAGCAAACTTTTATTCCAATTTTTCCTTCAAATTTTGCAAAAGATGCAGTGAGTGTGCAGTTTGATTCACATTTCAGATGCACCAGAGAGCATCATAGAGAGAATAAATCCTAGGCTGTCACCAAATTCTCAACACTGAGGAAGTTGTTAAAGGTCTAGAATGGTTGCTTACATTATTTAAATAAATGTCTTACAGCATTCAAAAAGACACCGTGTAACATACAATGATGCTCTATCAGAATGCTATTTTATTCTCATTCCTGTCATCAGCTGGCTGTCTAACATTACACATATCTGGAAGTCTCACTGATATCAACAGAAGTTTGGAATCCTCAAGAGCTGTTAGCACTGGATTGCACATTTCTCTTCAGTGCAAATTAAAATGTTCACCTAAATCAGTGCTATTTGTCTTACCATCTTCAAGGGTGTGCTGTGTCACATGATCTGACATCTGACTGGCTCCCAGAGGCATATAAGCTACAATATAAAAGGTGTAGTTGCTGGCTGGTTCCAAATCATCAATAATGTAATGGGTTGTATCATTTCCAATGACCACTTGATACTCTTCGTTATTTAAACCTGGTGTAAAACAAGGGTCAGACAAACAAAAAAATCTGACAATACCTAAATATCACAGTATCTTGGCTTTAAGATTTTACAAAGTTATTTCATGTTCTTCCCCTGCCTACCTCTATTTTTTCAACCCTATGAAGTAAAAGCTCTTTTATGTACAGGAGTAACTGTGTCTTGGCGTGGTGTAGATTATGGTGTTTCAGGATTTTCCTGAATAAGGGATGCTGAATGCAATTCTAAACCCTATTTAGAATTAGTCACAACAAACTGTGTCCAATGTACAGTAACACAACAGACAAGCTCTAATAGCCTTATCATTCATACCAAGCTTCTAAGTCTATTTGTTTAGAGTCAGGGAGGTTTTTTCAAAACCTATTTACATAGCCTTTCTATAGCAGACTGTGAGGAATGCGAGGGCTCCACTCCATCAAAAACAAAACAAACACGACCACCCCCCCCAAAGAAACAAACAGAAAGAATTTATTCAGCAAAAGGATCTCATTTTAGCCCTGCAAATTCTATTACATTTGATTGACACTTTTTTTACTTTAATTTGGAGAAAGGCCAATAGAACAGACCAGAATGAGCTTCAGAAATGTTTGGCTCCTCAGTGAGTTGTTAAAAAAAAAAAAAANGAAAAAAATTCTCAGCAATTCACATTAAAATATGCATAGCAATGCAGGCAGCAGCCGTTGTCTTTGTTAGGCTTTATTCCTATAAAGGAAGGCTATAGAGTGGAATAAGTGTGGTGAAAGCTGCTGTGTTAACGAACAATTCACACCAAGTGCATGTCAACTTAATCAAAACTCTGTAAGAGCCAGCTCCTCCTCTTCATGACTGAATTTATAAACAAAACGAAAGGCAAATTCCACCATTAAGTTTTCCCACATTTATGAATTAACTTGATAGCATTTTAATTAGACAAGATTACGAGCATTTCACAACAGACTAGTTAATGGCTTGTTAATTAGGAATTGCAAGGCACGATTTCTGACCTGCTGAACAAGATCCTTGAGCTCAAATTAAAAGGACTTGTTCTCTTATTGAATGGATTGCTAGGCCTCATGCAGAGGCCCTAATGAAACAGCCATAATAGAGAACAAGGCTTGCCTTCCACCACAATCAGTGTTCCCTTTGTGCCTTTTCTAAATCACTAACAAGGAATTAACACACTCCAACATGCACGCTCATCAGACCCTTATTCTTCTTGCTACTATGACCCTGATTTGAATGTAAAATATTCTGCTTAAAGAAACAAAAAACAAAACCACAAAAAAAACACCTGTTAGTTTCTTCAACTAACTTGATTAAAACACTAACTTTTTTTTTTTTCAACTGGAGAAGAGGACCAGAACCTGTTTTTACAGTGAAACATCAGAATACTCAAGTTGTGAAATTAAACGATGAGCGATGGTATCTTTTGTAGTCAAAGCACTCACCACATTGTGAAGTCTACAGAAAAAAACTCTACAGAACTTTATATTATTAGTATATTATCCAGCTTTACATTCTGTTTAAAGTTTATGGAATCATAAACATCAGTACTACTTAGGAGACCAAGACTGTTTTTCTTTGGCAACAAACTGTTCTTTACTCACACTGAAAAATGTTGTTCCTAACTAAAACGAAAGAGCAATATATGAACATAAATCTATAAAGTTACACATGAGAAGCTTTAAGCAAGTAAGATGTACTCTAGTTAAGTCAGATACACCTGAGATAATTTTAGTCTTCATTATGGTCTGAAACAGGGGGTGAGGGTGAACCAGGGAAAGACAGCCTAAAAAGAATAACGAAGGCAATTCATACAAACTATTTACATTAATACATAATTATCAAGAATTATTAGAGAGTAAATAAGGTGTTGACAATGTCAGTAGTCTATGGTAGCACCTCTGTGGCCTAGTATAGTGTGAATGAAATCAAAAGATTTCCCTTTACATTTAATTTGCATTTGTTTAAATATAGTTGCTTCTAAATTTACATTAGATCGATGTAAATGACGTGATACTTTCTCACAAAAGCTTCTTCCATGTTTTTAATAATGCCTCTGATTTGCGGGTAACATCCTCAGAAAGGTTTACAGGCTATCACTTAAAAAGCAATTACTTTTACAGAAGTGCAGTCCACTAGCCTTTGAAGCTCAACATGAAACAAGACAAAAGTGGTTTAATGTCCTGATGCAGATCTTCTGGTACTACCCAATCGTGTTACCAAAGAAAAAAATTCATGGAAATCAACTATGTTTTGATTCCCATCGCTGTAACTACTCCTCTTAACACAGCCCTCTCCACTCTACCTCTGTGGATTTCTTTACTAATGTGGAAGGATGCACAATGGCATTATACTAAATAACATAAATACCAAAAGTCAGTCTGAAAAGGTGAAAAAAAGAAAAAAAAAAAAAAAAAAAAAAGGGTATTTAAGAAACAAAGTTAAAATAAATCAGAGGGGTTTTATTTGGTTGCTTGCTTTTATTTGTTTTGTTTTATAAACCAAGACAAGCTACAATCTCACTTCACAAGATACTACCTTTGGACAAGTATGCAAATGAAGAAGGGAAAACAAAATGATTTTGCAGAAAAGACATTTCAGAAGATACCTCCTTCACTTCTGTTCAAGAGTATTTCCTGCACAAATACACTCTTCCCTAAAGACAGTTTTCTCTGAAGTTATTTGGTCTCTGCTCTCTACACTAGCACCGGACATACAATTACCCAGCGAAGTTATCTAGTGTGACTTTATTCTTATTAGTTTTAAGAGGGGGTTGTGAGCACAATACCTCAGTGACTGAAAGTATGGGGGGGTAATTTCCCCACCTCTTGTTCTCATTATCTTTTAAAACTTTTTCCTTCCTTCCTTAAGACAAAATTCTCTTGTGTCCTGAAATATCCCACTTGCAAAAGCAAAGGCAGCTATTCCTGCATCAATATTAGAGCAATTAAGCTGTCCTTCCTGTCCTCTGCTTAGCAGATGGCAGACTGGTATTCCACACAGAGCTGAGCATCTGCAGTCCTGTCCTTGAATAAATCACTCAGTGAATAGAAATGGAAAAAGAAATCACTCCTAGAAAACAGAGCTGCATCACAGTTTAGTTTAAGCCACTCACCTAACAAATTTTCAAGTCACTTGGCAATCACTTCTCCTGCTTATGAAAAATACCCATTTTCTAGCACCTTACAGATTACCTTAACTTAAAGCAATTACAAAATACTAAGGAGGTTTAAAATGTCATGTTACTTATTTTAATGCTAACTATCCATTCCCTTTTATATAAGAACTCATATATCAACATTTCAGAGACTAGGATAAACCATTCAGCATATTCTGGAGTTTGAGTATACTTTTCTCATTATAGAAGACCAAGGGTTGAAAGGAGAGCGGATTTTAACATTCAGACAATATTCTTTCTAAGATAAGATAGTTAAGTCAATGAAGTATCAATTATTCTACCCCAAAAATACACGAAAGTCAGTAAAGTCACCAGAATTTGGGAATCTAGACAGAAAAGCTGTCTGGTGAAAAGTTCAACTCTGCAATCCTTCGGGTTTCTGTATGCTCTGTCCTTCCCTGCCAAGCACACACACACACAAGAGAATAGGCAGAAGCTCCTGCTGAGGATAGAGGGAAACCCAGATAGTCGTACGGAGCCCCCAGGTTTTAAAACTCATTCCTAGCTTTCAAGTCTTCTCACCAGAATGATCAGACAAGGGTGAGTTGCAAGAACACTCAGTCCAACAAATTGAGACGATGTGACAAAAGCACTTCTCCCCAGGCACGTCTATTGATTACAATATGCGTTTATATGCCAGTATGCTTGGATGCAGCCCTGGTTATGAACCATTCAAATTTGAGAGCCTTTGCAAGGACTTACCAGACATAAGTAGTTAAATAGTATTTAAATCAAACTGCTTACCTTCTGCTTTCATGTAATGCACAGAGTATGCAATCACTTTGTCTGAATTATACAGCGGCCTCTCCCACGCTAGCAGGATCGCTGAGCTTGACATTGTTTCAGCATGGACATTATAAGGTGCACTGGGTCTGTCTTCTGACATAACTACAGTAAGCCTTGCCCTGGAGAGAATGGATCCCTGGCTATTCTCAGCCATGCACTGATAAATAGCATCATCTTCAGGAATGATCTGGTTAATCACCAATTTACTGAACCCAAAAAGAAGAAAAAAGGAGAAAAAAGCTCACATTGTGGGTAAATTCAGCTCTACGTAATTCAAAAATAGTTATGTTTGCCCCTGCTTCATGAGTTTTTAGATAATTGACTTGCATGCCACAAACTCTTCAATTAGAAATGGTTGTGTAGCTGTGAAATTTAGCAACTTGAAGTGTTCCTCAGAACCTGCCATATTTGGTTTTACCTGCAAAGGCATGCACAGTGAAAAGAAACCTGTAAATCTATTCCCCACCTACTTAAAGCACAACCTTATGATGGTCATATCTCAACCAACTCTTTAATATGAGCTGCTCACTGTACAGATGTAGTTAAATGGAGCCTCAAACATCTAGCAAGACTGTAGTATTACTACTGTAAATCTAGAGCAACTCTGTGGTGAAATCAACTCAGTCTCCCTCCCAGATGAGGCAGCGATCACAACAGCTTTGCTGAGGATTTTGGGTATCGACTAATCTGTATTTTTTCTGCCCAGGAAATATCATTAACTACATTTAGTGTCCAATTTAATGTTTACTTGAGTTATGTCTTCCTTGGCAATATTTAGTTACTGGAATTTCATCCTTTGGCAGCACATCAATAGCCTCACTCTCATACAGCAACTGTAATCTTACCTGTTGTACATTTTTATTCTACCATTGGAGTGTATTCTCCTTCCATTTTTTAACCATGAAATTTTGGGGGCAGGATTTCCTTCCGCCTGACAAGCAAAACGAGCAGTACCAGCTCTAGGTCTTGTTAAACTTTCTGGCCATTCCACAAATGAAGGTGGAGCTACAGGTAAGTAACAAGGGGGGGAAAAAATAAAAAAAATCAAGCCCCCGCAAATGCAAGGACAGTCATAATAATAATGAATTTTCTACACACAAACCTCTCTCTTCAGGCCACTCAAATACACACATACCCAATGCAGAAAGCACATTCCACAACAAAGCACACTTGTTTGAATACATACTATCTGCACAGATAGCAACATTTCTGTGCATTTTTGTTATGCATTTATTAATGCGAGCAAATCAAACTCCAGTCTACAACATACTGCTCACAAAGCACAGATATATATTACATCTTTCTGCTTTATTACAGGATTTTTTTCTGCATTGAGAGCCTATTTTCCAATCAAACATCGCACCTGGGTATCTCCAAATGCAAATGAACTACTAATATATAATTCAAACGTTGAGTATCTGACAGTTTTCATCTAAGTAAAGAGACAGAAGGCAGCAGCCACAGTTCTGTGATCTGTTTCATCTCTGCAGTCTCCCTACAGACTGCTTGTTGAGCTACATTTGAGAAAGAAATATTAGCACAGTACATAGCACATCTCAAAACAGACACAAGTTGTTAAACACACAGCGGAAGTCAAAGCAGGCTCACCGAGCACAGTAAGAGTTGCCATTGCAACCGTGAAGTTCCGTGTGCCTGGAATGGTGGCTCGACAGACGTACACGCCAGCATGCTGCACCTTTATGTCAGAGATCATGAGGTTCCCGTTTCCAAGGACACGGGTATTGAAGACATCAATGGACTTATGATCTATTTGAGAGAGTGGGAGAAGCATGGTTACGAGCCTGTTCAATATACCTGAATAACTCATCTAAATAGGATTGCCTAGGCAGTAATGGCACAGATTAGATTTTAAAAGTCATAAGATGCAAAGGAAAAATCACAGATGAGCTTTGAGAGGTTTCCATTGTGCGTTTGCTTTGCTCTTCACTCTAGTTATACAGATGGCTGAGTCTCACCACTTGGTAAGTGGTTCATATCTAAAATTCGTATCTAAAATCCATCACACCTAAAAACCCTAATGCTGTTTTCCCAGTTAGCCTCCCCAGCTGCCTTGCTCTACAATTCAGTCCATCACTACCAACATCCACATTATCTTTACAAACAGGCCTCATCTATCTCTTTTTGAATTATGCTAGGGACAAAATGAGTATATATGAGTAACATATATTTCCTTCTATTTTCACAGCAAATGCTCTATGACTGTTCGGTAACTTTTTTCTTACTTGTTTGTCTATAGAGCCATTGAATAAACCAGGAAATAGATGTTTATTTTCTCCCACTTTCAGAAAAATGTAAAAAAATTATTCTTCTACAGGCATAGTCCTGACTTTCAGAGTTAGGTACACATTAGAATAAAAGGAGAGGTAAGTTTCATGGGGAAATGCTATGCGTTAATGAACGTTGTTATTCTTACTGCGTTCCCTCTCTTCTCCCTTTCTAGGCAGACTGTTTGGGGTTTGACTAAACCTGTCCACAGTCCAAATGGCCCATTAACACAAAGTCCAAATCACATTCATATACTGCTTCTAAGAAGAAAGAGAGAAACATTTACAGGATTGTTTCATAAGATGCAACCACTCAAACCTGCCCTAACTCACCATAGATTCTACTCCAAGTTCACAGACCTCTGGAGGTCACCACCCTAGCAGACACTTTGCCCACACAGCACTGGGGGCAGTGCAGAATCGACAGCAGAAGTGAGAAGTCTAAAGCCTCAGAAAACCTCAGGGCTTCTTAAGAGCAGTATGGACATATGCAACTAAAGTGTTTCACTTATTGCACCCTAACCTAATTGCTACCTACACTACATGAAGCCTCAGCACAGTAACCTAATTGCTGAAATCCTTTCTTTCCAGTTTCACTTCCCTTCGACAGGCTGAAGGTCACATGCTGTAATTTTAAGACCTACCTAACCGGCTCCATGAGATGATTGGCTTTGGATTCCCTGTGGCTACACACTCCAGTATGACAGTTTGATGAAGAGATGCCGTAATGTTTTGAGGACCAGCTATTATAGATGGTTTGTGAAAAGGCTTCAACTCTGAGGCTTAGGAGTGAAAAATAATAAAAAAAATAATCAAAGAAAGTGTGAACAATTGAACAAAAACTCAATTAAAAAGGAACTAAAACATGACTTTTTTTTAAGGAAAAAAAATTTAAATTAAATTTACACCAAAGCCTTGTTTCAGTAATTGTGGAAATTTACACTGAACAACATTTTAGCCACAGTATACAAGGAAGCAAAGTTATTATTTGGGCAAGTGGTTCAGAGGGCAGTTACAACACTTCAACTCACTTAAGAGGTTTTGCTATAAGGTAAAAAAGAATATAACGCCTTTAAAAAAAAATCTCACATGGTGAGTACCTGGAATAACATTCAGCACAGCCTCAGTGCTTTTACGTCTATTGGCTATCGTTGTGGCAACACAACGGTAATTCCCAGCATCCTTCTGTTCAACTCCATAGATCTGAAGAACTCCTGTAGGTAGAGCGGTTATCCTGTCACAGAAACAGAAAAAGAAATGTGGATAAACATTCAGCCAATGCACTGGAATTAACTACTTAAACAGTGACTTGAGAACAGCAGGTTGGTGAGTCAAAAACATTCTCTACATAATAGAGTCAGCTCTCAGCATTTCTGAACCAGAGTTGAGATTACCCCCAGCATCATGCTGAGAGCAGAAGAATTTACTTTCAACAACCAGGTCTCTCTCGCCCTCAGAAGTAACTATCCTAACCTTCTTTAGCCAGTTACTACATTCATACTATTCAGGTTGGCTGATTTTTGGTAGCAATTTCTGATATACTGTCATAACTGGTATACAGTTCCCAGAAACCCATCTATGCTTTTTTATGTTTCTGTTTTTACCTTCCTTAGCATGCTGGGTATCTTAGACATGTTGAGCAAAAGTTACTCGTTGAGAAGATGGGAGCAGGTTCAACAAATACAATCTGGACAGGGAAAGAACCTAGCAGGGAGCAGATTGTATGCTTCAAGTTAATCAATACAAGAGAAGTCCCCCTGTGCAGAATTTCCCTAGCATAAAATGTTTAGGTTCAATTTTCTGTACATATAATTCTTTATTTGCCTTCTAAAGAAAAACAGGTTCAGCACCAATTATTCTGTGAAAGCAATCCCTCTAATTCAAACCACTCCCACAGCCCAAGTCCATCTATTCTGTATCCCACAGCAATATCCATTCCTGAAGATGAATTTAATACAAAATTCTCTACTGATCAATGATTACTGTGTAGACAATAGTAGGTGATTCTGGTCTGCACTCATGTGCCTGTTTAAAATTCATTAACAACATAACTATTACTAGTTATTTTAATAGCTGACATACAGTACACATGGAACCTCTTTTTGTGTAATAGCATTGAAAGTATTCAGATTTTCTTCTTGCAGCAGGCTCAGAAATATCACAGGTAATAAATGACATGCTAAAATGTGTAACTCTACATACCTGTCCATGACTAAAGGCAAAGTTGTTCGATTCACTTCCCATGTCACAGTAGCAGGAGGGTTTGCTGTTATTTTACAGGCAAATCGAGCTACTCCACCTTCTTGGACTTCAGTGGAAAGTGGCTGGACTTCAAATGCAGAAATGGCTAAAACAAGAAAACATTTAATTTAAAGGACTAAAGCGAGGAAAAATTATTCACTAAACCAAACTCCAGATCATAGGTCACCTTACAAAAATACTGAGAAATAGTTCAAATGGCCGTCTTCTATGTGCAAAGAAAGATAGGTCTAACTACCTTGCCAACTTTGCTCAATAGCTGAAGGCTTACTTAAAGTAACTTTGCTTTAACCTAATTCAGTACAAAAATGTTTCAAAGAAAAATGAATATTATACTTTCAAATAGAATTAAGCATAGAAATTGACAGGCATGCCGCTGGAAAGCATATAAATTATTAAACTACCAAAGTTCATGTTAGTTCAAATTGTTTGGGACTGGATTGCTATACTTAAAACCCACAAAAACTGACAGCAAAAGAAAATGTCCAAAACAACACTTGGTTCCTCACAGTCATATTTTAGCCCTTTAATAATGCTCGCTTTAGTGAAAGCATTTAGATAATTGTACAAGTTCACATCTGATAAGAAAAAGAAATTAAAACTAAAAAAGATCTCAAAATAAGTTTAATCATGTAAGAACACTTCATCCCAACAGTCTGAGTGGTCACTGAGAGGGTGTCTGATGTATAGAGCATCAATAAAATTTCAAGCATTTACACCTTAAAAAGTTCACAAAAATCAGCCAATTGAAGTGGCAGATCAATAAATACCTTCTAGCTAACAGAACTAAGAAATTGATCCATAGTTGGATTTCTTTGCTCAGAAAATAAAAGCTAAAGGGACAGGAATACAAACCCCTCTAATTAATTGCTCCATTTACTGCTACTTACAACATAATTAACAGAAAGAACAACTCTTCAGAGGCAACTCCTACTGGATAACTTGTAACCCAAGTAATTCCACATGCATTTCCACCCTCTGTGATTGTACAGGGAACAATCTCTACATAAACTCAATGGTACTGATTCGTTTTTTAAAATTAATTCTGACTCCTGTATAAATTACATAGAAACATTTTTTCAACAGATAAACCAGTTTTGTCTTGAAAGAATTCCTCTGTTTCACTTCTTTATTAATTAAAATGTTTTTTCATCCTATTTACTCCAAAATGCAATCTCCTTTTGTGCAGGGGATGCACACAGTACTGATGTACACCAAGCATTCTAATGAATGCTCCCGTTCCTTGTCATTTTAATGCTACTGCATAGCATCAATAGATTAACAGTGTGAAGGAAACAGGATGACCTGGTTGCTTTCCCCTCCACAAACAAATGAACTCCTAACATGGATCCAACTACCTAACTTATTCTAAATTACTAGTATATCTATTTCATGTCCCAGGTTAAATCCTTTTTTTGCACTGCACTCCTGTAGTTGCATTAGTACTACAGGAATGAGCGTTCCTAATCATACCGGCAGAGCTAAAGTGTCACAGCTTTGTGAACAGACCTCCCCAAGATAGCGATTAACAAGACAACCAAACTGCCTTGTACAGCAAAATCACCTGAAAGCAGTTGTGGCCACATGATGCAAACACTGTGGCTGCTGGAACCTAGGTCTGGCACTTCAAAAGTCATTCAGATGCCCAGGACACAAGCAGAGATGCTGCTGACAGCCATTTCTATGAGCGGTGCAGTGCTTTTGGCAACAAGTCCCCAAGTCCCAGCACACTGTTCCCTGCCCACCTTCACTGCAGGCACAGCTGACCTCTCTCACCAGCAGAATTTAACCCAGTTCCCTACATTCTACTTTTTGTTCTTTCTTTCATTTATGAGCAGTACCGGATTCAAGAACAAATGAAAAAAACCTCACAATTTGCATAAAGATGTTACAACAAAAGTCTTATGTTTAAAGCCTGTTGAGGGGAGAAAAGAAACAGTTCTCTCCTTGTTTTCTTTTGATTGCTAAGGAATCAGCAGAAGGAAAAAAATACTTTGCCTACCTACAGAAGTTCCGCTTCACGGAACAGGCAGACTCAGTGCAAGTCAAATCACCTGCACATAAACCAGGTTGTTCCCAAAACCATGAACTTCCCGGATTTGCTTCCCACTGAATTTGATGCTATCCACCTTTCCTGCAGTTTTCCACCACAGAAGAGAGCAGTGAAACCAAGGGAAGGGGAAATAAAAGCATCTAGGCTTGTCTTCTCCCCTTCCCTCCTTTTCCGCTCTAATTCCTTCCTACACAGAAAAAACGTTTTCACCTGGAGTCAGAATATTTCCCTAGTGAGGTTCTTAACAAATATTCTAAAAGAAAATACAGTGCTTTGCATTCTTCATTTATTTACTGAAAGAATGATGTAGCAAACCAGGCAAGTCTGCTTAGCTTTAAAAATAAAATCTCTAGAAATGCAATGAAGGCATAGTAGACAGTAAGAACAGCATAAATCAATGTAACACAAGTTTCAGAGCCACCATGTAGCACAGCTGCACCACACAGCCAGTGGCGTAAGAAAATACCATTTCAACAATGCAGAAAGGTATATACAGTATTATCAGAGCAAAGCTCTTGCATGCCTTTTAAGTTTTGTCTCCATAAAGACTATAAAAATCACACCCAGAATTTTCTTACATTGGTACAATTATTTAAAGGGACAGAGTAAGACAAGAGAAACAATATTAGGTTTTCATTTAGGTAAATAAAAAGCATAATTTATTTCCATGCATCCGGTAGATTGCAGCTGAAGATTAAAGAGAGAAGTGAGATTTCCAAGAACTACAAAAGAAACCGAGGAAAACCAGCATTTCACAGAACATAAAATGTCATCTTGATAGCAAGCAAGAACAGATTCAGCTATACCAGTTAGAAAATCCAATGCAAGTTGTTAATTAAAGCAGATATTTTAAGAATATTTTTCCCCCTGAGCAGAAGCAACATATTTCCTCAGAAAATCAACTTTTAAAGATAGCAAAAGTTAGAATTACAGAGAAATGCACAAAAATGTCAGAAAAACTCATTAATATCATTAAATGTAATTTTAGAAAGAAAAAATGCCCACTTATCGCTCATCTAAATTTACATATTATTTATCAGTTTAGCTCAGTACTTGCTCCTCCTATACCTTGTTTCTTTACGCAAATCTCTGGTTTCTTCTTAATTCTGACTTTATTTGCTCCATTAAAATCTGTTTTTACAAGTCTATTGCTGCCTCGTGAAACCTGACCTCTTTGTAACAGGCTTGTTTTCATGGCAAGCCCTGATACCAAGTCAGAACCCCAAGAAAAAGTCATTAAAAGCAGTGCTGTTAAGGGGCCAGCGCTCTATAAAATGGATAAGAAACAGTCTCAAGAGACATAAGTTGTTCCCGAAAACAACTCCACAAAATGCAATAAATGTAAGTGCCTTTTTATTTGAGTTTTCCCTTCTTCTCCAGTCTATTTAATCATTTTGTTCTAAGATTTATAGCCAAAAAAACAATTAATGTTACTCCGAGAACCTGATGCTCCCATCCTTTTTAACTTGCAAGATACCAAATGCTGCTTACAGAGGGAAGAAAACAATAGCTAGAAACTTTATTTACTTCTATATACTCCTGCAATTTATGTGATAGGAACATGTATTTGTATAGTTTACTTTTGAGTATGAATATCTTTGATGGTATAAAAGACACAGTTTTGTCCAATAAAAAGTTACGTATGCAGAGAGAAATCAGAGTTCTGTTCCAGTATGAGTTCCCTCATTTACCTTTGAGGCAAAAGTCCACAGGCTCAAAACCCAAATGATTATTTGCCATCATACACTGCTTTAATATTAGAGAAACACTGCTGGTGTCTTCTGCACCATATACAGAATGAATACAACTCTACACACATACAAAAAATAATTTGTGTACCTAAATAGGTTTACATAGATTTAGCTATTGAGGTACAAAAAAGTACAAGTACAAGCTCATCCCTTGCATCTTTTTCGTTTGCTTGTTTAAATACAGCAGCAGTCCTTCACTCACTCTAACTTAAAAAAAAAAAAAANCACACACTCATTTCATTCAACACAGCCATGAACAACCCCCTGAAATGAAGTTCTGAAGCTCATTCCAACACAAGTCTAGGTGACTTGTTCCCTTAAATGCTGCACTTTCTACTGACACACTTCGTGTCATTAAGTGATATTTTGAACAAGCTCTCTTAAGACGTAAAAAAAATTCCAACAACCTACATGTTCATTGTTAAAGCTTGCTGATTTCATCACAGCTGACACTAGCCCAAGACTGGACTGTAACTATATAATAAAAAAACGTAAAGAATGGAAGATAAAGCCCCTGAACTAAAACAGTCACACAGAATTGAGTTTCATGTAACCAGGACGCAGCAAATACTGGGAAACTCTTCAGCACATGACATCAAGCACTTAAGTGTTTCTCAAGAGATAATGGCCACTCAGATAGATGAACTGCTCAGGTGGAAAGAACAAAAGTGCATAATGCCTTTTCTAGAACTTATGTGTTAATGCTATTGAGAACTACACAATAACCCTTACCCTTCAAATGAAACCAAGAATCTTTTCCTTTTTTTTTTTTTTAAATTCTCAGGTGAAGAGATTTCACTTGAGAAAAAAAAAAACAAACTTGCATGCTGTATGACAAATTTAATATCAGATTTTCTTTTTGATCTAGTTTTCATGATGTGCTCTCTCTGAAACAGTGTTTAAAAATGCAACAAATCTACTTGAGTGTTAGATTTTAGTACAGAAACCAATTTGCACATATCTTCCTTGAGTTTAGTGTGATTTCTCATTCCTTGAAGGAGCAAGGCTTAAAACAGATTACAAAAGGAGTTCCGTCATGTCTTTTGGTATATGGATGCATATTTCCAAATTATTCACTCCTCCAATGGCACACACTGGTCTGGATCTGCATTGGGAGTAACCTTTACATGAGTACTAACAGATCTGGACAGGCAGCGAGACTATTGACGTACAATTATTCTCCCTATTTCTGTTGAAGCAGCTGGAGCACAAAGAGCTGGAGCCGCCATCAAGTGATCTCATGGATGGATCTTTGCTCAGTTTCCCGGGAGAAGTTAGTAAAAATTAAATAAAGAATTTGGGAGCTCAAGTTCTGTTTAGTATATACAGTTCAGAGGTGAACATCACACAAATGAAGCAATATGGGTAAAGTTTTTCATAACTGTAAGTGTGAAAGGGTGTTCTGTTTGCACTACCACAAACAGCAATATCTTACATTCAGCCTTAAAATTTTTATCAAGTGTTGTTTGACCTGCAATTATTTTTAAAATGTGAGGCGTAAGAACTGAGAGATTCCAGAAGAAAAGAGAACCTGACCTGAAGGAAAGATTAGAAGACCTGCAACCTGATTAGCCCTGGGAAAGGAAACTGAAGAGAAATATGAAGGAGATATTAGAGAGGACAGGGAACGATGAATCTCATTATTCAGTAAGAACAGAAAAAACAGGAAGAGGCTTTAGCTCTAGAGAGGGAAGTTCTGATGAGGTTCCTAAAGAGAAACGTATTAGCCATGAGGAGACAAGTAAAGGAAGTGATACAACTGCTAGCACAGTTCACAAACATTCAGAATCTACTAGCGTTTTGGGATTTTTCCCCCCAAGCAAAAAGACAATTCAGAATAAATGCGCATGAAGAAACTCTTCAGTTTTCCAGTCCTCTGCCTCCCCCTCCCACCTGGCCTTTTGTTCTCCTTTGCTCTTCAGAGCTTTATCAACACATTTTGCATCAACAGGCCCCAAAATCTGTCGACATAATGAAGCTACTACATAAACAAAAGACAGAGGCAGTGCAGACAGCACCCTTTGCTGCTCTGTCAGTCAGATACTGATCCCCTGAGGTGTGACACCCTCAGCCTCACCTGGGACCACTACTGCTGGGAAATGGTCTGTGCACCTACTATTCAACAGCTGATGCATTTCAATAGCTTGATCCATATCCTAACACAGTTCTTTTCAAGCTAAGTGAATCAATAAAGTTACTTCATAGAAAAAAGTGACAAGATGATCAACAGGTACAGGGAAAGAGTCTCTGATGCCTCAACACATCCTCAGCTACCTTGGAAAGAAGAAGACAGCCCTACTAATTTTGAAAAACAAGATTAATTGTTAAAATTAAAAATTAAAACTAATTTTGAAAAACAAAATAAGCCCACTTATTTAAAATGATACATTCAGGATTCTTTCTTTGCAACTAAGTACATCTGAAATTGTAAGTCATTCTGGAAAGCAACCAGACATCACAGTGGAGGCATTGCTACAGCTGCAACAGCAGGAGACGAGATCAAGAGAAAATTGAGTATTACTGCATACTGTGACCAGATCAAGACAGCAGCAACATATTAAAGACCATGTCATCATATAATTATGAATTAAACATTTGAGGAACAAACCATCTGACATCCTCCTCAAACTGGATAAAAGCCAACATAATTGCAAGAAAACCAAAGACAAAGTATTAAAAAACCCAAAAAAACAAAATCACACACACACACACACACACACACACAGAAACAAACACTGGAAGAGGAGATTTTGTCGGATTTCACTCTTTGCAAAGTATTCTCCTTTAATTGGTCCTTCACTAACTCCAAAGATCAGACTTGATTTTATCTTATCTTGCTTTTCTTTGAAATGCAACATGTAAGTTAACTTGAGACCAAACCATTAGTCCTCCAGTCTTGACCACTTCAGGCATCAGGAAAATTTGCTTCTGAACTACGGGCCTCTAGTAGCTTAGCTCAGAAATGGAAGCATCTGCAAAGACTCCTCTTCCTACAGCTTCACTCTGAAGAGATCGTTGTCTGAGAAGATATTTTTGTTCTCTTTAATAGCTAGTATTTAAGGCAAACAACTGAGTTTGAGACAGTAGTGAGTTCCATCTCTAAGAGGAAGTGATATCATCCAGAACACATTTGGCACTTTCAGGCACAAAGGAAAAGTGTCAGTTCATTGTGACTGTTATAAAAGAGTAAAGAGGAAAAGATTGTAATTCAAACAACATACTGGTAATGGCATTCTTGTAAATTACCAGAGATTTAACTCTTCAAATAAATTAGTAGTGTGGTTTTTTCCCCAAAGCCAGCTGTTACTTTTAATTTCTGTCAGAGTGGTCGGAAAAATAAGCTTACTTAAAACACACTTTTTCTATATCCTTGCATTTTAAAGAACTATTCTGAAATTGCATAGATTTGTACAACTATTACTTAAAACTTTAGTTTAATATACTCATTTTTAATTAAAAACCAAAGAATTTATACTGTGCCAAAAGCATGATACTTAAACTTAGTTGGAACATATTATTCTCTTGGGTTTTTCTTCTGAAAAAATCAGAAGCATCTCAAAAATAAGTAAATAAATAAAATCATCAAATAATACAGGCTGCTGACATCACCGCCATGATGTTAAGAACTCAAAAAGAAAATTCTGGATAAGGTGCTTAACTTTTTACCCTAAAATTTTAAAACTGTAATTTTTTCCTCTGTATTAATCCCTGGCAGGAAATGCTACCACACATTGACATATTAATGAGCTGAGATACCTTAACAAAAAGCAACTGATAGCAGTGAAACAACCAACTAATCATCCTCTCCTTCTCCTCAGAAATCTAAAAGCAGGGAGAGGTCTGTAGTGTCCATACACTCATCCTATGGACTCTCATCAAATTAATTAATTCATAAATTAGGGCTCTCAAGACAGTGGTTAATCTCATTTTTATGCTTAGGAACACCTGTAGTATGAAAGGAAGGAGAATAACGACCAATCCTGTTCCAACTTCTCACACAAGCTGTACAAGCTGCATACCCCTACAGGACAGAAAAGCAGATTATTGCCTTTTTCCTTTAACTAATACACATGAAAGTCTTGTTTACAGGTTGAATCTCCAACATCAGTAACCACAGATTTGCTACAAAGCAAGGCTTGGCACCTAAGTTAGTACTTCTATATACAGAAGTATTTCAGTACTTACTAGATTCTTTGTAAATGCCTTTCTTCAGAAACATCTGAACATGCAGCTCAATAGTTAGCAGACAGTATTTTCACATGCTCATGGATCTGCAGAACTACTGTACTGGCAGGATAAAAATTCTACAGGAAAAACTAACTCTGCATTTAGCCTCAAATCTATGCTGCCAATGCCTCAGAAAAATCAGGTTTCCCTCATCAATATTTTTGAAAAATGCTTCTAGGATCCCTCCAAGTGGCAGGGAAACTTCCTTAAAAGAAAGAGATAGTGTAAACAGTGGTCCCTTTATTTAATAAATTCCCTCTACATTGTTCAGGAACATACTGAACAAAACCCCACAGCCTGCTGTGTATGCTAGAAATAAAAGCAAATAGGATAACATTTAGCCTATCACCATGTGAAACAGATTACACTGTGTATTTTCACAGATATTTCTCAACTTAAACATATCTCCAGGATAAACCTAATACACTGATTTTTTTCTTCCTATAATAAAATCAAAATAATAAAGAAATGTTCCACTACGACTTTAGCAATATTAAGAAATTCTTGAATTGTGATACCACCTGACACTGAACACCACAGCAGTGAGTTTTGAAGGTGATAGTTTAGAACTGTACTGAAAAAGGAGTCCAGTCTTGGGCAACTACCATAGAACATTAGAGTCAACTAACAAGGAGGTTACATGAGACTGAAACTGCTACATTGATTTGACACTATAAATAATTGAAATGGGACACCTATTAATCTGTTTATCACAAAGATTTTTCTTATTATTTGCCATTTGGAATCTCCTAGCAGACATTTTAACATTTTAAAGAAGGTGGTGTGTCCTCAATACAATTATATTCCACAGTGATCATTACTATTCTGACGCTTTGAAAACCCCTGCAGAGGAAAGTTACAGAGCTGCATTTTTAGGAGTCACTAGCTTAGCACCAGAATTTGGGTTCCTCTTCCCTCCCTACCATTTTTTTTCTCCTATGCCAAATAATAGATTTTATCAAAGTGGGATGATGTTTCAGGAGGTACTGGCATAGCTTACTGGCATCCATGCGCTTTATGTTCACAAAAGCAGAAAGCTTGAGAGGCAGTTGTTTAAGACTGCTGACACGTACTTCTACACTTTTTCTGACCTGCTGGCACCTGTTGACCAGTAGGAGTCTTTCCCTTGATTTCAACAGGCTTTGAGTCAGGGCCTTACCTTACAGAGATAAGAGACTCCTTACTAAGATAAGAGACTCCTTACTAAGAAAGTACTATGCTTCCTCATTTCTCTAGATGAGTGTATTACTCCAGAACTCTGACATATATGGCTTTGCTGGGATCAGGAGGAGGGAAGAAAGAAGACTGGAAGGCAAGGGAATTGTTCTGGTTTCTTTTACCAATATTTACAAAGATTTTTTTCTTAAATAAATAAATGCAAAATATGCCAATACTTTTACGGGAAACATAAACCTAAAAAAATAAAGGAAAAAGGTCCAAATATTACAAAAAAAATAACAAGATTTCTACAGTGTGAAAGACATCTAAGCATATACAATAAGCCAGGTTTGGCCATGAAATTTGACATTCCCTATAGACAACACTTACTGTTCACACCATGTGCTCCTCACGTTTCAGTTCACAGAAGAGTATTGGCAGGTTGTAGGCAAGGAACAAATCTTTCTGAGGCATTAGTCTGTGAGACCCTCTCAAAAATCACATTTTGATTTTTGAGGACCCAGAAATTGCTCTGCACGTAGGGGTAATTACGAAAAGTTTTCATTGATAAATACCAAGGAGACCCCAGATGAGGTAATGAGTAAGGATTTGGGCCATCTGCCCTTTCTGCTATTCTCAGTTCATTACCTCTGCTCTGGACAAATCTTCTCCGGGGCTCTGACTGCTAAGCTAAAGAGTGAGCTCCTTTACAGAGCTTACTGCAGTTTTGCCTCCACAAACTGCCAGTCAATTACATACGGGAAACAGTCTGCTCTGCTGAAACTTATGATCACCTTATTGCACAAATATTTACTTCTAGCCTACCATATACTTAGTTACACCATTAAAACTAAACAAAGAGAAAGAGGTGCAATAGAGAAAGGAATGGAAAAAGGAAGACACAACATATGTTTTATTTCTTCCTTTCCTCTCTCATATTTTTGTCATTCTGCTGACAAATATCTAGAAGTGTAATTTTTAGACGGTCATTTTCAGACTAAGATGAAGATCACTAGGAGCTACTCTCAGTCTCTGATAAGAAGGGAGAAAATAAATCCTTAGTTTCATCTATACAATCACACTTTCAAAACACAATGCAAAACTATTTTTTTGTGCACTAAAATCTTTGCACATGATTCCCTCCCCCACCAAAAGAGGAAAAAATAATAATAAAAGAAAGGTAGCATTTGCCCAGTCACAAACAAGGCACTACTTTTCTGGTAGTGAAGAATGCTATAAAGGCAATGAAATGGAGAAGCAAAGAGGTCAACAGCGTAAGCACCCTTGAACAAAAGTTCCCTTGGAGATGTCAGCTGCAATCTCATTTGTTTCCTCTAACACTTTCAGGTCCCCTTGCTCCTTTCTTTAAAGCTCCTAATTCAGTGGCTGACAAATGATCACTTTAAAAATCGCTGTACAGGAATAACCAAGTCTGAATATGTCCACTGAAGATCACAAAGCGCTCCATCATTTAGGCTGGGACTAGATGCTGCAGAAGTGTTTACGGCCACACACAGACACACACACATAGAGACAGTTTTCACCACCAGCTTCTCAACGTTAAGACTAGTCTGAGGTTTCATATGCAGTATTTTCTCTTCCTGAAAACTTGGATGTCAAGTAGACTACCTTGGGCTAGGTTTTTAAGGAAATGTATTAATTTTTCTTCCTTTCCTACACTATCTTCTTATTCCTTCTTTCTTACAGTATCCTCAGAAAGTAGGAAAGTAAATTGTCTTCTCCTCATACAGAATCAAAGCTACTGTGAGCCAGTTTCTGACACATCTCAGTGCAGAAAGTGAAGACAAAAGGAGGACTCAAATAGATGCATGCTGAAGAGGGTTGACAGAAAAGGAAAAGAAACTTGACAAGATAAGGAAGCATTCCATCCCCCAGGAAAAACTGAGAAGTCTTTCCCTGGTATGTCCTGACTTTCCCAAGTTTGGTTTTGTTTTCATTAAAAACAAAACAAAACTTTCTTTCCATCTTGTACTTCCTTAGAAGCGCAAGGTCTGAAGACAGGGTCTCCAGGACAGAGCATCATCTTTGGCAGCTCCAGAGGAAAATCAGCAGGGGAAAAAAAAAAAAATAAAAAAATTTAAAAAAAAATAAAAAAAAATGAGGCATGTAGCTCTGGAACAGCTTCCCTTTGGTGAGGCAGTTTTAAAATGCAACTGACTCATTTTTTCTAGGATAAAAGCAATCATTTCACCTCAGGATACATTGTATTTTATGAAAGATACTCTTTCCTTTCGCTAAATAGGCACCATATATTCACTGTAAATTTTGCGAAGTATTAACCTGAGCAACAGAAAGAGTTCATAATTAGCACATCTGCTGTATGTTAAGAAAAAACATCAAAAAAGTTAAAGAAAACTGGCTCCTCAGAATTGTATAATCACCTTTCAGAAAGTTCTCTTAAATGCAGAAACATCCACGTAGGAACAGAAATCTGCAATTTGACAGGTGATTAGATTGTACAGTTTCCTCTTTATGTTTTAGACCACTGGAACAGACACACAGCTTGTTATTCATGAAATATTAACATAATTGTGACAACAAGTAGGACCCTAGGCAGCACCAATGTGCTGCAGAAAATAACAGGAGGATCCTAACTAACATACTAGCAACCCAGGAGTGCCTTACTTCACTGTTCATTCTTCAGAACATCAGGTAGCTCCTAGAGCAACATTGAGAGGATGATCCAGGAGAATTGCGATGCAGGGGCATGCATCAAAATTCCCAATCTCTGAAGGAAGAAAGTACAGGATAATGCACCCAAGTCTTTCTATTTTACCTTGGTCAAAGCAACTAATGAAATTGCACCAGCAGCACTTCCTACCTCTTACAGCTACATCTAAGATATTCACGTTATCACACACACTGCTTTTCTAGACCTCAATCATTTAGTAAGTGGCAAAAAATATACCACTACCACCCTTCCCAATGAAACTAAGCACACGTATCATCTCAGGAGTTACCATTAGCACTGTTTTAAAAGAAATAAAAGATTAAAGCTTAAAAATATGTGAGTCTATACATTCAACAGCTTACTGACGGTGTAACTGACATACACTACTGAATCATGTAAACAAGCATGAGGGATTTGATCTTTTCACTTTTGAAGGCATCCCAGCTGGGGTTTTCCCTTCTCAGGCTATCTACCATCCAGGCAACAGTGTGTGGCCACAGAAGCATACAATAAATGCTAATGCACTTATCAAGGAATTCCCCTCTGCTCTTCTGCAGACAAGAAACGTAGGAAATGGTACAGAAAAGGCACACAGTAAGCCACATTAACCAGCTACAAAGCTGTTCTACTTGTGTGGCTGCCTGCATTCGGGAGAAAGAACACACCACTTTCTCCCCTGCAAGGACTGCTTTCCTTCAGCAGTGATTGCCTTCTAGTATCTATGCCTAATCCTACAGATGCCTTTCTTTAGAGTTGTTGCTGTTCTCTGAAGAATTAGTTCTGCTTAATAGCCCAACAGTTTCATGGGGAACATCCAGCACAGTTTTGCACTTGACGACATGAAGAGAAGGATCAGAATACTAGCAGGATTGTGCAACAAAAGATGTATCCTTTCACAACTATCCTAATTTGGCATTATAAAAAAAAAAAAAAAAAAAAAAAAAAAAACAACAAAACAAAAAAAAAAAATCCAAAACCACAAGGAAAACAAAAATAGAAAGGTAAAGATTGATTGCTATGATTCTAAGGCTCCTCAAAGTACAACCCCAAAAAGAACAACAACAATGTAATAATCATTCAGTGCAACACAGAGAAAACAATTACAGCACTGTGCAACAAGAGCCTCCAGCACTGCAAGTGCTAAAGCTGCCCCATTCCAACCAATGAATTTCACTGCAGATGCCAGCTGAATGGTAAGACTTCTATTTATCAGTGATGTACCTTTAAAAATAAATAAATGCTATTCCTGGCTAAAATAAAACAAGGCTCTAAGTAGAATGCAATACCCATTCTTCACCTCACCCTGCCCAGCTCATCAATCAGAGGAAGCACGGCAGAGCACACCCCAGGACAGGAGCGGGGCCCCACACATTCCTCTGCCGCGCCGCCCACCACTGCGCCTTCCCTCACATCTGGGGGGAGGTGAAGGAAGAGGTTTCACTTCATACAGTGGCAAACTGACACCATCCACACAGGAACGAGCGTAAGCTGATACAGTGGTGCTGTAAGTCTTCAGACTGTCAGAAACGCTATACCTGAGAGATAGGAGTGCTCCCCACCTTTTGCTCACAGTGTTTCAGAATCAGCATCTTGGGATGAAAGACACAATTTCACTGCAAAACACTGCAGAGAGGCACTGGGAATTCAAGCCCTTCGGCCCCCTTTCCAAATGTCAACATTGCGGTGTTCCCATGGGGAAAGGAAAGAAGAGATGCCTCTGCTCTCAAGGGCTAAACGCCTGCAGCTCATTTCCCTGTCACCAAATGCCCCCCTACTGCATTACACAGCCCAGAGATCTCTCCCCAAGAGCAGCGTTTCTACACAGCGTATTAACTAATAGTAAAATTCTGAATGAGCACAGGGAGAAAAACAGAAACAAACTTCACACACAAAAAAAACAAGTCCCAAAAGGTATTGTCAGTACTGCTTATTTACTCAAGCTACTTAAACCCTTTAATCAGATGTTTATCTGAACATTTCTGGGGGTAGGGGAGGAGGAAGAGTTTACAACTCTTGCAATTTTCACATAAAATAAATCAGAAGTGTGGCTTTCAGAAAAAAATCATATTGTCTTCAATGTTATAGAAATCCCTGTATTTTTCTCCAGATATATATCTCTCACTCCCAGTGTCTGGAAATTTATTCTGATTGCACCATAAAAGCCCTCATATCAAAGGCAAACAAAAAAAATTTCTCTTTAGAGGAAGTCGCCTTGCTATGGTTATTGAGTGCTTGGGTGGGAGGCAGTAGTTGGATTTCCAGTTTCCCCAGTCTCAGTGCAAGTAATCAACCATGTTCTAGTAAGTAGGTAATACCTCCAGTTATTAAATTATTTACATTCTCAAATACAAAATGACAACCCATTTTCCTTTTCCATGACTTTCAAAAGTTCATCATTTATCTCCAACTCAAGGCCATAAATCACAGCCACCAGGAAGGTGCTGAGGGAAAGCCTGGAGCACAGAGAAGCACAAGTACCCTCATCTCAGACATCATGCTTGCTTCATCAGCCTGAAACAAGCAAGTTCTGAGAAAGAGGACTGAGCCCTTGGAAACGCAACTGCAGACATGAAAAGAATACCACCAGGCCTCCATGAAAGAAGGCTTGTTGAACAAGCAGCATACTTATCCCAGATTTCTGACACATATGTAGAGGTGTGTTAACAGAAAAAAGCTAAGCAAGGTTAGATTATCTCAGACTTCCTTCCTGTCTTGTGCTGTTAAGATAGTTAGGCCACTCATTTATCTCAACAAATACAAAATTCTACCTTTTCCCTCAAAACGAGGGAGAGACAAGAATAGAACACACCAAGCCCCGCTCTATTTTCTTCTAAATTATGCACTTATACTGCTATCAGCAGAAGCACAACACCTTGGCTTGAAGCCAATCAGAAATCCCTCATAATGTGTTCAATAAGCCAAATCAAAACAATACATAGCTTACGAGAGTGGGGTAAGGAAACTTGGAAGATCATATTTCATCCGCTGCAGCTCATCATGTTCATTGAAACGGAGGCAGAAGGTTAACTGGCGGGATCTGTTCTTTAATGCCTGTTATTTCCAGCGGAAGGAGCTAAGCAACGATGTTCTTTTCTCAGAACTTCATGAAGAAGATCACCATAAAAATCCTAATGCTAAAGGAAACAGCCCAGTTGATGGGAAAATGGATGAGGAGCCTGGCAACACAATGAAGAGGAAACACATCTCCCTAGTACAATTCAAAGTTGGGTTTTTTAACACATTAATAGTAAAATTGAAAACACAATTCAAGTTTTGTAAAGCATGGAAACACCTCCTGTTTTTTTAAAAAAAGGATTCTAAACCTTCAGACAAATAGACAAATGGGACTCTTGCACATTTGGAAAATGCTGGATATGTACAACAAAGTTCTGCGCATCAGGTGAAAATGGGAACTAGATCGAAAATACTAGATTCTACCCCCACCTTTACAGTTGCCAGTGTCATCTGTAGGAAAGTAATTTATTAGTTTGATCTTGTGTAGAATTTCTTCTTTTCTCAGTTTTCTCCACATCTAAAACAGAGATA
Organism: Thinocorus orbignyianus; assembly: GCA_013400375.1. Lineage (NCBI taxonomy): Eukaryota > Metazoa > Chordata > Aves > Ciconiiformes > Thinocoridae > Thinocorus > Thinocorus orbignyianus. Next base: position 268,401 of record VXBW01007210.1, read on the forward strand.
ACACACTAATCTTTTGATTAAAAAGTCTCTTCTCTGGAAAGGTTTTTCTGGATTGCTTAAGACCATATATGAGAAGTAGCAGAAGCATTAATATTCATATATCACACACATTAAAATGAGATTAATAGAAATTAATATTCTTAGATGTCTGTCATATCAACCAATCACAAAAATCTGTGGCTTTGTTGACAAAAAAATGGTGTGAATGGGTATGTCATAAAAAGGGAGGGAGGAAACAACAAAAAAAAACCCCACAAAACAAAACAGCCCTATTGCACTGATGGAATTGAAACGATCTGTCCCTCTTCGTGAGCACCACACTGGGCCGATAAACTAAATCTCTCTTTGATTGAAGGCCAAATTAAAATGGAGCAATGCAGGAACTCTTCTGACCCAAAAGTAATCCACTCAATCATATAATGCATCCCTTTCCTCTTAGTAAAATGAATAGCCCTCCATAGAACCTTTTTCTTCCTTGACAAGTCCTTGACAGAAGAATGTGAATCTGGACAGTTAAATGAATCAATCACCAGCTGCTAGTCTAGGGCCAAGATGGTGAGCCGAGGGGCCTGCCAGAGTTCACTGACCACTGGTCAAAGCAGGACAAAGGCTTCGCCTCTATGAATAGCCTGCTTCTGGGATCCAAAGGTCACTTAGCTGCCTAGGAAACGGTCCCCTTTGGTTATTTAAAGTTCTCAGGCTATTCTGCCGCAGATATTATTGTTTCAGGTGGTCACCATCTTTCCTCTTCACAAGTTTATGAAGGGCCAGGCAACCATTATTTAGGTAAACGCAAGACAATGGCAAACACGGCAACAACTAAATAGTGAGGAAAGGAACAATTAAAATAAGTACAAAATAATGCTTTACATTTCCTTGTAATTCCAGCTTCTTAACATATCTGTGAAAAACATCCTCAGCGAAAGAATGTCCCAGTACAAAAGTCACAAAGGGCCAGATCCCCAACAGGATCCAGTGGCGTACCTTGTACTGAAGGTGTGAAGTGTTGAAGTGCCTTGAAATTCTTTACATAAATGTGTCAGGAAAAAGAACAAGAAGAGTATCAGGGCTTTTCTATAGTCATTACTGCTAGGCTGTATTTCCAGAAACCTGCCCTGTGGTTCAAGGTAGGACCTGTAGCCTAACAAGTGGGTGGTACTCCAGGCTATGCGCTGAAGTAAATACTTGAGATAAGAGACCATGTGCAGGAGAAGATGAAACCCACTGATGCTAGCTCCTCCACAGCACTGGAGCCCGTGGTCCTTCCTGACACCTGCCTAATATCACACACCACAAAAAAGGTCATCCATACACCAGCAATAAACCAAATTTCTTCTCACTCAGGTCACAGAGAAAGTATCACACTGACAGACACCAGAGTGTACAGGTCAGCACTCACCTAAGCCCTGCACACACACACACGTTTAAACTGCAGTCAAAAGTATAAATTAAATGTGGGAGTTTGTTAGAACTGTGCTAAAATGGTTTCCTAAATCAGATTACACTCTAATAAATAATACTACCAACAGGTTGATAAATGTTGCTGCAGACCTGCACAGTACCTCCATTTGTCAGTGACCTGAAGATTGTTCTTACCAAGTTAAAAGTATTACTAAATACATGCTTTGACACCAGCCCATGTTTTGGTTGAATCAAAGAGTTCTGATAAACTTGTCTCAGAAGTTGTCCCAGTGTCCCCTGCTATAAGTCGTTTTTCCTGACACCCTGCCTATATAAAACTCTAATACTTTCAAGCATATTTATTTCACTTTTTGCTGCATTACATACACCATTAGACAAATGAAACTAACCCCTGAACTTTCCCACTAACACAGCATTCAACATATCCATCTCTTACATGTGTATACATATACACAAACAAGATGAAAATTTCCAAACCTGAACGCTCAGAAGTTTGGCAACTGAAGAAATGAAGCTGCTTATGTAACTGATTTGCTCTGTTTATATACATGCTTTAGGAAACAATTCAGTTGCACAATCACACTTCCCCTATTATTCACAGCACCAAATGAACGGTGCTCACATAATGAGCATCTATTCAATATTTTGTTTTCTCTTCTCTGTTCAGTGTGTGGCCTCATTCCTTATTTATTACACTCTACTAAGCACTGCCCTGAAGACAGTGTTATTAGCTTCCCTATGGCCTTTTCCACAGGGCTCTGCGCTACAGTTCTTCACAAATGTTAATGCATCTACTCTCACAACACCTTGAGATAATGTTCTATTATTATTTTAATTTTAATTTTGAGTATGGACAAACAGTTGGGTGGTAGCCCAAAATATTCACTAAATGTAGGTGTCCAAGATAAGACACCAATCCTTCACAGCATCCCATGTGTCGCAACAACAGCTCTCCCAACTTGTCACAGCTCCAAATGATCAAACCTCAGAACCTTGTACCAAACACTGAGACTGTAAGAAACACACAATCAGGACTTCCCATGAAGAGAAGGGACAAATGGACTTAGGTCACATATTATAGAAGCTTCTGGTTGAAGCAGTGATGCAACTTAAAATCTGCCAAAGCTCCTCTGAGTGGGAGGTTATTCTTTATCCTTCCGAAGTTCCCAAGGGAAGTCCAAGACTCCTGGGTCCACATTCCATGTCCTGAAAGATTAACTGCTCCAACAGGCACACTCTCTTGAGCCAGTCTTTGCCAGCACCTCTGTCCTCTCCCATTCCCAACTTGTGCCCACAGCAATCTCCAAACCAAGACAACCCCAGGCCTCACTAAGCTTTTCCTCAGTATTCGCTGCTTCCCACCAATGCACTTCTCTTCCCCTTCTTGACCTCTAGACACATGAGACCACTCACACTTCCACCTTGCCCATTTCCCCTCCCAAGCTTCCTCTCTAGGTAATTAGACCATTGTTTTCACTCACTTCAGCTTTCGAGTCCAGCTGTTTTCTACAAGCCATGGTAGATCACACTTCAGCCCCTCGTTAATTCAGAGCAGGAAAAAAAAGGAAATCCACAGCTGCCTGGGACTGCTTAGAGTGAAAGCCCAGCTCAGTGTTCATAAGCAACATGCAAGACACACGAACAGCATCTTCTGTGATTCTAGCTAGTCAAGCCTAGTTAAGTCTGTGCTGAACATGGGCCAAAAAAAAAAGAGTTTGAGATCTTTCCTTAAAACTTACAGGAGAACCAAATTTGCAAATATATTCTTAGCAACAGCACAATCTACTTCCAGACACAAAGACCACTTCCCCAACTAATCCCACATCTCTGTGACCTAAGTAGACATTCCCATGCTATTCTAGCGAAAAACAAAAATACAGAAAAAGCAGTCTCATCATAGGTTTGTTCTAGGGAACAGGATAAACAGTCCTGCAGAAGTATACTGTATAAAAAAAAAATAATAAAAATTAAAAGCAAAGACATGGATTACTGACATGACACAAATTTCTGTTGAAAAGATTAACATGTCAGAAACTTAGCAACTACAGTCCTGCAATATAAATATTTGGTAAATTTAACAGAACAGTTCCACCAACCCATTTAGAATAAGCTTATCATTTGCACAAAACAACAAAGATGAAGTCTACTAAAAAGTGAAGGACAAACTCTTCCCAGATACACCCAAATTCCCACTACTCTTGCCTATTTACCTCCAGCCAGCTCTAGCACTTGTCAGCTACCACAGAAGCCCAGTTCAAATCATCACAGCTAAGCGCATTAGTTAGATAACTATCTAGATTAAAAAAAGAAAAGTAGTATTTTTCCACCAGGCTATCAATCAGATGAGCACCACTAACTGGAGAAAGCATATGGCATTAACTGCATCATATTCTACATTTCCAAAACTTCAGAACTAGTGTCAGCCACTTGATGTTTAAAGCATGACTTATTGTTCTCTTTTTGCAAACTAGCGAACTGATTAACTTCTTTATATTCCACTGCGGTTTCCTTTTTAATAGCTTCATGTTTACCTCATCAATGGACTTTCATATCTAGTACACACCAAAAATCCCACAGGCTACTACTAAAGAAAGGCATTAAAGAAAATGTCAACATTATAGATGGTCACCTAAACACAAAGCACAGATTTTGAATGTGCTTCGTTCTCTCAGTGATCTACTTGCAGTATCACCTCTGATGCACAAAGTGGAACGTGCCTTTGACACAGCTCTGAAAGGAAAGAAATACTGTTTCTAAACTGAACTGAGAAATGTTTATTATATTCTAAAAATTGACCATTTTCAGTAAAATCTCTGACCATAGAAGAGGCTAATACACTACTACGTATCTCATAATCATACCTATTAGCAGATTACATTTGTTGCCCTTTGTTGAGAAATACTTTCCTGCAGTTGTTTTATGATAGATAAGTATAGGAGGATTTCTAGTGTGCATATATTTTTTTATTATTGTTTATTTATCTTAAATAAAGTCATGCAAAAACCGTAATTATATTGGGGGGGAAGGGAAAATAAAGCACTGTGGATTTCAGGGATTCACCATCTGAAAGCTTTTATTCTTCCACAGTGAAGGAAAGTTATGACCTTTGACATGTGGCCATGGTGCCAAAGAAACTGCTCATAAATGTGTGTCAGTAAAGAAGCAGAAATCAATAAATTCATTTAATCCAGTGAACTACTATGTAGTGAGACACAATATATTTTGAAGAGCCAACTGCTCTAACTCTTTCTCTCACAAGACAAAAATTTTACATAACAGATTTCTGGATGTTCAATTTTTGGAATGTTTTTACAATCTGAACATTATCTTTGACCCATTAATACGCATTTTAGTCAGTTATGCCACAACTTGTTAGTACACTCATTCCTGTTTGAAAGATCCCTGATACAGTTGGATTCAGGTAGCACAACAGGAACACTAGCAGGTGGATAGATATCTTATTAACAACCTCTACCATTACTAGAGATAGCTATCCACAGGAATCAAACACAGGCAGGTGTTTAAAGTGTATTTGGCTTTTTTTTTATCATACTAGATGCTCAAAAGCAGAACGAATGAGATATTGTTCATCATTCCAAACACCGTAATTTTAAAAGACTGTATGAAGCACTGCTCTACAACATATATTTTAAAGGTTTTCAAAGTATTTTGTCATTTACCATATATTTCATGTGAATCAACAAGCAACATCAGGAAAAGATGATGACCATTAAAAACAAGTACCTAACGTCCTGTGCTGAGAACGTCACAAAATTCCTATCAATGCTAGCGAGAATTTCATAGTTAATTTCTTGTACACTGGATCAATGTTTATCTCTTCTAGTATTTAGTATACCCAGGAATTCCAAACACTAAGCGGGGGGGAAAAATAGATAGAAATAAAGTTCACACTCTCAAAAGGTAAAGAAAAAAAAATGGGGGGGGAGTGTGAATTATGTCTCCACTTCTTAAATAAACAATAAAACAATTCTGAGAGCACAGGTTACTGCATCTCAATGCCAACTCACACGTATTGTATTGGTTTCATGAGCCACTGTGCACAGAGCACTGTGGATTTGTATTATGACCATTTTTAGAATAGTTTGATTGTATGATAAAATTGAGCTGCTTTCCTGGCACAGACTGGCTGAACAAATAAAAGCAGTATCTACTTTCAACCTCTATTGAAGATCAATGATAAATCTGCTTCCAAACTGTGGGCCGCAGGGTTGTTTGCATAAATAAGCATTAAAAGCAAGATGAAGAAAGAGGAGGTCATATGCTCACTTATGCTTTGGGGAGGGGGTGGGGGAAGGAAGTTTCACCCTTGTAATTTGGGACACACTGTGTACAAAGTTTCTCTCTCCTCAGGCAAAATGACAGAGTCGTGCCAGAGCTCCCAGAGAATATTTCCAGTTAACATCAATTTGCCGGATGTCACAGACAAGTTTAATGAACAAAATGATAAATGTCTGTCATGGCTTCATAAAGTCAATGAATTCTCGTTACAAAGAACATACATAATACACAGCTCTGCCCGAGGCACAAGTTACAGTTATTAGAGGTTTACTAGAGATCTTGATGTAGACAGTGAAATGGTAATTCAGTAATTTACACTAGTTAATTTGCTGATAAGTCACATAAACAATTATTAACATGTTGAACACTGTACAAGAATAAAAAATATTTAAAACTCTTCTGCATGCTTAAAGTCCTTAAGATTAGTTTTAAACTTTCTCTGAAAACATAATGGCTCATTTGATAACCTCCAGTTGTAACAAGCTGTAAACCAACAAACAATACTGTGTAACAGTCAGCTGTTTTCATTGTACATTGTAATGGCTATCAAATCAGCTTTTTCTTAATGATAATTATCTGATTTTTGAAGTGACAGCCAGACCACTTGAGACAAGATATTACACTTCTGTCGAATCATTTTTACCTCATCTAAATTTGGGGTCAAAACTGACCTTAAAGTATCTTATGACACTTCCCTCCTTTGCCACAGCTGTGAAAATAAGCTCCACTGGAAAACAGTACCTTCTTCCAGTCATCAGACAGGAATAAGAAAAAGGGATCACCAGCAGCAGCTTTGCAAAACCAAAACAACAATATAGAATAAGTGACAATTTATATAGAGAAAAAGGGAAAAGAAAAGTCTACATGTAACAAAACTAGCCTGTACCTGACATGAGAAGTAAAAGAGCTGGAACATGGTAGATGACAGAAATAATGAGAATTTTGAATATTAGAACAGATCAGCAAATAAATTAAAAGCTTTTCTATTTGTTACTTTTTCCTCTCCATTTTAAGGTGTACAGGAAGTGAGTGTCTCTCAACACAGCTTAAAAGAACAAACACTTCCACTTTGTAAACATGCTGATAGATGACTTTTAGATTTTGGTGGGAGAAGAGAAGGCTGACCATTTTTTCTACTTTTATAAATCTATCAATTTGCTGACCATTGAGACATGAGAGGTTTGCATGAGAAATTCCAGCCTACTGAAATGAGAACAAACAATGCAATCAACATGAACAGGATTATTATCTGGAGATGCTAAAAGCCAAATCTGAAGATACAGAGTTACTTCCGTTCACAGAAACCCCTCCAGTTTCCAACGTTCATGCATCACTATACACAAGCCATACATCACAATCTGTAAAGAGTTAGTTTAACTGCCCCCTAGCTATGCATTACAAGAACACCAGATGACACGTTTAATGCTTGTAATAATTTTTATGTACCCCTCACTCCTGATCAGTCAGGTGATTATTTCTTTCAAAACTCTCTCATAAGCAAATAATTTTAAAATGGAACTACTGCACCTCAGAGCTAAAGAGCAGACTTTAATTGCACATACTTCTAAGACAAGGCAAATTGTTGCTGTTACTAAATTCAAAGTCATAATCTTGGCATGTTCTGAAGCTAGAGGACTAGAACAATGTCAGTTTTGCTTTGCCATCAATATACCACTGAGTGTAGTCTATAGCTAGAAACAAACTCTTTTCTCCTTTCTGAAATACTGTATTCACCCTACCTAAAGCTGTGAATCAGGAAAGCCTGCCTATTTCAGACACAACTGTAAAACTTGTACGGAATATAACCTGTTGCCCCTTCCAACATTTACAAACACGGGCATGGCAAAGATGTTCCACATCTGAATACAGATGTAGGCAATTGCAATGTTCTGAGACAAATTTGATCCTACCATCAGTACCTTTATATCGGCCAGTACGTAGGAAGTTTTAAGATTTCTATAGATAGGAAAGAATATCAAATACCCTCTCCGCAATTAGGTTCATGCTTTTCACAACAGATTTCTGTCGTAATTCAGAGACAACAATGGTCTTACTCCTTGCTGTCCAGGAGAATTTTACCAGGACTCTGCATGGCAGGCACCGCTTTCAAACACAGTTCTTGTCAAAGGCTGGAGATGTAATCTGCTCAGTAGTATCCTGTTTTACCAATTTTTTCAATGGTAGAAGTCAAAGCGTAACTGTAACCTCTTGAGAGGAAAAATCTTGATTGTTACTGTTTATGGATGGGACTGCTGAGGTTTGGATTTTTTTTTTTTTTTTCAATACTGACCTACTGAGCAGATGTCTCAGTTGCATTTTCTCTTCTAGCAATGTGCCACAAAAATGGCCATTGAGAGAATAGTTCAGTGTCTACCGAAGCATCCAAAGACAGGACTTCCGCATTTTTAGATTATTAAACATTTTTGCACATTTCTGTAAAAGAGAAGGTCTGCTCTTTGCATTTTTCAGTTTTCCAGTGGTTTTTGGCTTTGTTTCTTTTGGGGTTTGATTGGGAAAGGGCAGGGGTGGAATTTATTTGGTTTTGGGGGTTTTGTTTGGGGTTTGGTGGGTTTTTTGGAAAACAACTCCTCTATTTGTGTTATACAAAGGAAAATTACATGACCTGGCTGTTTCTTGTACACTCCAGTTTAAAACTATGCCCAGATTCAGTGACAGGAAGAAATATCCCAGGTGCAAGCATTAAAGTTGCATTTCTTTTCATTTCTGAAGGTCATCTGAGATATTTTCATCGAACAAATCCCCTACGACTACAGAGATTTAGGGTATGGGTGGCACCTTTATGCTCCCCTGCTCTAGTCCTGTATTAACAGTCTCAGACAGTAAGGACAGGTTTCCAGGAGAAGCTGGGACACTGTGCATCACATGTTCTGTGAGCCACACAACTCAACACCCATGACGGCAGAGAACTCTACTTGTTTCTACCTGTTTTCTCGTTTTATAACAAAATTTCTTGTCCTCAGTTTTGCTAGAATTATGTAATCAATACATTTCCATTTATTTCATATTCCAGAAGTCATTTATTTCCTGAAAATTTTGGCTATGTGCAGAAACAACTTCCTAAAACCATTTTCAAGCAGTCCATGGGAATAGGTGTGTATATGTGGACTCTTACTCCTTTAGTCAGAAGAGGAGATTAGTTTATATAGGTATAAGCCTAAGAATAACAACTACAGAAGTTTAAATAACTGCGCTCCTTGCTGACTTTCTCCCTCCCCATTAAAGTCTCCAGTAACCCTTCCAGAGATGAGGTAATACCTTTGTACATTGCAACTTTTGCTTCAAATCAATGATTAAGTTCTGATAAAAGCTTTGGATATAAAGCTTGTTGTCAGCATTTCTATGTCTTTTATAACATGCTCATTTTCAATATTTGTCACATTGTGTTCTACTGCTTCAACATCCAGTAAATGAGAAAGTACTCACTGAATACTATCACAGTTGCTCCAATTAAGTGTTTGGGCTAGAGACAAACATAACTTCCTCAAGCCTAACTGCCCAAAAATTTGCAGTTTTCCCATCAGCCAAACTCAGGCAATACCGTGACCACGGCAGGACTTTTAAAAGCTGTTTAGTGTAACAGTAGCACAGAAATACTCAGTAACTCTGAAATCTTTACCCCATAAAATACAAAGATTGTGCATGCTGTCATTCTTGAGTTATGATAATAAGAATCTAAGTGAACTTCAGGAGCACACAGCAGACCTATGTGCATCCGGGGGGAATGATACCCAGATCCTATTCCCCTAAACTGCAGATGCACTAATGTGTCAGAAATCTCCTACCAGAAGCCCAGCAGAGACAGGCAACTGAGAAACAAGCACTCTGGAACAGGGCATCGGGTTGGTAACTGTGTTATCCACATGTCACTTTGTTTTATCTTCGTAAGCATTCATGTTGTTAAAAACAAAACAAACAAACAAAAAAAACAACAAACCTACTACTTGCCTACAGTGATCAAATACTACTTAACTGAAATAAACCTAACCAGAATTACTGTTGAGTTATGACACAAAATAAAAGCAGTAAAGAAAATGTGCCTAGCACTGCTTATTTAGATTTTCCTCTAATACATTAGGAAGGCTATCTCCCATCCAAACCTTTACATACAGAAAAAACAACACAGAAGAGGAGTTCACAATAATTCCATAAAGCAAGTCATAGACAAACCTTCCACACTCTGCTGGTTTCACAACCATCTCCTTCCTATATCTGCTTTTTTATCTCCATCTATTAAAAAAGTAACAATTTCACCCATCCAAACAAAAATGCTTCCACCATAAATGTCGGTTTTGGAAAGCTGCCAGATGGATTTCTACCTCCCAAGGCAAATCATCTAGTGTGATTTTTTTTTTTTCTCCTCTAACTCAATTGCCAAGACAATCAACTTTAAAATGTAGATGCTGCTTAAAAGCTACAGAGAGGTTGACCCTAGTAACTAATGTTGATCATACAACCCACAATTACTCAACAAAATGTGGAGACTCCACATTGTTGATTACTTTTTCACTTAGGTGGTGATTACCAGTTATAAAGACTGGAAGTAATCAATCCCAATTTAACAGCTGGGCCTATTGATGAAGCAAAAAAAACAATGCAAAACTAAACAAAAGATTATGTCCACAATTTTGGAGATAAGATGTAGAAAAATATGAAATCCTGGGGAAAACACGCAAAAACTGAGCACAAACTCACTCAACAATGGAAATAACCATATTTCCGTAAGAAAATGCTTAGTAACTTTTAAATTCTTCCCCCAAGATTCTCTTTTGTCATTGTCTTAAATTGTTCTGCACACCATCAATAGCCACAGCTGTTAAATTGTGAAGACGTGACAACAAGTCTCTAGGCAAACAACTGCTCAGAGTGAGATCCTTTTCTTTAGGATAATCAGAGCTGGCTGACAAAAGGGGGCCTTACTGAATGCCCTTTCAATAATTTCTACACCAAGAAATGCAGGGAGGGAGGGTGAAGAAAGGGAGCAGTGGGGGGGCGCACCACACTGCAAGAACAGAACTGCATCCACTGCTGCCCTACATTGCTTTGCAAGTTGAAAAGAAATCTCAGTAGTTCGGTGCACATATCACACGTAGAACTTGCACCAGGTAAGAACTGAGCACTTCTAGTCACAGCTCTGAACAGTTTCTAGCATGGTACCGTGTTTTCCTTCAACATTTCTCACATAAGTGAAGGCTTTATTAGCTACATGTTACATTGCCTAAGAATTCCTTTTAAAAAGAAGCTGGTAAAAACTTTATATATTATAAAGTTAAGGTGATAAAAAAACTAGTAAAAGCCATAACAGCTTTGGCCCTACTAGCAAGGAAGAAAAGTAAAGGCACAAAACGCTTCAGTCTGGCATTATGGTTGACACAAAGTTGAAACTCAGGTGTTGAGGAAACCCATAAAAAGCTCACTTCTCCAGTAACATGGCACTGGAAACAAATGCTGCTCGTGTGCACTAAATAAAGGTTCATACATTTTTTGTCCTGGCAACAATATGAAAGCCCATTCCTTAGTCTGTGGAAGAGCTCTTAAAAAAAAAAGTGCAGACCAGTCACTGCTGAAAGAATAGGAAATGCCCCAGTGCAAAGGAAAGGGGAAAAAAAAAAAACAAAAACAAAAACAAAAACCACAGGGGGGGAAAAGAAAAGAGGTTACTAGTGGTTATGTCTTAAAAGGATGCTGACAATTGCTTCTGTAAAGGTCTTGTAGGAGCTCAGGTCCAAAGATGTCTGGGGGAGCCCTAGAGAAAAATCCTCAAGAGAAACAGTTAAGAAGGAAAATATTTGCCAGCTTTCTTCTTTCTTCAGTGTATCTCAGTTAAAGAACAAAAAAATCTTACTCCTCTTCTTCGCTATCAACTGACATTGCCAACTGAGACATTAAATGTGCCCCTCCTGCCTTAGATGCAGGAATTTACATACACCAAGGATCAGCCATGTGCACTCTCAGCTTAGAAATGGATTCTCTTCTCAGGATATTCAAATAAACTAACCAAAGCAATAGGAATAAGGCAGCACTTGCAAAAACCTAAAACAGGAGATTCCTCAAACTGTCTGTAACCACACTAGTTCTACAACATTAAGACTTTGCTAGCTCTTTTAACACAAGACCATTGCCTACAAGAGGCATTTGCCACTTCCATCTCAGTCAAAAACCGTTTCTGCCTTCCAACCCCATCCTTCCATCTCAGAATTTGTTCCTCTCTCTGTTACTGTTTAAAATAATTAATCATACCTTTGAGCTCCATATACATTTTGAAGATACCTGAAATGACAAATTCCATACAAAATGACAAACTATATTATTAACTATTAATCCCTTAATTTAAGGCAAGACAAGACATTAAAATTATTTTTAAAAACAATTAGTAACAGAAAGGCAAAATTTTTGCCTACACACATGCTCCATGAAGGCCACAGTTTGATGAACGTGTATTTTTGCAACAGTCTAACTTTCAGTAGCCTTCCTCCGCCCTCAATAAGCCTTCCCACCTCCACATCATTCTTCTCAGTTACACCAGTGCAATAACTCTGAGTGCCCCTGTGACAAACCACATCAGGGAACTCATTTGGGTTAAACATCATCTTTTGTTTTAATTCTATTATTTTAACCCAGATCAGTTCCCCCTTCAGTTAACCACACATGCAGCTGTGCCCACACAAGGAAGGCCGCAACGCAAAAGTGGGAACAAACAGCTGGAACTGCTAAGAAAACATGATTGTCACAGCACAGAATAAGGCTCAGCTGGATACACTCTTAAGTGCAAATATTTAAAAGCAGAGCAAAAGATGTTATTAGGATATCAAAATGTAAATATTGCCAATTATTGGCAGATGGTGGGATGAGAAGTCCTATCACTGCCACAGCAGGTAGACAAAATTACAAAGTTTCCACAAAGTAAAACCTGCTCTGTGTAAAAGGCCCAGCGTTTCACAAACTGCAGTGCAGTGTGCATACACAGCTTCCCTCCAGGAGCATGTTCCAGAAACCTTCTGCTTGCATAACCTTTCACTCTTGTGAAATGTAGAAACCAGTACACGAAGAATTGGGCTTATGTTCCCTGTAATTCATAAACATAAAAATCAATTCAGCAGAGTTACAAGAGGAGAAAGGGTTATCTTGGAATGCTCATACCCTGCTGTATATATCCCATCCAATCATCTTAAGACTTCAATTTCCACTGTTTGTGAAAAGGAAATAAATGATAAGCATCCTGTCCAATCACTGCCCAAAGCCCGTGTTACCAGCTTCAGAACCTGATCCACCTTCTCTATTTCTTCTTAATACTACCTTATTGGAAGTCTAGCTTTATTTTTAGACAGAATCTTAATTAACTGCTGTTAAATAGTCATAATTTAAAAATGCAGGAATACAGAAATCTCAGCTTGATTATTTCTGTCTGATTCAAAGCTGTACCAAAAGTGCTTAGGATTTCTCTACAGTCTACTTTCCTTTTATATTCCATTAAAAGAGACCTCTCTTAGTAGCACTGGCAGTAGCAAGTTGAATTTTGAGTAAATCATACTCTTCATCATTAGCATTTTACCCCCACATGTTGCCTCACAAAGAACCACGCAGGAACCTCCTCCACTCCCCCCCACATCAATTAGTCTACTTTAGAAGCAACTATAAGCATGTAGTGAATCTAATATTTATTTTTACCTCTGCAATACCTCAGCCCTACAGTTTCCTTTAAAAAGTAGGGGAATCTCATTGAAAAAAAGCCCTAAATTAGTCAAATTCTTTTGTGCATGGATGAACAACAGGAAAGCAAAGCCTTGGGGCCTCTGGGGAGGAACCCTGTCCCTGCAGACCTACTCTGATGTGCTCGGGAGATAAGGCTCCATAGTGACACTTAAGGAAAGGCCTGCTCACATTTGAATTTCTGCATTCCTCAAGAACAATTCATGGCAATCACTAACTTTGCAGAGGAGCTACATGAAAGCTTTGGCCAATGAATGAGGGTCATCTGCTCTTTATCACAAGGGTAAACCTCATCCTGGCCAGTTTCTAACCTTTTAACCCTGTGAATTCTTAATTTGCACATGAATAATGGAATTCTTGCCAAGAGTGCAACCTCCAGCTTCCAGTTCCTAACTTTAGAAACCAAGACCTGATCTCCTTGTGTGTTCAAACCTTAAACTCTTGGACAGATTAAAGTTTTTGATTTCCAAATGCAACACTAAACATTACAATTCTGAAGCAAAAGATAAGCTTACTGGCAAAAGCTCTGACCGGGCAAAGTAAAAGAACATCCTTGCACCCTGCTGCTACCAGAGACCGAAGACAGCATTTGCTTTTTTCCTCCAAAGAAAGAATGCCCATTTAATGCCTATTCTCCACCTGTTTAATATGTATAGTTCCTTCTGTACTCTAACCACAAGGTAATTTGCCTTCACAGAAACCAAAAACTGCTTCTAAACAAAATTATAAACCTACAAAATCCACCACATGACTTAAATTCATTTCACTTAAAATGCAAAGTTCAATCAACTCACGATAATAGGCAGAAAACACTGTGAAAATGAGATATAGAATGAATTTTGCACGTTTTATGAGCTTCAAATATAACAACACAAATTATTACCTTATTTTGCAGTTTTACAATAAAGATGACATTCTGAAACCAGTCAGATTGGAATATGAATAAAAAGGAGAGGCTGCTACATAGGATAACTTAATGTTTGGCCACTAGTTAACTACTTAATCACTAAGTCAACACCACCTACTGTGATCATTATGGGTCCACTATCTCTTCCAGTTTTCTCCAACAGCCATAGGATACTTTTCAAATATTCAAAGAAGAAGAAGAAGAAACCTTTTGTCACAGTCTTACAGGGAAGGGGAGAATTAAAAAAAAAAAAAAAGTAAAATAGAGAGAAAAAGAAAAGGCTGCAAAACAAGAGTCTCACTCCACAGCATGCAACCTACTGGTTCACAACTCTTCTTTGGTGAAAATCCTTCATCATCAAGAAAGCCCAAAACTAAATTTTGGTGAAATAATGTGGATGCGAGAAACAAACATTTGCAGAAGTTCAGTACTGTCTGAATAAAACTAGATACTACAAGAGTATTAATATATTGTACTACTATAGCGCTTCACGCTATTCCAGAACTTCTCTGATATTGAGCACAGAGTTCATTCTGCAACATCTCAGATTTACACCTCTGAATTTTCCACAGTCCTGCACACAGAATCCATCAGCCACTGTTTTATTAACAGTATTTATTAACAACAACAAAATTCCTATCCTCTTAAGGAAGGTTCTCTTCAGTCTGCTTAATAATGGGGTGTATTAGTACTTCATTTTTCACCATTTTATCAAAAGTATCCAAGAACTGCTTGGTCTATTCATCCTGCATGTGAGTAAGATGCCAGAATACAAAGTTAAAAGTATCCAAGTTTTTGAAATTGAGAGTTCACAGATCAGTCTTTTACAGTATGTGAAAAACTCATAATTTCCTTGAAGCCACCTGCTTCTAGGTTGGTTTGCAACTGCACAGTGCTCTAGCTCACTGAACAAGGTATTTCACACCTTTCTGGGGTATTTCAGGGATAGTATTTATTATCAGTTCAGAAACACACAGAACAAAACTAACAAATGTTAACGCTCAGATGTTTTTTAATGTAAGCTAATATACCAGTTGTATTAACTAGTTTCAGACTGAATTTAATAAAACTAGCAATTTACAATCAATGTCAAGCTTCCATAGAGGTGTCAGTGCCACAGTTTTGTGCAGCTCGCTACTAAGGATAGGGTTGAAGGGGTCAAAGAAAGGCTTTTCCTATTAGATTAAGTTCATCAGTTAAGCCCTATTATAGGGCAACATGAGAAGACTATACAAACCATGTATTCTCTGTGTTATACTTTCTTCGAAATAACTCCAGGTACTTTTAGAAAACAAAAAAAGATAGTGTTGTAGAAGCAGTCTACTGGCAAAGCACCACACCAGCGTGGAAAAAGGCGTGGCATTCAGTTCCGAACACACGTCTTGCTCAAGACGTTTAAAGACACTAGGAAAATGGAGGGCAACACACACTCAGGGTCAGACTGTTAAAGCCATAAAGGCACTTACACGCAGCTATTTCCTTCCTTGTTCATCCAGTAGAAGGGAGTCACGCTAGAAACCTATCTCTCGCTTCCTAGTGGAACCACTTAATAGACCCTCACGGCTGGTTCCAGAGGACCCTGAAGCAGTTCCACAAGGGACAGCACCCGCATCTGCTTGGCTGAACACACATGTCAGAAAAGCAAGGGCTTAGTAATTTAAGCCTCATGGTTTCCCCTCCCAAAGACAGTCATGTCTATTATCATTCCGCCCTGCCCCAAGATGAAACAACACAACATTAAGCAACTGAACAAGGAATAATAAATTTTTATCAGATTTATAAATAACCCTTCTAAGGCTGCCTGAACAGCACCTGAGAAACAAGACCCAGGGCCTTTGCAGCAGGTTGCCAGCACGGCTCTACATCATCACCTGCTCTACCCACACAAGGCACCACTGCTCAAGAGGACTCACAGGCGGCCACACCACTCCTGCCACAGCAAGGACTCAAAAAGGGCCCACCACAAGTTTCACTCATAACCTTTGTACATTTAAAAAGAAACAAAGAAACAGAGATCTTGTTTACCAAGCTCTTTGCTTTGGTAGTTTGCCTTTTTAGGTACAAAATCGAAAGGGTGGGTTGTTGTGCACTGTTCATGGAATTGCTGTCACAGTTAATAACCAAGAGCTGGAACTTACTTGCTAGCGTGAGGTGGCTTTTTTGACTGAGAATAGCCCCATATTTATTCAGAGCTAAGCACTGGTAAAATCCTTCATCAGACAGTTCTCCTTTCTTTCCTTCTACCTCACTGATATACAATGAGCCATTGGATAAAGTGTAGATCCGTTCATTTTCAGATACTTTGCCTCCGTTTTTCAGCCATGTAATAGTTATAGGAGCTTCACCACGGGCCTGGCAATCTAAAACCACCGGATCCTTCCTTGAGACAGTAACATCCTGTGGCTCTTTCACAAAAAACAGCTCGCTAAAGCACCACACTCCTAAGAGAGAGAAGAAAAAAAAAAGGATTTTGCCTGTAAGTACAGAGATGCAAGTCGGTAAGCGCGAGCTACAAGTCATCCTGCTGAACCCGCAGCATGAGGTAAATCAGCCGGTATCACAGGCTCCGGGGTCTCTCAGCCCTCCAAATTCGGAAAACTCTGAGGAAACTGTGGCACCGGCTTCGAGCAGAGCCCTCAGCCCACAGAGCACCCGGGCGCTCGCCTCCTGGTTCCCAAACGCATTGAGCCAAGGAGCTGGAGAGCNGAGCGAGTAGGAACGGAGCGCAGCGGGGCCGGGGCCGGGGCTGGACTCACCTGGCAGCGGGAGCAGCAGCGCCGGC
>VXBW01007210.1:285548-333376 GCA_013400375.1 Thinocorus orbignyianus
GGCGGACAATAACTCGGGGGTGGGGGGGCGGCGGGAGCCGCTGGTCCCGCGCAAGAGGGGCGAGGGGTCCGGCGCCATCCGGGCCGGGCCCGACCCCCGCCCAGGACAGAGGCGAGCCGGCCCGGTGCGGCATTCCGCGGGCAGGGGCTGCCGGCCATGCGTCCCCCGCAGCCCTCTCCTCGCCGGCGCTGAGCATCCGCTCGGCCGCACCGGCACCACCGAAACCTGTGCCAAGGCGAGGGATGCCCGTTGCTGGGGGGCGGGGGGTGTCAACCCCGTTCCAGTGCAACAGATCGTGCAGGTGCAGTGATGTCCAGCTTTGGCAGAATATCCTACCCTCGCCCGGGTAAAACTGGCTTCCCCAAGTCCACAGGGTAGTTTTTCAAGGGGAGAACGGGAATTGATCGGTAACGGAGTGCCGGGTTTTGTCCATGGTTCCCACTGAGCCCTTCGCGCAGCGCCGATAAAACCACTTCCAGATGGCTGTGCCGGGCAGGGCGCTGCTGCCGAGGATGAGCCGCTCTTTACTTGTCTCCACCAGAAAGCACCCAGAAGTTCGTATCTGCCTCGAGTCTAAAATGTAGCTTGCCAAAGTGCAGCCTAAACTGCGAACATTCGGCTTGAGAATCACACTGCCAACACCCTACAGACCATTTGAATGGGGGATATCATCAAATCAAATGCTGCTGCTATCATTTAAGCTTTCAGCTTCACCGGTGGTTTTACTCCCTGCTTGCAGCCGGTGATTTCTAAGCTCTTTTTTTGTCTGTTCAGAGTTCTGGTTTCTAAAGTTACCATGTAGGAAGGCATCGTCTTACTCAGCAGATTTGCCCCCTGTTTGCTTTCATTGTGAGAGCTGCTGACTTCAGTGACAGGCAAGTTTTTATTGCTTTTTGTTCCTGCCAGAACTGCAAAGCTCACAGAGCCAAGAGCTGGCAGCCAAACTTGGTCCCTTCTGCTGCATCATCACCAGGACTGGCTACAGCCACAGTCGGTGACTCCTCTGAGAGCCTTCGGAAGAAAATCAGAGCTATCTAAACACAACCTAAGCCATAGTTTGACCTATATCACCTTCCTTCCTTGTCAAAAATACACAATTAGAAGAATTCAGCTTGCCCTGATCTTAGCACAAGTCTTTAGGAAAGGTAATTAGGAAATATCTGCTTTACATGCAAATCAGTTAAGCAAAAAGAATCCATGCAGTTTCACAGTCACTTTGCAGAGCAGATCTGCTCATGCACTGCTTTGGTGTCAAGATAGGAGCATTGACCTGGTATTTTTTAATTTTTGTGACTTTATCCAGTCACAAAAGTGTGAACTATGAAACAAAAATAAGTACCACAAGCTATTTTGTTTATTTTATTTTGAGTGTTAGTGATTAAATGTTCTTTCTTGTGGCAAACTCACAACTTCCATGCGCAGCTCACGCTGGTACTGTACTCTCTCCCACTAAACTCCAGTTAAATTTGAAGATCTCCTAGATGACCTCAGCACATCCAGAAGACAAACACACCAACAAGCAATGCATTGCCCAGTAACATTTCTATGCCATGTGCTTGGGTCAGTTGGCAGAGAGGCTGAAACTGTCCCTGGTTAGATGTGCTGTTATGTCCCTGCCGCCCTTTGCAGACACAGGTGAGCGGCTGTGCTGGCTGTACTGCCCAGCACTGGGCACTATCCCACCCATCCCAGGAGGGACACATCCTTGCCCACTTCACCAGCCCTTTTTGAAGTAGGGGTTGGTCCTAGTGGACCAGGGGACAAAAAGAGGCAATGGAGAGAAAGCAAGTTGTAGTCCTACTTGTGGGCTGGTTCCCGTTAGCTGTCATCTGTGCTCACTGCTGTATTTTGCTGTGGCAGGATAAACGCTTTACTGTCTCCCTGGACTATGCTGTGCCAGCAAGAAGGTTTGACTTGTGAGAACAAATGCAGTATTTGCCTTAAATGGCTTAACAAAGAAAAGTGCCTCCCTCTGGAGCACTCCTGGTGCCCAGGTATGGGCAGCTGCAAACACCAGTATTTCCATTTCCACATTTCTGTTGAGCAAGACAAATAATAAATTCCTTACTAGAATTAAGCTGTCCTATAGCTAGATTAGCATAAATTCTTCCTCCTTATTTGTCAGAAGTCATTATTTTAAAGCATATTCCAGTAATTAATTGAATTAACGGTGGTGCAGATTTGGGGTAACATACCTAAATCCATACTTCACTGCAAGCTGATAAACCCATTGAACCACAGTTTAAAGGCACTGCCAGCCGTAACAGTGTCAAATGCACCATGTTAGTAAATATGGAGCCAATAAACACAATCACCTACTTGGCTAACCCTCTCGCAGCAGCATTATCTTGAGAAAGCCAGAATGGCAGCCCAGGATGAGTACAAGATATTGCCAGCCAACATAAACAAAGCTATGCCTACTTTGCTGCAGGGCAGCAATTTTTCTTCTGTCACCAACAAAGACTTTTTTTGCTTGACTCAATCTGTATTTTAAGTGTATGTGGAAAATTATGCAAACTTCCCCAGCTTTTGTGGTTCTTTTCAGACCCATATAAACCCTTTTCTGTGCTTTCTCTTAGATCTTGGAGTTTGCAAACAAGCTGCACACATCTTTCAAAAAAAAATAATAACTTGTATTACTTCAGCAGTCAGCTCCTCAATGCCTTAAAACCCAAGTCAGTAGTAAGAGCAGTCTTTGAAGTGCTACCAACAGCTGGAATAACAGCATGCTGCCCAGGTTGCTGTCTGTAAATAACCTGATTTACCTTATGCTGCATTTCAGCCTCATCAAGCGCAGTTTATACACTTCCTGACTTGAAAGATTTTGGAAATCAGAACACCACAAACAGACCTAGCTCAGGGCTTTGCTCATGCATGTGTGTATGTCAGGGAGGGGATGGGAACACCAGCTGGGCTGGGGCCATAAAATCCAGAATTTTAGTCTCATGATGAACCAACAAGGAGACAGAGGGACTTTCCAGCAGTAGATGAAGTTTCATGACTGTGGTGTTTATACTTTGCCTGCAGCATTATCAGCATCTCTAGAAAGGGAACTAATAAGCAGGACTCTTCCTGGGATGGAACGCAACAGCCTGAGGAAAAGAAAATAAGCTGAAAATTCACCTGTAACTGGGCTGCAAGCCCAGGGTGGGGAATGTGGCTTCCTTCCAGGTTAGAATTAGATTTTTCTAGTGTTAGACCATTTCCATTTCTTTCCATTTAAACCAGAAATATCAGTTTGGTCTGAGGTCAGTTTTGCTCTGAGCAGTTCAGTTCTACCTGAGAAAAAGAATAGCATCACATTAGCTCTCTCATGCCTGTGGTCTGGGAAAGGCCTTCACAGCAGCACGGATGGTGTTTGGCATGGCCACAGACTGCCCAAGTTGGATGCCCGTGTGCTGCTGCATTCCACCTGACCTGACAAGCTCAGAGATGGGAAAGTGGGTTTGCCCACATGATCCATTCCCCACATTTGGCTTCACATAGCTTTGCCCTAACACCATAACATCATGGCACAGAAGAGGATAGAGATGAGCACCCATGCGTGGGAAAGAAGAAAGGTAGAGAGAAAACTGCTTACAGCAGTTTAAGTGTCCCTGTTGCCACATACGTGCAATTGCAACGCTGTCCTCAATTATCTGCAGCCTATAAGAGGCAGTAGTAAGGTCCTGGAGCCCAAAGCTATTTTCAAACCAACATATAATCACCATCCTGGTCCCCGCCCTGCTCCCAGCCCCATAGGGTCAACCCTTCCCTGCTACCAGTGACAGGTCCCAGCTCATCCTCTGCTGGCAGGTCACCACAGGATCTGCTGCATGTCACAGCTGGCGTGAGGAAAACTGTAGTTACAGGCAACCAGGGCAGAGGACAGGGTACAATCACCATGGGTAGCTTAGCACGGCTGAGGTGGTACTGGAGCTGCGGTAATTTTTCAGGGCAGGCTGAGAGCAGTGGTAATTGTCAGAGCCCTATTAACTGCAGGGGAATTATGGCAATTTGCACCAGCTCAGCTCTGCCTTCAGCCAGTGGAGTCCTCAAAACCCAGCTAAGGGGCTGCCACATCGCTGCACTCCCGGCAGGGTGTCATTAACCCTTCTTCTCAGGGAAGCCCCTTTTTTCTTTACAGTTCTTGCTCCGAGTGTTTTTGATCTGGTGTCACTGTAGACATGTTTAGACACTTACTTCCTTGTTTCTCATGCCAAACTCCCAACTCAATTACAACTGTATTCACAGACTTACAATACGTTAAGCTAACTCTATTAAGAGCCACCATACAAATGTTTACTTTTGGCACATTTGGTCACTTAGTGGATTCTTGCTTCATTTTGAACCTGCGTACAGTTACCATCTCTGTTGCCTTCTCAAAGGAGGTTCACTCCTTCCATGAGCAGATGGGCAAACACACCTTGGGCCGACTCTTTAGGACGCTAATGAACTTTCTCTCCAGGGAGCCTTCCTGTACAGGAAAAGCACACCTCCTTGACAAAGGGATTTTAACACAGATCTCATCTGGTTATAAACCAACAAACACCGAAGTGGAAGGAGTACAATTACTTGCCATACTATCTTTTTTTATTATTATTATTTTTTCCTTCCAGCCACCTCCCACAATAGTGCAACAACCTAGTGCCTTGGCTGGGTTGTTTGGCAGTGCCCCAGAGGCTGCTGCCAGACCTTTACCCCCACCCCTGAATGCTTGTCACACCAGAATGAAGAGGCACCCTGTCATGAATTTCAGCAGAAGAAAGAGGACAGCCCAACATCCTCCCCTGAGGCTGGAGGTAACTGCAGGCACTTTGGAGGACTAACCTCACAGGGATCTGGTAAAGCGTGTTTCCTTGCTCTTCCATGCCTGCTCACTGGCGCTGGAAGGTGTGAAAAACACCTGAGTATTTTTGGTCAGTCCCTCTGCTGTTTCCTAAATGTAAGCCATCGGGTCCTCTGGGTACTTTTATCAAACCACACACTACAGCTACAGAAAGAGACAGCACACACCTGAAGGCGTATGATCCCAGATGCATTCTTCCGCTTGCACATAGTACAGAGCTCTTACAGTGTGGACTTTGGGCTTACCACAATTCCATGCTCTCTTCTAGCCCTCAAGCCACAGCTGTTGCTCTTCAGCTTGCAGCAGGCTCCTCTGAACACCTAACTTGCCAGAAAATTCTTCCTTTTCTTCAGTAGAGCTTGTTTTCTCCTGGTTTATTTCCCTAACTTGGCTCTTTGTAGCATAAAATGAATGGGAAACACCAAGGGTTGCAACATCCCACTGAAGATACAGCAATAGCACAGGGCAGCAGCTGCCCTGACTCAGATCAGCCAAACCACCATGAAAGTTTCCCAGGCCAGGGCAGCCTGCACATCTCTGCTGTGCCACCTGGGGCTCTCACACAAGATGCTGAGCACCATTTACTTCCTCTGACCTTGGGAATGCTGGCTTGGAACCAAAGTGACAGCAGACAAACAGCTGCAGCTGGAATCTGTGCACTGAAACACATGAAATAACTTCATCAATAATCACACATGGAGTAACAACATCCCCCTTTACTCTGCGATTGTGAGACCCCACCTGGAGTCCTGTGTCCAGCTCTGGAGTCCTCAACATAGAAAGGACACAGAACTGTTGGAACGGGTCCAGCGCAGGGCCACAAAGATGATCAGAGGGATGGAGCACCTCTCCTATGAGGACGGGCTGAGAGAGCTGGGGCTGTTCAGCCTGGAGAAGAGAAGGCTCCGGGGAGACCTTATAGCAGCCTTCCAGTATCTGAAGGGAGCTACAGGAGAGCTGGAGAGGGACTCTTGGTCAGGAAGTGTAGTGACAGGACAAGGGACAACGTTTTTAAATTGGAAGAATTATAAACTTTTCTAATTTATATTGAATGTGACATTAATGGTATGAAATAATCCTGTTGCCAGCTTGGGTCAAACACCCAGGCCTTGCTCCTCCTCGTCCCTGCACTTGGTAAGGCTCAAAAACACTGAGACCTTGAATCTCACAGAGCTTGGCTGGCTGTAAAGTCAATATATTAATGAATTCAGACACTAGAGCCCTCCAAAAGTGCTTCTGAGAGTCCTCAGAAGAAAAGTTAGTCCTGGGCCTCTCAACCCAGGATAAGCAGGAACAGCCAGCAGGTGGAGCAAATCTGCCCCATAAACTGCATTTGCAATGTATTTATTTTTTAATTGGCTCAGTACAGTTGCCTCTCTCAATCCCTTCCCCAATAAGAAAACAAAAAAAAATCCTGGAAATGCTGCAGTGCTCTGCTGTGATGTTAACTGCTATAAATCAAAGTGTTAATACACTGGATCGATACAATAAGTACCAGACCAAGAGTAACTGAACAGAAAGAAAATATCTCCTAGGTTACCACTTTCTGTGTTTGAATCTACAAAGGAATCTCTCAAACCTTCCAGACATAGGCAGCTTTTTGTTAGTGTCTTTCTTGCTTATCATGACGACCCACTGTTCTGCAGCTATTTGTTTAGCAACAGGCATGAAATATGGTCTTCTTTCATCCATGGATAAGTTACCTTTATTCTGCTGTTACAACAGGAAATAAGCAAATAATTTCTGCCTCTTTTCCTCTATATGTTTGCAATCAGGGAACAATTACTGGAAATAAAATAAATAAAAAACAAAGCAAGTCAGAGGCTGACTAGCAGTTGGACATACTGCTGAATATACCATGCTACAAATATCTATTTTTGCTGTGAAAGATTGCAGCCCTTTCCTTTGCCATTGCATTCTCAGCTTGTTAACAATGTGGTCTCTCTACTTCTACAATTTATCCCAAGGAACTATTAAAAAGAAGGATTGGAGGAGGCTTCCTGCTGCTTTTGTCCTATTTCATCTCACAGAGACATAAGGAATTGCTGGTCAGGGAGAGGCCACTTGGCCAAAGCAGCCTGTGCCCCATAGGTTTATCTCCTTGCTGCCAGTGCAGCTTCCTCCAGCCCACAGCCCTGTCACGGGAGAGCGATCGCCTCTCAGGAGTGTGAAGATAAACAGATTTGAAGCCTTCAAGGCATGTTCCCAGCACCTCCTCCCCCTCACATACACACAGGCTTGTCCTGCAAACGCCCCTCGAGCACAACACAGCTTTGGGGATGAATACTGGGATGTTTGAAGGGGCATGTGAAGCTGTGACTTACACCAGAACAGCTTTGCCAAGAATTCGGGTTGAACCGCTAAAGGCAACACCCTGGTGCAAGGAGCGAGCCAGGGGGGGAGGAATGGGGGGACGGAGGGTGAACCATGGGGAGCCAAAAGCTGGACAGCACAGGGGTGATTTCTTTTGATGCTGAAATTACTGCCTCCATCAGCTGCAGTTGCTGGGATTTTATCTCAGCTGGGCTGGGGGAGTCATTTGGGAGCCCACAGGGATTTCACATTTTTCAGAGGCACTGGAAGAGCTGTCTACCCAGCGCTGGCCAGGAGCTGGAGGCAGGAAGAATGGCTGCATCACAGTGCCCTGGGACAGAGGAAAAATGGAGCAACATACTCAAATTCCTTTTTCCCCCACATCATTACAAATCTGGCTCAGGTCTCTATCCAGCCCCTGCCCAGGCACAGCAAGGCAAGAGGAAGAGATCAGAGGCTCCGCTGGAAGCGCATCCACAGGTGCCCTCCTTTGATTTGATGCCTGGGGAAGAGAAGGGAAAAAGAGCCTCCAGGGGAGACCTTACAGCACTTTCAGTACTTAAAGGGGGTCTACAGAAAAGATGGAGAGGAATTCTTTATCAGGGAGTGTAGTGACAAGATGAGGGGTAACAGTTCTAAACTGAAAGAGAGAAGATTTAGATTAGATATTAGGAAGAAATTCTTTACTATGAGGGTGGTGAGACACTGGCACATGTTGCCCAGGGAAGCTGTTGAGGCCCCATCCCCAGAAGTGTTCAAGGCCAGGGTGGACTGGGCTTTGAGCAACCTGGTCTAGTGGGAGGTGTCCCTGCTGATGTCAGGGAGGTTGGAAAAAGATGCTTTTTAAGGTCCCTTCCAACTCAAACCATTCTGCAATCCTATGATGCCATTCAGCACTTAGCAACTTGCAGCAGCTTCATTTGGTTGGCATAAGAGCTTGCATGGCCAAGCAAGGGATCAGATCAGAGAACTGATCCTGGTGGAAATAACTTGGGGGAGAAAAATTAGTTGGTTTTCTTTTTCTGGAATCAAAGTCCCTGGTTTGGTATGTGGCATACATAGACATGCCTGCCTAGTGCTTCAGGAGAGCAACCAGCAGTTAAGGCCACTGGTAGTATAACTTGGCTGCAGCTGTGCTGCTATTCAGTATCTAATCATTACCTCAGGATTATGTTTGCTAAATGCTAAATAACATTTTGCTGTCATTTATATTCAGATACCTCTACACGGTCACAGTAGCCAAATGCTGGCACATGACAGAACTTTTATTGGGCAAATAATACACATATGGAATACTCACCATGTGCATACTAGAATGTTCATCCTAAGCAACTAGGAAAAAATAGGGTGGAGTGTTTTATGACAAGTTAGTGAATTCAATTGGCCTAATGTCCTCGGTTGAGGACCAGGCCAGTGTAAGTCACAGAGTGGAAACCCCGTCAGGAGCAGATGGGGCCACAGGGGCATCCGGTTCAGCATCAGCAAGGTATGGCAGCATTGAGAGAATGATGCTTTAGCCTAATGAAAGAAAACCTTCAACATGCAGAGAGCAGTCAAAATCCTCTCCTGAGTATTAAAACTTCTATCAGCTCCCAGAGGGGCAGAGATGGACAAATGCCCTTTCCAAGGCATCCTGAGCAAGCTACAGCTCCCTCCCTATTAACACGTCCCATATGGGACACCTCAAGCCTCATCCTGCAGCTCAGCTCCCTGTCACGTCCCATCCTGGCAGCAGTTGCAATCCCAGCTCAGCAGATTTAGCTGCTCAGCCTTGAAGTTAGATACAGCGCAATTAGGATTAATTTCTTTCTACAATGAGAGATCAACTGATCCAGCCTGTTTGCAGCTTAAGAGTCAATTAAATATCTAGACTTTTTCCAATACAAGAAAAGTATCTACATGACTGAAATGTTGTTCACTTTCCTAATTCAGGTTTATGTAAGCATGCAAGAAATCTCAACTTTGCCTCCTTTTTATCTTTAAAAAATTGTGGACAGTTATATAAGTGAAAATTTGATGTTAGCATTGTTTACAGTCACACTTTGAATTCTCAGTGTGAAGAATAGTAAGAATGAATTATTTTGAAAAAATAACTCAACTGTTATTTTTGCCTTCCATGAAGCAGTACCTCTTATGTTTTGATAGCTAACTTTTAAATTATTCTAAGAGAATAGCTAACTTTTAAATTATACTAAGAGAAGAGGGGTTTTAACATTCTGATAAAGCACAAAAACTATTTTTCACTAACCTGTGAAGTAATTATTTGGTGAATCTTCAGCATAGGATATATACAATTAATATTTTTTTGTGTGGTATGCCTGTAATTATCAGACTGAGATCCAACAGCTTCTCAGTTCGGTAGTTTTTAGTCCATTTCTGTAAGCCTACATACAAAGGATAGCATTTACTTAGAACCCTGCATTACAGCAAGCAATAGCGCACGAACGACTAATTAGGAATAAATCTACTAAGCATGGACAACAAATTGCTAGGCAGAATTTCACAGAATGTAGGGGGACTCATAATTCCACTAAACACTTTCCACAACTGAATTTATTATATGTCTCATAACTAGAAAACTATGTGTTATAGCTATTCAAAGTAATGAAAATATATTCACAGAAACCACTGCTTCAGCTGGGAGAGTAATTTCTAAGCTCTTCTATACAGCAACCTCCCAGAAACTCTGTTATCTGGGCAAAGGAAGAAAGCAGGTCTTCAGGAAAAAAGGGGATGGCATGGCGTGGTGTGTCGAGGCGAGGGTAACCTCTATTAAAGTGGCATAGTTTGTCATATCTGAAGAAAGTTATCACTGGTTAAGGGCCTGACCCTGCATTCCTTAAGTAGACAAAAATCCCTTTGAAGTCAATGAAGCGTCCTGCTCAGATAACTATATCAGGACTTAGCAATTAATGAAAACTTTTAATTTCTTAAGCAGATTATAAAAGGTTTTTCCCTGAAAATCAACTATTACATGTTACTCACAGCAAATCCTTGGCAGTGTGGGTTTGTATCCAGCAGCTCTTGCCTCACTAACTGGGAATTGCCAAAAGTCAGAACCACATTGTTTTCTATTTGCATTGATCTGCCTTAAGAGTTCTTCTCTGGCTGATGCCTAGTTGAAGGTTTTGACAGCTTTGCACTCAAAAGGTCAGTAAGCAGTCCTCGGGGCAATTTGATTTAAACCTTTAGCATTTTGCGTACTCTCAAGCAGCAGTGCATAGTAGGACATGTGTGTTCACAGCCTCTGAAAGGTCATACTTCCCAGCCCTCAAAACAAAACCCAAGTCAGAAATATTTCAGCCTGTAGAAAATATCAGAAAAGCTACCAGATAATTATGAAAACATTTTCCATTAAATTAAACTCAAAAGGGCTTAAGAAAAACAAATTGTGATGTATGTTTTTAGACTTAGACCATGGTGTATTTCAACAGAAAGTTTTACATCCTGTCACATTTAGGAAGGCTGCCTTATCTGTCTTTCCTCAAGAGGCGTGCTCGCTCACTTAATGTCTGTTCAGGTTTTCCAAGCCACTCTGCCTCCCCCTCCCCGAAATCCCAAGCCTCTCTCTGGGATGAAAACCTGAAACCTACAATGCAGAATTTGTTTGAAGTCTCATTAAGCAAGAAACCTCAAATTAAGGACAGCTCAGCAAAACAAAACATTTTTCTACAGTCAACCAAGCATTACATGGAAGTTCTCCCTCATTATCCCCTTCATGAGCCATTTGTATTCTG
Organism: Thinocorus orbignyianus; assembly: GCA_013400375.1. NCBI lineage: Eukaryota > Metazoa > Chordata > Aves > Ciconiiformes > Thinocoridae > Thinocorus > Thinocorus orbignyianus. The sequence goes on from VXBW01007210.1 coordinate 296,427, forward strand.
ATTAGTGTGCTAATGATATATGTTCCACATAGAAAAAGCAATTAAGCCTCCACTTCAAAGAAAAATGATTTACTATAAGAGTACCAAAGCCTGTGCTTGAGTCTCCTACTGATTTTGTGATGCCACAGAGCAATACAGCAGCTGTTAAATGTTTAATTCCTTTTATAGCAATAGAAGACGGTCGGTGTTCGTTGCCTTTTAAACATACAGACATTTCAATAAGGTGATTTTACAGCACACAAAAGGTATGAATTCTTGGTGGTGACAGCGGTGTAACAGCAGGTAAAGAACTAAGTGTCTAACTGTAGCTCCTCTCCATTCACATCCTAAGAACTGTGCATTGATTCCTTTAAAGGAATAGTTCATTAAAAAGGGGAGATAATAAAATAAACAAACTACCCTAAAAAAAGCAGAAGCTCATACAAAGAAAATTTGTTAAGACTCTGTGTGAAGAATCCAAGCACCACAACAAACTAATTAACAAGAAACAGAAAGGAAAACACAAGTGGACAGCACGAAGAATAACAGGTAGAAAAGTTTGGTCTCTTAATGGTACATACTTTTTGACCACACAAGAAATAAGTAACATCAAAATAAGTATTTAAAATTACACACATTGAGTTTTAATTACTTCACATGTGTTTTAGCATGTTAGCATCATGATTATGTAATTCCCACTCTAGGGGAACTGATAAGTGTCATGCATTTGCTAAGTAACATTGAAGTCACGCTGAATAAAGTACACAGGAGAAAAAAAAAAGGAAATCTGTGCTGATCCAGGGCTTGTTCCACAGTACGCCAGAGGCAGCTGTGGATTTCAATGAGACACACAGAGATTTTTGTAAAGACACTGCTGATTAGCGAAATAGGACCAAACTGTGCTTCGGGATTTACAGAACAAATCAAATGCTAGACACTAGGCAGCTTGCAAATTAAGTTTATGCACAAAACAATGAGGTTAGAGAGGGAAAGATAGGATAGAGAAAGAAAATAAGCAGCCTATACTTACTTTGCCCAGGTTTGATGTGCAAGCACTCAACTCTGACTATGGTAAAAAATAATTTAATATGCTACAGATAAACTATTTAATTACTATTAATAAGTCATAAGTCATGTATCCTTCAAGCAGCATAAGTGAAGGCTCAATGACACTTTAAATATTATTTTAGCTTCATACACAGCTTCATACACAGGCACAACCCTGCCTCCTGATGCAACAAGAATGCTGAAGAATCACCTGTACCACCTTGAGACTTTAAAGATTTAATACAAACATCACCCAGCCTAAAAACAACCCGATGCCAGTTGAGAGACAGGAATTTTGAAGAAATAAACACAGCCTACCCTGCCCCAAACCTCCAAGTTATTGTTGAAGGCTTCTTGTTCGTACCTGCAGTCTTATTTCTGTCACAGCAGACTGCAAAGCATTTTCACGCAGGTGACCACCTTCAGAGTAAAGGAGAAATTTTACAGAAAGATAATTCCAGGCCAAAACCCTGTAAGTCAACACAAATCAAATTATTGACATCGACTGAAAAATCTACCAACCCCTCCCCTACAGCAGACTAGTCCTTTGAATTACAAACAGCTCCTACTGCAAGCCTTTGCCGAGGTTACTCTATATGCTTTATCTTTTTCAGGCTAAATACATTCAATTACTTGGCAGCACCGTATTTATTTATTCAGGAACGCCATTCGCTTCGTACTAATCAATACACAAATAATCGTCACCACCATTCTTACTACGCACGAAGCAGAAACGGTTTAAACTTGCTCAGAAACGTCAAGTCCCTGAAAAACGTTCAGAAAAGGAAGTTTTTGCCCTGTGCTGGCGCGATCCAACCCCTCGCCCTGGCAGCGGCTTCAGGGCAGCCTCCCGCAGGCTGAGGGCCCGGCTCCCTCAGGCTGACGCGGGAGGGCCGCGGGGCGGGAAGCGCCGGACCCGCTGCCTGCACGTCCCGCTCCCAGCGCCCCCTGGCGGCCGTCTGCGGCGGCGCCGCTGCCAGACAGCCCCGGTGGCAGCCGCCGGAAGGGGGCCGAGCAGCGGCTCGGGGGGAAAAAGAACATTAAATAAAAGGGGCAGGTTTTCAGCTGCGTTCCTCAAGTTTTGTAAAAGCCGGTTCGAGGGTGGCCGATACCCAGGAAAGCAGCTGCTACTCTCGTCTGTGACGCCGTGGTCTGCTAGGAACTGCTTCTGGGGAAAACAGCAGCTCAGTGGTCACAGCAGCATGTTCGGAGTCGCCCCTCAAAATGTAACTGTGTGTGTGTGTTCCAGGGAGTACAGAGGGGTGATCTGCAGAGAACAGAAGTAACGAAGGGACAGGCAGCTGATCCAGGAGGGCATCTCTCCAGGGGGCCAAGCCCAGACCCTTGTTTGGCAGTCACTGGCTGCTCCAGATGGCATCCCTTTGCATCACCCTGCCCGCAGATGTCAGGAAGGTCAGTCTCCTGTAAGAGGCCAGGTTTGCAATTTCAGAATTCCTTGAGATGTTTCAAAGATCACTCTGCCCACTTCCTCGTGACAAAGAGGTAGCCAAGGACAAGTCCTCACCAGGATGTTTCCCATTCTGATCTCTCCTCCAATCCAGACCCACAAAGCTCTGTACAAACCTACCACCTTTTCCATGGGTCACCCACATCTGAGTGGCTCCAGCCATATGAACCATCTCTCTTGCTCCTCCTGGTCTTTCCCTGGCTGCCTGTGCATTCAGGTATGTGAGGTGAGCTCCCTTCAACCTGGGGCACCCTCTGCAAGGGCTGCCTCCCACCCTCTCAAGGTCCTGCACCAGTACTTAGCACCATTGACCTCTCTTCTCTCACTTAACCACAAGCTGTTACCACCATTCCTCAACACAGTTTCAAACCTACAGAAGGGACCCTCTGCACTGTATCACACATCACTTCTCGGTGTGCACATTTGACTAAGGCCTGTCTTGCTCTGAACCCTTCTCTTAATGCAACTTAAATATTCCTTTATTTGTCTATTACAGCACTACAGCATTTTTGCAAATTCATACCTAAGGGTGGAAAAGCAGCTATTCTTCTGATGTGGGAAGTCACAAGCTTCCAGCTTCATCTGTCTTGGGAATCCCAATCCACCACCTGTCCAAGTAAGGCCTCCAGCTGCTCCTTCTTCTTCCCAGTGCATGCCTTGGGCTTTTGCCTCTACAAGGTCTCTGCAAAGACCCTTATGACCTTTTGCCGTCCATCCACCCTGATGCTGCAGTCTGCTCACTTCTCCTGTAGCTCTTTCACAGAGTGAAACTCAGTGCCCTGCCCACAACACAACTCCTGCAGGCAAAACCAGCCCTGTCCCTGCTCCCAGGAGAGGCACCAGCTACTCCCCGCAGCCCAAGACCCAGCAGCATCCTCCCTCCAGGAGCTTCCACCCATGTCCCAGGGGTGCTTCCCCAGCTGGTACTGTGGACCAAGCCCTCCTGGGCAGCCCGTGCTGCCTGGAGCAGCATTTCAGGGCCTGTTGTGAGACCCTGCCACACTCACCACTGAAGCCTGTTGGCTGCACGCCTGCCCACCAACTGAGAAGGGTGTTCCTGCAGCAGGAGAGAGGAGCCCAACCCTCCCTCAGCAGCAGTCAGCTGGTATTTCCCTGGGGCTCCACCCTTGCCTGGCTGCCCTGGGAAGCATTTCTAGGCTGGCTATGCAGTTGAAGGTTCACAGCGATCCAGAGCTTTTTAAAACATGGCATTAATGTTTCAAAGACCGCACATATTTATTGGCAGCAGAACACTAGAAAACAGTACTGCTGCAGCCCAACACCCATCCAAAAGTTGCGGTGTATTGCAGAGGAACCGCTGCCCTGGTCTACCTCAGAATACTAGAATTACTGAATTCTTGCTATTTCAAGACTACTGATTTACACTTCAAAGAACGGAGTCACAACTTATTAGAATAAACTTTTATTTACTGCAAACCTGCTACATTCAAATCTATACAGATTTACTGATATATCATTCATGTTTTACAAAACTGCATATAGATTTTGGAAATTTGTATAAGTTACCTTTATTTACATGTAATATTCTCAGCCCTAATGACCTAGTCAAAGAATAAAACAAAGCGGGATTTTAAATATCCCTTAAGACCCATTACATTTGTTACATATTTTACAGATCTTTATAGAGAGATGTGCTACACTTCCTTTTTGCATATTTATAAAGAGTGTGACTAAACAGAAGTTTGCTGGCCAAAGCTAGACACTGTCATTTCCTCAGATAATATTGGTAAGAAAGTGTTAAAATCAGAGCAAGCCAGGTATAGAAAGTTTTTTCTTTTAGGACCAACTTTGCTAATCATTTCAACCAGCACTTGCTCAAAAAAAGTGTTAACGTTAATAGAAAAAATACCCACATTTACAAAAGAAATCAAACTAATATTCATATGACAAGTTGATCTACAATAAATTGCACATTGTTGGTTATGACTTTGGTTATACTGTCTTAACAAATTTGGTTTCTAGACTAACAGTGGAGAAAAAAAAGTTATAAAAATGCAGCTATAGAAACTAGCATCACCTGTAAACATCGCACAGAACCAAATTCTGCACCTGCTGCCATGTGCACAACCTCCACGCAGTTCAGAGAAGTTTGCACATAGCAGACTGCTGAATTTGGCCCAGAAAACCCTGTAAACATGTTCTTTACTGTTATGTAGTGCAATACTGCAAAAATGGGTAATAAAGGCCTCTAACTACCAGTAACTAATACTGAGTGATATCCATAGAAATTTCACTTTAAGATTAATTTGTTGCAAAAGGCTGAATTGAAAATATTATCCATAGTTGAACTACACATTTTTCCAAAAAAGTGATGAACACTCAATAAACCAATGACAGTATAAAAATTCAGAAAAAAAAAGGGATATAATTTCTCACCGCAATTCAGAATTCTGCTGCTTATCTGTTTTTTATAAAAATTCTGGTTTTGTTACGCTGTTTTAACTAAAGCAAGTTAGAAACAGAAATCTAACAAATAAAGTGTGTCAGCAAGTCAGTGTTCTGCAAACTCATGGCTGATAATGCAAACAAATACTTTCCAATATTTTACCTAATACGCTGAATTATAAGGTGCTTTGGGCAGATCTGTAGCAAACAGCCTGAAGCAGCACAGATACAATATTGTGTTATGTGAAGTTTGGTGGATTAGTGTTTGTTATTGTACTTTTTTTAAATTATTTATTTTAAAAAACAATTTAACAATTTCAGTTGTTCCTCTTAACACAGCAATTCAAATTTACACCCTCTGCAAAGATTTCTTCACAGTTTAACTTCAGTAGTTTACTGCAGGACAGTCTGTCAAATACTGTAGAAGCAACTGCTTAAAAAGATTTTAGTTTTTTACTTACTTGGCACCGGCCCGTCCAATGTGTATGTTGTAATTATTAGCAAAGTACACAAAACTGGAAATGGCAAAATACATTTTTAAAAACTAGTGATTTTTTAATACTTAACTTTACAAGTCATACTATGAAGATTCAATAGCCATGTGACTAAATACAATGGTAGTCCCTGGAAAATTCAAATTTGTTTGTAAACCCTTAAAATGAAATTGCAGCACTGGACCAATACAATTTATGACTATGTCTTAATCAACCCCATCAAAACCCTGAGTATTTTCAATCGCTAGAAGAAGTTTATCCCATAAATCTTCAAACGAGTCATATGGAGGTAAATCCAAGCGATTAAAGCTGAAAAACAGATAAAAACTCGTAAGTATTTTATCGCTCTTACTAAAGGTCATAATTTACTTCAATTGAATACACACCAGGTATGAGCTCTTGGCAGTTTTTCAGGGGTACCCCACTGTTCAACTGTAAACAACTGTGGTCCATTTGAACCTGCAGAGAAGAATACATCAATTTTCACCCCGTTGTGAGGTTCTTTTATAGTCAGAAATTTAAGTTATGAAATATTTTGGGGTTTTGTAAGCCAATTCTGACATCAGTAGGAACTATTTATATGAATCAAATATGGTTTATACTCACTAATACCAATTCACTTGTATTTTTAAGCTATTTCTTGCTGTATTTTAATTTCAAGGGTTTTACACCTTAAGCTCAGAAGTTTAATATCTAAATGCATATGCACAGTATTTTTCAGAAAACAGTTTTATACTGTATAAATTTATCATGTAAGATATTAGACATGTTTATTACAATATACCAACTTATATAACCTGGCAGAAAGTGTTCAATGTCCACCTTTACCTACTCAACAACAGAGAAGGGTAACCGAGAACTTTTTGACCCACAGTGACCATATGTGATCTCCAGGGATGCACATACACACCTGAGACAACTTTTTTGGCCAAGTCCAGCTCCAGCTATGCCTGTGCCTTCAGCAACTGTCTTGCAGCATGTTGTAACTGAAAGTTTCTTTGACTACTCAACTCTCACCAAGTGAATGGCATAGAGCATTTTGTAACCATTTCTTTAAGCTGTTGAAAACATTTGTCTATGTCTGGACAAGACCATGTCACAAAACCCCAAATAACAAAAACCCACTATTTGTTCAGAGAATAGGAGGAGATTATCTCTGATGATGGATGTCTTCCGATTATTCTACAAGATGACCATCAATAGGTACAGAACTGTATTCCAAGGCAGATGGCTACCCAAGAATGACTAACCTCCTGATTCTCAAATGGAAGATGTGAAACATGTTTCAGATTAAAATTGAACAGCAGTAATTAGAACAGGCTGACTTAAGAATACAGCTGAGGTATAAATTTTATGTAGAGTACCTTTAGACCTATGACATGGATTTGGTTTTATAATGCAGACAGACACCTGCATCTTCTGGTTTTATGGAGACGTGAAAAGAATAAATGTATAGTTATTCATAATAAAGTTAAATTCTATTATGATAACATGTACTAATGCACGTTGTAAAAGTGGATTTGTAAGAACATGTTAGCTGACTTAGAGGGGAAAGAAAAACAACCAAAAGTTACCCAAGACAATTCATTCCCAAGACAAAAACAGGACAACAGGAGGAGAAAACCCTTTTACAACAATTAACGTACACAAAAAGGTAGAAAATACCAATGAATGCACAGAAACTACACGTTGTACAAGTGAAGTGAATGAACTAGACAGATGAGAGAAGATACTGAGCAATTAGTCCTAACATATAATCAGTGAGACATATGTGAGTAGTTGCAGAAACACTTCCAGCTCCTCTTTACTTTCTTCTTTGGGCTACATGTTTCTTCAACACAAAAGGCTGGTTAGAAAAGGTAATGAGTAAGAATGCTGGAATAAGGATGAAGCAGAGAAGCAGCTTCATGACTGACAGTGCATTCTACCACATGACGAGATAAAACTCCCTTTAAATAGCTAGGTAAGAGCAAGCTCATTTTAACTATCCAGCTAATTAAATAGAGGCTGACAAGGCAGGGTGAGGAAAGATAAGAAATACAAGCAAGCCACATCTGTTCAAGCACTGTAGCTCTCAAACTTGATAGATCTGCTCCCTGACATCAAACATGCCCTTTTGATGAGCAGAAATGCCTCTCTGGGCCACAAGAGGGAGATCCCCGGCTAGAGAGCCAGCTCAGAGCTGGGAAGGGAACAACCGCAAAGACAGGCCAGCTGCAGCAAAAAGCCACGTACCAACACAAAGCACTGAAGAACCACCTATATGGTTCATCCAATACAGGAGGGATTGTGAGATCATTACTAGGGTTTAGTGAGGATGGCGTGCTGGCCACAGAAAAGCAGAAATGACTGAAAGAGAAAGAAAGAAAGCACTGTGCCAAACAACTGCTAATTGAATTTTTTGTTAATGAGTGAACAGACCTACAGAAACAGGGACTTGGCCAGCAGACTGCCCATGGATACCCTAATCCTTGGGAATAAAAGAACCAAGAAGTTCAACAGTTTGTTCCCCTATATCATTGCTTAGTTTTCTCTCTGGTACTGTTTTTAGACAAATAAACAAAAATCCACAGGCAGCAGAATTCTGATTGGGTTCCACTGCGATGAGCATGTGCTGTAACTCCAACAGTAGCAAGGTTCAGGTGCAACAGCAGACACATGGCTCAAGTCTGCTGAGAGCACTATCCTTCCCATTGGAACTCACAACTCATTCACTGATGCAATGAAAAAAATAAACCAACTATTTATGATGAAAATCAGAAGAGGGAGAACTGGGGACACATGGTGGGTGGTGCTTGTTCACAATTCTAGTGTTTTAAAACAAATTGCTGTCTTGTTTACAAAGAAGGAAATGTTTATTCAAACAGGCAAGTTAGGCTATTCAGTCACTTGCATAGGATCTGAAGCACTTTTAGCCTTCATAAAATCATCCAGCAGAAAATATAATAGCTGGCGGCAGCTAAAAACAGACTTCCCATAAGCCAAACACCCCTACCCTTTGTGGGCTGTTCTATCCACTTGCCCACAGACTGTCCACAATGGGTGTTCTGGCTCTGGTATTACTGTCTGCTCCCCACTGCCGTCTGCTTGTTCCAGTCTCTGCATTGCAAGTTCACTACTTTCCTTCTGGCACTATGTTTAACTTGTATCATTTCAGAGATCTTCTTTAGAATATATCCTTACAGTCAATCTTATCTGTACAACTATGACTTGTGAGCAGATAAAAGCAGTTGGGGAACTTATAAGAAGCTAGTATGTCTTTGTAACCAGATCTTGGATAACTGCGAATTTTCTTCTAGCTTAATCACGTGTTAAACAGGGATTTTTGCAGTGCTTTAGAACTTTAAGGCTTCTCAAATGAATGTGGATATTAAACATCTAAAAACTTTCAAAACCAGAGTTGAAGTCAAGTATTTATAGAACATGGGAAGAGACTCTTATCTAACTTCATGTCTTATAACAGCCAGTATATATTCATTTTTAAAACAAAATTTGAAAAATAACATGCCTGTGTTTGTAGTCAAATATCAGGACAATTTTGGTATCGTGTTCTTAATTGTGAATGTTATGAGTACTCACCATACAGCTCAGCAAACCCATTCATAGGTACACGTGATGTGCCAGTAACAAACTGAAGTAATCTTATTCTCTTTTCAGAGTCCATCATTAGGACTGCCTATGTATGACAATGATTACAATTAAAGATTTATTCTTAAATTAAGGTTTTAAGCTAGCAGAGTTACACAACATAGTTTCTATATCTAAATCATTATCCTTTATGCATATATACAGGGTTTTTTTAGTGACACACAGTCTACTTCTCCACCTATTCCTAAAAGTTACGAAGTCAACAATTTTTTTCATGGCACTGTAACAAGAGTGCCGTTCTGGCTTAGCAGGCTGTTAAAATACTTCCCTTGAAGATTTGGCCCCTACTTTCTTTGAAGTTTCCTGATGTTATGTACTAGCAGCCAAATTCCTGTAATTTATTAAACAGAATAGTTTAACACCTCTTTAGTGTAATCACGCCAGAAAAACCTACACAGAAATATTTTTAACCCCAGTCAGATGTGGACTCTTTTTGTAAAAGCAAGTATCAGTACTGTATGTACGCTGTGACCGTGCATCTCATATCTTTAGTTTTCTTACTGTCTTTCTCAGGAGTTTTAATGGTCAAATATTTACCAGCCTATTGACGAATCACACGATAAACTAGCAGAGCTGAAAGGCAGCAGCTTTTGAACAGGTTTTAAGTAAAAAAAGTAGAACTTCACAATACCTTCCAGAACCACTGTATCACTTGATGGTTTATGTTGTAGCCATTTTTGTATTTTGTATGTAGTTTCCAGTCAGCCACATCCACATCGCCCAGTCCACACATTAATAACTACACAGACAAACAAAACAAAAGACCACCAAAGTTTAAGTTGGTAACATTAAGTTTTAACATAATTTGTTTTCTTTTCAACAATGCACTTACCTCAAGCTCATTTTCATCAAAAATTTTAATGAGATCCTGTGGTATTAGTTCAAAAAAACCCTAAACAAACAAAGGAAGTTTTTTAAAATCAAGTCAGCATTATTTAAGCATCTTTGTTCACTGAGAATCATATTTAGATGCTTTAGTAAACACAGCTAAAGCAATACATCAAATGCAGAAGTCTGGATACCGGCAACCCCCAGTTTGGCTGCAGTACTTATAATTCTAACTCATTTCACGTCTTTATTATGCTGTATTGAATGATGAATATGTAAGTCTGAATATCACATATGTAATATCTTTATACAAATAAGAATAAACCAGCTAGTTTAGTTTAATTCTATTAGTTTGATTTAATTTTCATTTCTGCCAAGTTCATTAAATAGTTTGCACTACAGCTAAAACTGCCAGCCAGGATTGAGAAATAACCAAGATTTTCAATATGAATTAAACACCTCAGTAAAAACAGACCAAAAAGTCTGACATACTTCAAAGCTGACAGTACAAACAGGTACCACTGACTTTTTTATACCTGTAACAACATTATACGTGGGTCTTCAGCATGTCCGAACAAAGCTTGTTTTAAGATTAGACATAACGAATTCTTAGAAAAATTTTTGTTATTAAAACTATACCTCTTTAAAGGCTGCCATTTGTTTCTGTACTCTGCTCACAAATCTCCACTGAATTACAAGACTGTAAAAAACCAAAACACCAGCATTTAAAATAAAAGCAATTTATATACAAAGCATCCTCCTCCCTTTGTTAATCTAACACACAGCCACTATTACTAGAGGGGCAACACAGTGATACGTTGCACACAGTGACCACCACTTACTGAATATAGTCTCTCTTGTTCTTGTTGGTGACCACTATTTCCGATCCACCACTTTTCAGTTCATGTTGATGCGTCTAAATGCAATACATAGAGAAGGTCTTAGCTGAGGTATGTATGTAACAGAATTCATACTGTAATAATAGGTTATTTAGTTAACTTTTGAAGGCTGTAGAATTTAAAAACTATGAGAAATAGAATCAGTTTCACAGGTCACCTGAATAAACCGAATTTGGTTGGTTATTTAAAAATACAGTATTATTCAGGGATGCCAGACTGCAAATGGGGCCCACTTTTTCTGACACGCTACAATAAATCATCCAGGTTTGCACACAAGTTCTCAGTAATGTGGACTTCACATTGTATATTCAATGACTCAGCTTTTTTCCCAAATCTCAAGGAAAACACTTACAGAACAATTTCAGCTATGGTCCCAGTAAAAAAGCAGATCAATATGCATATCTGTTACATAATGATTTATACTACTAGAACCTCAGGAGACAAATATCTGATTTTCAGCTCATTATGGATGTATGTTTCCACACTCCTACTTAGGATCACTTTAGTTACTCAAGACCAGAAAGGCAATTATCCTACTTAGATTTAGCTGGCATCCGTAATTTGGAATTTTTATTCAAGACCTGTGGTATTTCTACATGACTTATCTTGGATAGCTTTATACTCACAAAAAACTTGCTTATTCCATAGCTTCCTAGTACATCTTTGAGAAGAAAAAAAAACCCTAATACCATCTCCCAGTGAAATGCACGATTCCAGACATTTCAAAAAGAGCTCATCCTTTCCAGCCAATCACAGAAACCCAATCTCTACTTCAGATTAAGGAATGGGACTATGAATCTCTTAGTTTCAGTTACTCTCACGGTAACAGCTACATCTCAATACAAGTATGATTTAAGAAAAAAAAGCATGAGCTATTTTATAAAGCTCTGCTTATTGCTAAATCCTTTATCACATCACAACCAGGCTGGAAGAGCACTGCGTGAACACGTGCCAGCTAAAAGAAGCAGCTGAGTGAACAAACCAACATGACTATGAAAAAAGTGGTTTCCTTAATACCATACTGAAAAAAAAACATCTGATTTCAAAGATCACATGTTTTCTTTTGTGTTTTCTGTATTCTACTTCACATAAACATACTAACCTGACCAAAAAGTTCTTCATCAACTATAAATCTGAGGTCCAGTTCTGTTGGATCATTTTCAAGAATCCATCTCAGAGAATTATAATATTCACTATCCTAAGACAGAGAATTACAAAATAGTAAACACATAATAGATTAGCCACCTTTGAAGCTGCAAGAGGGTCCATTACAGCCCAGTGAATGCTGACACCTAGGATAATCCTGTATTGGACACAAAGCCTCTGCAATTGTACAAATTGTACAAAGCTACAAAGAACTTAAAAGATGTTTGAAACCTGAAGGCTCAGCAATCTCAGGTCTAAAATAATGTCACACAGAGCAAAATGGTGATAAAACATCACAGCATTATCTGAAGTGATGTATTTTGGACTCTGTCTCTCATCCTGTATTTATCTTCCCTTTATACTTGGGCATTACTTAGGAAATGAATATTAAGATAAAGCCAACAGCATCCTGGGCTGCATTAAAAGAAGTGTGGCCAGCAGGTCAAATGAGGTGATTCTGCCTCTTTACTTTGCTGGGGTGAGACCCCAACTGTAGTGCTGCATCCAGCTCTGGAGTCCCCAACATAAAAAGACATGGACCTGCTCGAGCAGGTCTGGAGAAGGACCATAAAGATAACCAGAGGGTTGGAGCACCTCTGCCATGAAGACAGGCTGAGAGAGTTGGGGTTGTTCAGCCTGGAGAAAGGAAGGCTCCGGGGAGACCTTGTAGCAGTCTTCCAATACTTAAAAGGGGCCTACAGAAAAGATGGAAAGGAACTTAATCAGGGAGTGTAGTGATAGGATGAGGGGTAACCATTCTAAACTCAAAGAGGGAGATTTAGGTTAGATATTAGGAAGAAGTTCTTTACTGTGAGGGTGATGAAACAACTGGCACAGAAAAGCTGAGCCAAGCTGGATGGGGCTTTGAGCAGCCTGGTCTGGTGGAAGGTGTCCCTGCCCATGGTGATGATCTTTAAGGTCCCTTCCAACCCAAACCACTTTGGGATTCTTTAGCACTGAAAAAAATTTTTAGAAAAACCGAAAAAACCCGGACACATCTACTAATCTGTTACTCAGAAACAGACAGGAATTGTACTCTGTATTCTTACAGGACAGCAAGTACAGTGATAGATTAAAGAGACTGAATAAAGGTCACTCTGCTAACAACTATCCTACGTAAGAACCATTATCAGGGAAACAAACAAACAAGAAGCACTATATTTTCCTCAAAAAATACTACATTGTATCACTTACCAATATTTTCAGTCTCTGAAAATATAGGAAGACATTTCTTTTTAATAATTAGAGACACAAATTAAAAAATAGGCTGAGACAGGGATCCCAAAGATGCTTATACTGAATTTTAAAAATCCTAGGTGTCTAAAAATATTTTAAGAAAACATCACAGACAGTTTAGAATCAAGTTTTCAATACAGTTTAACTGACTTAAACCAGAGTGAAGGCGTCTTGGACTTTCACTGGAAGTTTCAATTCCTGTACAACTTACCCACTTACAAAAGATGTAGTCTAAAATTTCTTTGAATCATGCACTTTCAACCTTCATAATGTCATTAAAAATATACGTTAAGAAAATATGAACATGAAATCCTAACATGAATTATGAAGCAAATTACGTACCACAGACTCCATATCATGAAGCGTTATTGGTTTTTGGAGCATCATCTTGTAAAAAGGACGAATAAAAAAGGCTTTAAAGAAGAACAAATAAATTGAAGAGTATGTAACTTAAAATTAAAAATACACATAATATTAATCTAAACATTGTATTACATAAAATATATACTAACCATCCAAAAGTTTGCCATGGTAAACAGCCATTCCAGCTACACGACCTATAAACTTGAAATAAGAGAGATGATCTTCATTGCAAAGTCCAGAGTTTGGATTGATCTGCAGAGTATAGTTATCCCTGAAGTTGAGGGAGAGAGCAGGGAAGAGAAAATAAAACAAAGCGTTGTACTATTGGAAAAGTCCCACGTTTGATAATCTGAAAGACATCACTGGTTTTTCATGAAGTTATAAAAATAATCCTATCTGGATTAATAAATCATTCATCCAGTATTAAACAACACTCAATAGAAGATTCTATTAGCACAGCAGAAATAACAGTTTTTTAACACCATGAGCTGATTTTGATAAGCTAGAGACATGCCAAAGAGAAACACTTAACTCCTACTAATTGTAAAGGAGTCAGAATAACATTATTCACAGCATTTGTTAAATACTGCCTCTTCTGTAAGTAGCAGATGGTTGCAAGTATACGCTTGTCTATGCAAAGATGACACGACTTATGTTAGACCACTGAAAAAAAAGCCACAGGTACTGTCTCCATATTATTCTTCTGTCAAACAAAGAACAGGTGTAGAATACTGTTGTTATTAACAATTAAACCCTCCTATATGGCTTAGAAGGGGAAGAAAAAAAAAAAGCAATTCTATTTTTAAAGTAGGCATAAGAAATAAAATTGATCTGATTTCCCTAGTCTTTATGTCTTCCAGATCTGTACTACTTACGTAGCTGAATATTCAAACAATCCATAATAAGGATTAAACATTTCTTTAGAGAGAAGAAAGAACCATTCCCTGGCCACTCCTCCATAGTCTAAACCTTTTTCACCATCAAATTCAATCCAAAGTCTTGCTTTAAGGAAATCTGCTCTCTTTACAGCTATAATTCTTCTATAAGAATCTTCAAGGATTGTTGTTCGATGAATTTTCATTTCAAATCTATTTGGAATATCACTCTAAAAAAAAAAATAGAGAATAATAAAAAGAAACCATAGAACAACAGAACAAAACTCAACATAATTTAATCTTGCAGAGTATGCAAATTCTGTAAAAAAAGAATGGTACACAAATAATTTTCTTAAATAATTTGGAAACATAACAGAACACGACTGACAAAAGGCTCTATTTACATATGATTACACTAGCATGGACAGTTTCAGATACTAAGCTCTATTTCATACCAAGAAAATAGGGTTAAAATAAGTTCTTACAAGTAAGAGCATATGTTCAGTTGTTCTACATGTAGCAAGGCATGAAATATTTATAACAGGGAAAATGCATCATACTACAAGCTCAATTATAAAAGAAGTTCGGAATTTATAAATAAAATTATTTCTGAATACTTTTACCTGACTTACTCCATCTTCTACTTCAATATTCTAACTACAACTAGCTAGGTGTCCAGCTCCCGTACTTAAGACATACATGACAAACAAGTATTCCTACAGTAACAGAATAAAAATCAGTCCACTTAAAGTTTGAAATCACGGAAACAAATCACAAGGTTTATATTTACTGACATAAAGTATTTAAAGAAAAAGAATCCTCATATTTGCTGCTGAGCATCCGGAGTAAGCCCTGAATAAACCAGAAATAAAACTGCCAAATCATTCAATCACCACATGAGAACAGAGTATTTTCTTGATTGCACTTGTTTTTGGCCAGTTTATTTCAGCAATTACTTCAGGCAAAACTGAGAAGTTCAGCAAAAGTGGGTACAGGAAATTTCAACTTGTGCTGACCTATGACTAGATTAGGATGATGCAATGAAACTTAATATTTCAAAGAACTAGTCACACACTGAGTAGAAATAATGAATTTTTGAATGCAGATATATTTAACAATCAGTTTGAAGACTGATTTGGAACTTGCAAATGAGATTCATAAACTTAAGATTTTAAGGCTATCCCAATGTATTACAGTCATCTAGCCTGATCAAGATGACAGCACAGATTTCTATCTGAACAGTCTAAAGCACATTCTGAGAACTTCTGAGAACTTTTATTTCCATATTCTGAGTTCCAATAACTATTGTACAATACATCAGTGATTTCTAAGCTACTGTTATGTTCACAACTTTTCTAACCTTTTAGAATTTCTGCTTTATCAATTAGATTGCTTGCAGTGTCATCACTGCATAAAGTTACAAACCCTACTGTTACGTAATTGTTAATTGCTAATTGTTACCAAGTTGCTGCTTCACAAATGTATTTGTGGTCAGACAGTCAATTTACCTTCCCTAAGCAGGTTACAGGGTTCAATTTCCTTTCACTGTAAGCTAAACCTTCCTTTGTTTAGGGGCATAAGTTTCTTAACTGTCTGCCTAATTCCTACTGATTACTAACCTGTTTCTTCAATTTTTTTCTGAAGAACTCATACTTCCGCTTATAGTCCCTGGAATAAGGCACAGCCTTTGAAAAGAAAAAGGAAGAAGTGCTTGAGATACTCTTAGGAATTAATGTAATATAAACTAGTCTGTATTTGTGAAACACAGATAACACATTTAAGTTCTGAGAAGACAGGAATACACATTTTATTATGTAGCATGGGGGACTAATTTAAAAATATATGGAAAGTTTAAAACATCTGTAATTAAATGAACTTACTCAATTCAGATCATTTGTTTTGGTCAGTTCCACAGAATTCATCCTGTACTTCACCATCAGCTGATGTGACTGACTGAGCTCACTGACTGGCCCAGACCAAAGTGACCCAAGTGCCTTTGCTGACTTACATAACGCATAGTCCTTCCTTGCCGTATCACAAGAGACCTGGCTACAAACACCTCGATTTTCCATGGAGAGGGAAGGTTGTTTACATATGTGGGCTATTAATAAGCACGTATATCAGCTGAACATTAAAACCCATTTATAATTATAATGTGTACCATTTTCACAATTAATCCTGGCAATTTTGCACTTCAGATTTATTGTCAAGGCTAGATAATTATTTTTCAGTTGGAAATGAGTTTCATTGCTTTTAAAGCCTTTTTTATTTATTTATTTTCCCCCTTCACTTTTTTTCCCCCAGGTTTACTTCATGAATCAAGTTAGTTTCATTTTGGACACTTGGGAAAAAAAAAAAATAAAAAAATCTTACCCAGTTCAAATGTCCCCCCTTCACAGTCTATAAGGGAAGATTCTTACTACATGGGAACTGACTTTTCTTCTATCACTTAAAGACCACTTCCACAGAAAGCTTTCTAAGGAGTCTTTAAAAAGAAATACAAATGCCTTGTTCAAGCACCCCGAAGTTTCACCTTCTAGACTGACTATCTGATAAACGACAAGAGATTGCCCTTGACAATATTCTTGAAAAATACGTAAAGCTACATAAGAAAGCTTACTGGTCCAGTTATTGCCACATTCTGCAGTCGAGGATCCTCCCATTGTGTTTTCTTTGTATCTGCAAGACAGTTCTTAATGAGTTCCATCAATTTACACAATGTTTAGAAATAAAATGATAAGCGGAGGGAGAATACAACATGGTACGCACTGTGGTTTATGAAGAATATTCTTCCATCTGTGTGAGTTCTCTCTTCCCACCCTGGCTGTAAGAAGGAAACACTTATAAATTTCTAACCATATAGTTTGCATAGAACTCAATGTGATCTGCAGTTGGGGGCAGTCCCCTGCTCCGAGTTAACTCAGTACTGGAATTCAAAATAGAGTACTTTTCGTCTCCTCATATGCAAGTTTTGATAGTGTTAATTTAAATATTTAAATTGTATCTGCAGAACAAGTATGAAACAGTTCACTTACTGGTAAAGGCCCCAGGTCTACTGGATCTAGGGAAGTCTTTCGCCTTGGGTGAGCAGAATTTTTCAGTCTTGGATCTTCCTTTGAAAATAAAGCAAGCAGCATGTTAAAATCTTTTGGTTGGTTGTTTTGCTCTTAATTTTTTCCTCTTTATTAATGATTGTGTAAAGCATATACTTAGTACCAACTAGGTAACTGTCGGATATTCTATCACCAGGTAGATCCTTGGGGATTCTCAGCCCTCCAAGTTTACAAACATTTTCGAATGACCCCTCACTTTATTTTATCCATATATAGGTAAAAAAATCCTTCATTCAACTCAGTTTTAGTGTAACTGAGTTGAGTTAATCTTCCCACATGGTTTTTGGCTCACCTTACACTTGTTGTGTTCAATGATTTGGGGTTTTTTGTTGTTTGGTTGGCTGGATTAGGCTTTTTTTAGGGGTTAGGGGAAGGTGTTTGTGTTAAATTAGATCCTTCCATCATCCTGGAGAGATGAGTATTACTTTTGTATCAATTTAATGCATTTCTTTGTTGTATTTCACCTGACAACAGTACTGACCTACGCATTACATGTTTACGTCTATCTATTAGCACTGCCTAACGGTGTGCAGTGCCCCTCAGTGGAATTACAGCTGTACAACTCCCTCCTCCATACCGCAGCTGCACCTGGCCTGCTTCTCACCAATCCACACAAATACGCCTTGAGCTCTGTACCATGTGATGAACTCAAGGTAACGGATTTCCTGTTGAAGGTAAGTTTACAAAACTGATTTCTGTAAACAGCACATATATGCTATCACAGTGTTGCAGTTACGACAGAAGTGTGTCATTTAGGAGATACTTTACCTCTGTGAAACAGATTCCTATATACTGCAGTATTTTCCTCTTTCCAACGCAAACTTTCAAATGCCAATACACTTTACAAGATTCATAATCTCCTACTCACAATAGGCATTTTAAATTACTTAGCATTTTTATTACATATGTTCCTTAACAGACATGACACAGCTGTCTTGTCACTAAAGAAATCTACAGAAGCTTGCTGAAAGCTTTGCCTTGAGAGGAACCGGAATTTCAGTCCACAAGAGCAGTTTTCCATTACCCATGTTGTAGTTTTGGTATTGTGGTCAATAAAGAATGGTCTCCCATTGGGTGCATGTCGGACTTCCCAGCCTTTAGGAAGAAATCCTTGCTCAATTTCAGGCTGCTGCTGAGAAGACTGTTGTGATGAATCACTTGACGTTGCTTGTGGTTGTCTTCCTATAGAAATGCTTTGTGCAGCTGACAACTGGCTTGGTTCCATAGCAATCTACAGGAAATGACAAGCAAAAGTAATTAAAATAAAATAAATCAGAGCCCTGTACAGCAATATTTTTTGCCTAATATCAACAACATTGACTAACAATCACTGGTTATGTTACCAAGGTTAAAAGAAGTCTTTCAGACTTCTCCATCAGCTATCACTCTCCAGAAGGCTTTCTTGGTACATTAACAGCAGAGCAAGTTGCCATAAATATCAGCATTCCTAACTCTCATTGCAGTCTCTCAGAGGTTTTATGTAGTGCTTTACCAGTTTATGCCTTTCAAATGTTCTATTTCAAAGGGGTCTCTAAACTTTGCTTCTGTGATATGTTTAAAAGGTTAAATGAATAAAACCATTAATAGCTAGAAAACAGACAGTACCTGTACAACTGGCTTTATCCAAGTAGTGGTTCTAGAATTGTGATCTATATAATATGACCTCCCTTTTTCATCCTGTCGTTCTTCCCAGCCTGGGGGTAATCCAGATGAAGTAGGCAGTAACTAAATATTAGTGATATCAGAAGAAAAACAGTTAAAAAAAGTATGAAAGTCATTATGAAAAGGCTTTCTTTTGTCAACTTAAAACAACAAAACTATAATCCAGAAGGTTCACGATTTTTGCAGACTGCATAAAATGGAAAGGCAGTATTTAAAACCTTACCGAATAAGATGATGTGACAGAAATTACTTTCCACCTCCCTCCACCCCAGACTCAAGCTCCTCATCTAAGAGGATGCATTTATATACCTGATTTAGGCATGGCTGACCCAGCCTTGTATTTATGGCTATGAGCTCACTGTAAGTTTGCAGCATCACCATGAAAACATAACACAAGGATGCTGGTACAGGTTTTAATTATAAAGCAAGCAATTTCAAAACTCACAGCTTCACGGGAAGACTACTTCTTCCTGTAGGCTCTACCCATGCATCAAGCTAACATTATATCAAAACCACAAAGCTGGAACACGGTAAGCTTTCCAGTTGAGCTCCGACCTTACTAGATTCATAATTCCAATTTTGTCAGTATAGCTGCCAGAAGGCAGTCAAATCTCATTTAAAATATCAACACATAATACATAGCTTTAAAAATTTTACGTGAAGAAAATCCTTCAACTTCTCTGCTTCACAAGCCTGTGTTTTTGGAAAATGACATACCACTGGATGTGTAGGCTGCTCTTCAACCCTGTATGTTTGCAGGCTACCTCTTCTGCTGGAATGGTTCTTGAAGTAGGGAAGAATGACATATTAGCTATTATTGCAGTTTTAAGGATGTCAGAAAACAGTCAACAATGGTTACCACACTTCACACTTGTGCAGTTTTCATCTTGAACAAAGTGTCTTATTAGTTCTGAAATGTTAATTTAATATGCTATTTTGGACTACTGTTTTAATACTACTAGAAACATTAAGTCTATTGTAACCTTAAAATAGAATAATACAGAGTCTTGTGAAAGTTCTGAAAACTAACAATGGATGTTTTGGCACTTAAAACAGAGTTAACCAGATACATTACAATTGCATTTACAGTATAGAACATCCTGCATTATCTTGTCAGTAGACTACACTTGTGATATACCAGAGCTTATGCAACTTTTCAGAGAGGAGATTAGGATAATGACAAGATATGAGTCTGAGACATCCAGTTTGAGAAGAGTAATTCAATCCCAGGACTTTGCATAACCATCTATCTTTCTGCCTAGAGTCCTATTTAGATCTCATCTGCTACAATTAAGAACCTATATTTCATCTTGCTCCAGAACTTCACAGATTATTGGAAGGATATTTCCCTATACACATACCCTTTTAGAATATTTAAAGAAATAGCATGCTTAAGTTTTTAAATATTTTTTTTCTGGGGATGATGGAGGAGAGGGGAGGCAAGACTGTCATCTCAGTGGGCTCTTACAAATAATTTGAACATCTGCCTCTTCCTCTGCTTAGGCCACCAAGCAAGCTGAAATAAGAATTTTCTCACTATCCATAGGATACTGAATAGTAGAAATCAAGTAAAGTCTTGTTAGTCTCACTTTGCTGTTTCCAGCAACACTGGTGATGCCTTTGTACAAATTTAGAAAAACATGGTCGATTACAAATTTGCTTTTGGAATGGCATTCTCAGCATCACAAAACCTAACAATTTGATCTAAATACCTAGGTCTTACAGTCTAGATGGTCTGGGTCACCTCTACAGGCTTTCCTCAATGGACAGTGGATTTCTGAAGTCACATATGAGGTTACAAGGCCGTTTGTGGAGCTCGGGTTTCACGAGACAGCTGAGCTTATTTAATTGCTTGCTACCACCAAAAAGACAAGTCTCACTCCTGTCTGTGTACTCCTGCTGCTTTCCCTTTGCTAGTGCAGTATTTGTCAGGCAACCTAGGGTGCTGTTTCAGCTTGCTAAAACAGTAAAATAACAGAGTTGGGGAAAAAGAGAATAGTTTTCTGCTGGATTAGCAAACAGAACAGACTTAGTAAGAGGTCAGACAAGTTTCATAACTGTACAAGGGCTGTGGAACTATATAAGTGAGAACCCTTTTTCATGGCTCTGGAGTCACCAGCTGTATTCAGTTCAGTCATAAAACCTTATCCCAAGATTCACAAGGAAAAAGGAATTATCTTAAATCTTGTTCTAGGGGAAAAAGTAACCAATGTAGCTCCCTTAGAAATAAGCTTTCAGGATATAGACAGCTTCTTTCATCTGTAGTTCTCAGCACGACATTAGAGTAAGAGGTATATTTACAGTCTGAAAAATAATTTATGCAAGTCTGTTTTAACCTCAGGCAGGAATTCACATAAGCAAAGTGAGGAAAAGAATGAAATGTTTGCTTAGATAGGGTTCTATCATAAAGAGATTACTCTTAAATTCTCTGCATTTGACATGAAATTTAAAATACAGTTGTTAATATGAAGCATTTATGGATCTAATTCTATCACAGTAACGTTTTATGGGACATATTATAGATGTTTCTGCATGCTAGAACAATGAGAAAAAGAATTTACAGTGTAGGCTGCTGACTGGCCAGTAGCTGAACTTCCAGAGGTAGTAAGCCTAGTATTCAATTCTTCTGCAAGATGAGTCTGTATGTCACAATTACTCTGTGAGAGAGGTATTTGAAGGTTCTGATTGCTATACATTGTAGCTTCATCTTCAGTTATAATTTCCCAGCTCTTTAAAAAGAAAATAAGGAAAAACATTTTGCAAAAGCAGCTCCAAGTTTGAAACAAATTAAGACAAATTTTTTTAACTAGATTAAAAAGTTACGTGCATTTCAGACTCTATTATAGAGTTTGGTTTTACCTCAGGAGAATCTCTGTTGTCTAGATTTTCAGTATCCTCTGATATCTGTCGCCGATGAGTGAACACATGCTGGGCCTCCAGCTGCACACTACCAATATCTGCAGCAGCTACATTGTCCCTGTTGTGGGGGAAGGTGGGAACTCAGCATACAGTAGCCATGTTTTATCTTTCAATAGTAAACTAAGCTAACAGCGACAATATACATTATAGTCAATTCAGTAGAAGAAAAAGAAACAGTCATGAGCAATAAAAAAATCATGCAAACTCCTCAAAAAGAATAAGCATTCATGTCAAGTGAAGTGTAAGGTAAAGAACCATATAGCATTCCAGATATTTTTGTAATTCACACACTAAGAAAAAAAAATTGGAGAAAAGCAAAGTAAATAATTTAATGCAATCCCTGTTGGGAAGAAGGAACCAGGCTTACAGCTGGAAAATAATTTTCTTCCATTGCTATAGTTATTATGTCTCACAACTGCAACCAGCTTCTGTTTGAATGCATGCTTCCAGAGAACAGCAAGAATTCTGTGCAGTTAAATTGACCAGTAGTCAGTGACCATCACACATGGGCTTGAAGGTTACGTTGTGGAAAGCTCTCTCCTAATTCTCAAACTGTTCACTTTTGAGTTCTCTTTGCTTTCAAAGTAATGAGTGTGAACTAGTTACAATAGTTCATCTAAGACTTGAATTTTCAGGCCAAAAATACATACTGAGCAGTTGGTCTTTTCCACTGTGTTCTTCTGAATTCATGATTGACATAGTAGGTCCTTCCAAGGATGTCTTGCCTTTCTTCCCAGCCTGAAGGCAGTGGAGGAGATTCCTGCTGCTGCTGTTGTGGTTGGCTAGCAGCATCTGGTTGGTCCAATATAATCCACCCAGGCTAAGAGGTATAATATTAAATACCTTTAATATTACCAAAGTTTCAAAAGTATCTCAGTTTACTAAACCACCCCCCTTTTTAAGGTACAGTTCTACTACATCTTAAGTTGGAAAGATTGGCTCTAGGTTTTATTATGTGTATTTCTCAAGAAAAAATAGGACAAATTATGCACGCAGAAATCTTATTTTTAACTTAAGTTCCTTAAATATATTAGCATCAAAAGTTGTTTATTCCAGGAAAATAAACAGCATTCAGAGAATAGATCAAAAGAAGTAAATAAATTTCATTTCATAGAATCACAGAATCTTCATGGTTGGGAAGGACCTCTGAGATCATTGAGTTCAACCATATTTCATACAAACTCTGCACTAGCCAGACAAGCATACCATTTGATAACAAAGTTTAATTACAGCACAGGTAGTAATGCTGAATGGAGTTGCTTAAGACTCAAAAGGAAAACCATTGATCCAAACTGGATATGCTTAGAAACGTTACAAGCGTAAAGTAATTAAGATCAAGATATCCCTATAGATTGGAAAGGGCTGACATTCTAAAACCAGCAAGATGTCAGTGTCTGGCTGGCTGTGGTCAAACAGCATTAAACAGCAGTAAAAATACTGGGCAAGGATACTGCCATTAACCCTAAACCAAGAAAAGTTACACAAACACATGGCAAGTCAGTACCAGAACAAAACCAAAAGCCTAATATATGTTTTCTTTTTTAGATCCTATATAAAGCTACTCCTTTAGTTCAAAAAACTGCTCCAGAATTTTTACACGCTTACAACTTTTATGTAAGATACAAGCAATCACTTTTAAATGCTTTGTTTCTAAAACACTATTGATAGCTTACTGATTCCGAACATTCATTTTTACTCTAACTACCCTCAATAATAAAAGTATCTGCTACAAACACATCTCTTCCCACCTCCAATTCTTCAGCCTGTTCCGTGGATTCTTCTTCAGACCCGTTGCTTTTAGGTAAGTAAGTCATTTTTAACCTAAGGTGGCCTTTAACTCTGGATTTATGGCTGCAAAGTAGAAAATAAAATGTTCTTATTGTGCACTTGTGAAATTATTACCTGGAAATAAAATGGCTGAAAAAGCACTGCTAGTGCATTAATCTTCAGTTTCTCAACACAAACTTGCCTTTTTATAGTTTAAATTAATGATGCTCTGTGATAGCATTGAGTTTTTTAGCCTTCTGAATACACCATGATATAATGTACCACAACTGGAAAGCTTCCTTTCTCTTTGACTATTGGTATAAAAAAAATAAAGAAAATAATAGTCCTGAAAATATCACTAATGAGTCAACTGGATACCTGCACATACTCAGACCCCCACATCACTAAAGTCTAATGCTCTGGGGTTTTGTTGGTTCTGGTTTTGCCTTGCAGAACAAGTGAAATAGATTTCCTTATATCCAGAAAAATATTTTGTGTTGAATTACAAACCTGTTCATTCAGATCATGTTTTGGTTTCAGAAAAGCCCACATCTCTTTGAAAGAGTAAGTGACCTACTACCTTACTTTCCAAGACAATAGTTAAAGCAATTAGTTTCAGAGTATCAATATGTTAATAATTCTTACTGAGGTATTGAGAAAGTAGTAACCTCATCATTATTAATATTCCTGTCTAATACAAATATGAGCAGAATTTAAAAACATGCATTAACAGAGCATCTAAAATTTATGGTAAGATTTCAAGGCAGAAAAGTGCCTGAATCTACAGCCACATCTTAATACAAAGCACTGTCAAATCCATGTGTTAGCCACAACACCACGAGGTCAGGTCCTTGACTAACAAACAGTAATTTCTGTCAAGACAAATATTATTCTTACTTCACTTATAGGATGAGAAGTGTTAAATTCAGAAAGAGAAGATCAAAATGAAACTTGACAACCAGTAACTCTGTAGAGATCATTGATCTGCTTAAAAATCAAGTGTAGAAATTTTAAAAATACTTCTGCTACCAATGTCATTGAGAAAAATCTACAGATCCCACATGTTCTGCTGCTACTTCTAAACTGGAACCTATTATCTGAAAAACATTGACATGCACTTTTATGTATTTTATTTCTAACAGAAGTTGCTGAAAACTGCTCAGATTTAGGTTAAAAATCTGCACTTTAAAAACAAACATTAAATGCGTAACAGTAATAGCAGTGTCAAAGCGTTCCCTATCATTTAAAAATTTCTTGGTTTTCTAACTAAGGCTTTCCTAAATGTTTAGCAGCTTTTCATTTTAAGTTTTGTTATGCTTATAACTGAAGTGACATGGAACTGCTTACATGAAACAGGCCAACAAAAGAGACAGAAAGGCAGGAAACCACTTCAAGCTGAAAAGGGATAGATGAGTTATGCTATAACATCCGCCACCAATCTCCCTGTTCAGCAAAACAGTATATTGGTCAGATGAAGCTATAATGTGAATTTTATGACGGTCAGAGGAAAAATTACCAAATAAACTATAAGTATCTAAACAAATGCTGACTTCTCAGTAGAACCACAAATGTCTTACCCCACTGGCGCTCAAATTTATTTTGTGAAAACACAAAAATTTAGACAATATTTACATACATCCAAGTAAATACTTAACAGCATTGTTTAGATATTTTTGAGGTATTTACTAACCTTCTTGGATGAAGAACAAAATCCTTAAACGTATACGGTCTCTCCATACTTGGATTTTCTGTCTGGAATAAGACAAGTTTTTTCAAGAAAAATCTGTATCAAACACTTGAAGTTAAAGAAAGTTATCAGAAGTTTACAATTAGCTTCTTGAACATTTTAGAATTTAAATTATAGGTTGAGATACAGCAATAGCAATACTAGCCTTAATCTCAGTAATTAGGGTAACTCCCTGGCTCAGGGAAAAAATAATTATCTCTCAGTTTACATATATTACAGTCTCTAAAGTACAGAAAAAAACCCCTGTTTAGCCTGAAATCCAGAAATAGATTCTCAATTTTCCCATTTAAAAAGGTCTACCATAACTCTTCTCTTCCCTCAGTATTTTAGAAGGTTGGTTGAGTGGAATTTTTTTGGTGTGTTTTTTTGTTTGTTTGTTTTGGGTTTGCTTTTGGGGTTGGTTTTTATTTTGCATACAACACACACACACAAAAAAGCCATTTCTAGCTTTAGGACTTGGGGATAAAAAAAATAGTAACAAAAATTTATTTTGAGAAATTCTCTATTCTGATTCACAAAAGTGACATTGCTCAACAGAAAGAAGCACAGAGGTAAACAGACATTGTTTGATAAATATACATCACAGGTACAAGTAGGAAAAAAATACATAAGGGATCATTAAAGAAAACAAATATATTTGTTTTTCTGGTTAACACAAACATTTATAATCCATCTGAAGTTCTCCAAAAACATTTTATTTTTACAATACCCTGTGTTTAGTAGGAACATTTGTCAATCTCTTTTTTCTTTTTCCCTTTATGAGCCGTTTGTAAATTCTGATAAGTAGCTCTAGGTTCTCCTTGATCAATGCATTTTAACTATTTCAAGAAGTACTATATAATGAGGAAAACCTTGCAATTGTTTTATTTGGAGGTCTTTTAATTAAGAACTATGGTACATGATGTAATCCTCACACTAATTCCATTTGTCTTTTCAACAAATACCTACTGTGTGTCAACATTTGATTGGACAAAAGAAATTTTTTTAAAAAAATCCAGAATCTAATGAAGAGACATTCCTAAGATTAACCAAATGTGGTAACTATTACACCAAATCTCAGAAAGAAAAATGTTCTCTTTTATTTTAGAGATTTCAGTGTAAGCTCTTATTAATATAATTTTAGAAATACTAGACTCCAGTTGCAGTGTTCCACCTTCACTGAATTAAAATGCAGATTTTCAGTCCTGTCTCAATGTATGTGTTATCCTGGTGTTATCTGCAAGATCAGGTTCTGTATTTATAAAATGAGTTGTTATAACTAAGATAAATATTTCTTTGAAATTAAAATGGAATTAAGCTTGGGGTCATTGTCCCTCTGCCCCCCAACATTACATTTTTTCTACCAATGCACACACTAAGACACTGTGGAAACATGGCAGAGGAGAGAAATATATCATCTTCCTAAATTAAGTTTTACAATTATTTTTCTGACTTTCCAAAAACAAGAGTTGCCTTAGATTCAATTCTAGATTACACTTGGATTCATACATTTTGGGTTTGGAAAAAGCAAATTCATATCTGCCAACTATCTTACCTTGCAGCTGATCTGTCCTTTTCACATATCCCCCATTACCAGCTCTTTTTAGTTATAATCAGTCTGCATTTGCAAAGTATCAAGCAAAACCAAAACTGCATGTAATAATGAACTTACAAACAGATTTTATTTATCCAAGATATATTCACTTATGTAAATGAAAGACTTGAAAAAAAATAATCAACCTGTATTTGGGGCAATAAAGTACAATGGATTTAGATGGCAAGATCAAGTAACTAAAACAAGGAACCAGGAAGATGGAAATAAAGAGGAAACAGGGAAAAGTCAGCATTGTCCAAGGGGACATTATGGTCAGTCTTTCCAACTCACCTGACTGAGGGAAAGCAGTTAGTGGGATCTCACATCCCAGCTACAGTGGGAAATGAGACCTATCTGTAACTACTCTTGACATGGTTCTTACCAGAGTGAAAGAACCACTGGTCTGTTCTGCAACAGTTGTTATCCTGTATTTAAAAAAGCTGCTAATAAATCTGTTAGCATTTGCTAGTGTTTTGAGACCTCAGAGGAAAATGAAAAGGCTTACTTATTTCAACATTCTTGGTGATCTTTCTTTAAAACTAACAGTGTCCTTTCAATAGGAATACAAAAATGGAAACTGAAAAAAAAACAAATGTACAAGGCAAAACTAGCTCTGTTTCCCACTTACCACCTTCTTCATCAGTTTATGGGAATAAGGAATATTAAAAGTAAATGCGTAGATTTTAAAGAAAATATTTTAAGAAATATGACAATAGTTACAATCTCTTCTTGTCTTTAGGGCTGTTTAAAATCTTGCAGTTTTATTCTTGAAAAAGCTAAAAGCACTCCTAACTCATAGCAGCAGAAACCAGTATCTAAACACAAGGTAACCTATGTTTTTTGGTAAATATCAGGACTAAAAAAATCCTCAACAAATCCACAAAAAAAGAATAAAACTCACAGACCACAAGTATTTAATCAGTCAGATTGTCAGTACAGTTAACTTTCTTAGATGACTAACACAGTTGCTTAGAGAATTATTTTTTCTTTTCAGTCTTAAAACAAAAACAAGCAAACAAAAAATACAAACCGGTAACTGATAAAGAGGAACATCCACTTGCCCAAGAAAATCATCTCGAGTCTATGGAAAATAAAAACAAACAAAAAACACAGAAAGTTTAAAGTTTTAAAGTGTTTTAAAAACATAGTTGCAAGACCCAATAGCACTGTAATGCTTTCCTAAAAATTCGAAGACACTCTTAAATAATAGACAATAAAACTCAGTTTGCACAAAGCAAGTTCCAAATGGCCCAACACACAGAGCCTTGGACAGTTCCACCTTCCCCAGAATAGGTGAAGTTTGAGGCAGTCAGGGTGGATCTAGATTGTTTTGTAAATTATACAGACTAATGCTAATCAAACAGGAAAGAGCTGCTCAGCATCAGGACTGGGATTGGCAGCAGCTCCAGTAGAAATGTTGTCTTAAAGGTCAAAGAGTATAGGTTCTTTTTCCCCTTAGCTGTTACAGTAAAATAATTGTCTTGGTATGTGCTTAAGCAACTGATCATTTACCACATTAACACAAAATTACAGACTTTCTTCCTAGGAGTAACTGACAATTTCTATAAGTTTAGGCAGCTGTTCAAGACAGGCAGATATAAACACTATTTTCTTTTCATAATACAGCTACTGTCAAAAATAAGACAAAGCAAAAATAAGTTTCATCTGTGATACATGCTTCAGAAGTTCCAGCAATTCCACCGGTTCTTGAAGCAAGAGCTTCAAGTCTGGCATCTCCCCTAACCCTGCCCAGCATTCCTGTTGACATCTGAAAATGTGCTAGAACTCATTATGTATGAAAACAAACCATTTGCCTAAACATTGAGGAGTTTAGTTTTAACAAGTAAAATCTGAAAGATTCTGCCCCGACTTGGATGTCTGGACTGTCCGGCTATGATCAGACTATGAATGCCGCAGCTCTGCAGCCCGGTTCCCACCAACCTATGCTGTAGTGCCAGGGGAGACTGGCAACACATGGTATTATTGCACAGTTTACTTCTGAACCATTTTTTGCCTGCCAAAGAAATTAAGATTTCAGTAATTTATGTAAGTAGCTTCAGTATTTGCCAATAATCACCACCAACAGTCAAAGTACTTCATTTGACTGCTTTACTGGGTTACTGGAACATATGTCAAGTTGCTTCAAGTTCATTTGTGACTTAAAAGCCTTTGCAAACCTCCACAAAAGCAGGAAGATGTATTGTATGGGTCATTTAACGTGAAGAGCTATCACTGCCTCTGCACTAAAATCAAGAGGGCACAAAACTTTTTAAAGGGATGTGTAAGCCTATTGCATTTTTCAAAATCTACACCATATCAAGACTATGTTTTTTTGCAGAGACAGAGTAAGGAATGTTTTCAACAGTGCACACTGTGCAACCTCTGGATTTCTAGTCTTTCTGATTTTTCCAGCTAACAACAGATTTGGTGCCTATTCCTTCCAACATCTGTCGGTGCATCACAAGCTGACATTCAAACCCATCATCCGAGGATTTTGGCAGCCTTCTTCCATAAAATTTACCACTATGAGGCTGTAGATCTCACTGACATGTATTCTCTCCCCGTCAGGGTAAAGATTTTTATTTCACCTTTCTTGTAGCACAACTATATTTTTAATTTTCATAGCCAATGTTTTACAGTACTAAAACTTTAGTCCTATTCTACTTATTTTTTGTGCCATCGACAGCATTCTCCATTGTAAAGACCCTGGAGTCCTGGTAGACAAGTTGACCATGAGCCAACAATGTGCCCTTTTGGGCCAATGGTCTCCTGGAGTACATTAGAAAGAATATGGCCAGCAGGTTGAGGAAGGTCACTCTCCCCTTCTACTCTGCCTTGATGAGGATCCATCTGGAGTACTGTGTCCAGTTCTGGCCTCCTCAGTTCAAGAAGGACATGGAACTACTGGGAAGAGTTCAGCGGAAGGCTACAAAGGTAATCAAGTGAATGGAACACCTCTCTTACAGGGAAAGGACAAGAGACCTGGGTCTGTTTAACCTGGACAAGAGAAGACTGAGAGGGGATCTTATCAATGCTTATCTAAGGGGTGGGTGTCAAGAGGATGGCATCAGGCTCTTCTCAGTGATGCCTGCTGACATGAAAAGGGTCAATGGACACAAACTGGAACACAAGAAGTTCCATCTGAACATGCAGAAAAACTTCTTTACTTTGAGGGTGCCAGAGCACTGGAACAGGCTGCACAGAGAGATCTCCTCTGGAGACATTCAAAACCCACCTGGATGCATTCCGGTCCAACCTGCTCTAGGTCAACCTGCTTTGGCAGGGGGTTGGACCAGATGATCTACAAAGGTCCCTTTCCAACCCCTACAATACTGTGATTCAAACAGCTCTGATACTAAAGACTATAGATATCTCTTGAAGCAGTTCTTTCTCATTTAATAATTCTGGTACCCGTTTTTCTTTAGCTCCGTTGTCCTAAGTTTGTCCATTTCATCTTTAAATCCAACCTGTATATGGAGAACCAGCACCTCACATTCGTATAAGCTCTAATTTTCACAACTGCAAAAAAAGCAACTAGACTGCAGAGTCTGTCCTAGATAATAACATGCTAGAAATTTAGAGGTACATAACTTCACATCAAATTTATAGTGTGTATGTCTTATGTCAAGATTTGAAGAGGGGAGAGTGGAAATAAAAACAACACACTGACCTTTTTAGCTCACAAACTCATTTGAGGTAGAAAGCTACAGCAGGTTTTCACACCTGAAAAGTCAGAAGCTTCCCTGAACTACTGAAAGAAAACTTTCTGTATTATTATAGACCACAAGCTTCTGGAAAAATACAGCTATCATTTTTGCCTATGTGGTTCTTTTGAAAATGGCACAGCACATACCTTAGACATGTTAAAAGGTTTAGTATTTGTAAAGTTCTTGGCAATCCTCAAGTGGAACATGCCTTTGAAATAAATTGCTGGAATGTGGGACAAAAGTCTGCTGTATTTTAGAAAACCTCAGAACATTGTGTTTGCTACTAGCATTATTTTAGCACAGGCTCCTGTTATTCACTTCATTATTCTGCTGTCTCTCCTGCTATTTTTAGCAGAGCTAGCCTCAATAACCAACCTTTAACAGTACTCTCTCCTCCAGCCAGAGAGTAAAATCCTCCGACGGAGAATTTTGTTGACCTCCAAACAACTAATACATAGATCAGATAGCAGAAATACTCTTTAGCAATGTGCCTTGCTATGATGAGCTGACTAACTGCCTTCAAAGCAGCATAAAAGAACTTTTGAAACATACATTGCCCACATTAACAATTAAATACCAATGGAGCTGAAACTGTTTGGATCTCTGTTTCATGACAGCAGGCAACCCAGCCTTTTCAAGACAGACAAGTGGGTTAGTTGTTCTTGTCAACTTCTGATTTCTTAACAGCCAGAGACCTCAGGGTTTGGCAAGCAGAAAGTTTAAGTGTATAAACCTCAATTAGTGATACAGTACACTAACAAAGAGGTCTTTTATTTCACTCATTCATTGGTTTAGTCTATAGAAAGTTATTAAAAACACATGAGGACAGACAGCTGCTGAATACAATATGCTTAAAGGACTCCAGTGCAATGCCAAATCAAGTGCTCAAAGAGGAAAAGCATCAAAAGAAAGTAATCGGGTTTAAAACTTGTTTTGTGTATTTTATGATACATACTTAATAACCATTAACAGTTAAAGTTTTGGATTTTTTTTCCCCTGCAATTCCAATCAGAAACCGGATAGAAGCAGATTTTAAACAGAAATTCTTATCTGAGTGACACACTTAAAAGCAGCACTGAGAATATTACCCATAATTTATCAGGTCTGAAGATAGTTAACTGAGTTTAATGCCTTTCTTAATTGCTGGATTAATCACAGCACTTTCTGAAACAGCTCTTGTATAAGACCAGGGTGTTGAAATAACAGGTATTTTCTCTACCAGCTTTTGTGACTAGTTTTTGTTGGTGTTGTTCATGAATTAGAACTTAACTATGTTACCCATCTTTTTCTGACTAAACAAACAACTAGTTGTGCCTGTTGGTCTTCACACAGAAATCTACAGATGTATGGCAAAATGAGAAAGCATGCAGCTTTTAGTGGAGGGAATATAAAGTATCAATTCAAATTGAAAAAAACAAACAGAGATCTGGACTATTGCTGCTTAAGAAAACAAGAGCTCAATAGATCCCTTATAAAACCAACATTCTTCTTGCTTAAACACCCAAACATCAACACTAGTTACAAGCTTGATGAGAATGAAAAAGAAAACTCTCCTGAGCTACACTAGCAATTTCAAGTATTTTTCTTTTCATGCTGCGCCGAGTATATTATTAGATTCTCTTGAACTCTAAATTGAGAAAAGTGAGCTTTTTTCTTCCATAAAATACTGCCAGCATATGTTATTCATCATGGGAAAATAACAGTTTCAAAAAAGCAAAAATCAATTATCATGTTAAGTTCTTACAAAATTCACAGATTCTAAAAGTAATGTTTTCTTTATCTTGCAAAGCAATATATACTTTGTTACGTGGAATTCATCAACATCTTGGTCTCATGCATTTTTAAAAGGGAGAGAGAGAGAGAGAGAGAGAGAGAGAAAGTGAGGAGGGTTAGGGTTTTAATGACACGAAGGCATTTCTTTTCAGTTGGTATCTATGATCAACTATCTATGACACTGAGATATAAAAACCTATCAGGATTTTCAAAATAGAGGAAACAGGTACTGTCAGATCAATGCTATTATGCAACAAGTTTCTGCAGGACTTTCAGCCCTGCTGGCTGCTTCAACAGCAAGGTGTCAGCACAGCATGCCTCAGCAGTTTTACCATCTGTTTAGCAGACAGCATTTAGAAATGACACTGAAGTTATTTTCACTAATTCTCCCTTGCTTCCAAAGATATTTTGAGAGAATTGCTTCTCTAAAAAGACCAGAGCAAAACTGTCATCTGTTTCTCCATTTATAGCTTACATTTTTTCTTATATAGAACCAGTATCTTACAGACAGCTTCCTTGAAAGTTTATATTTAGTCTACAGTAATGTTGTAGCATTTGTATATTACTCAGTGTTTGCTACTTTGAGAGCATGTGCTTAAAAGTTGATTAACAAAGCAACTTAAGATATTTTTTTTGCATGCGAGATTCATTTTCACACAGGTCACAAGATGACAAATAGTTATTGATTATAAATTAAGTATACTTAAACACAACATAAACAGAGAATAAGCTAAAACTTTGCAATGCATTTATTTTATTCGTAACAAATTTTAGTTCCTTTAGTTATATGGGTAGATGTGCCAAATCTGCTTTTTATGTGGTAGCTTAAATACTACATTCTATGAAAAGTCAAGAGCCTCCTGTGTCAAGACAGCCAATGCTGAAAAAAAATAAATAATTCAGACAAGAGTACAAAGTGTTTAATTAGGTACTATTTTGACAAGCCATTCCTGGCAGGAAGTCAGTTAACTTCACAGTAGTATAAAAACATACATCTTTTGCATCTATTTGTGAAGGTTTTGTAGCAAATCTTTGAAACTTTATTAAAAGTTTGAAAAACAAACTCCTGCAGTTACAATTACAAGAGCACTGTCACCTTCAATTAACACCATAAGGCGTACAACACCCAAAAAATGAAAAACCCTATCAAATATTAAACAGCATGTGTCCCTGAAATGAGCAAGGATAAACCAGGTGTGACATATTGTACACACTGCCTAATTATTGCACTCAGCCAAAGGAGTCAATACACAGTCAACTTATTGCTATTCAGAGCAAGAGGGAACAAACAAAAGATAAACGATTTGCCTCCAAAAGGCAGACAGACAACTGGAGCATCTCTGCATCACGGTCTCACTGGGAAGTACATCAGGCTCAGCACAGTGCCACACAGACGCACGAAATCAGGTTGAGCCAGGAAGCTGCTTTTTTTCCCTGCCCTAAATATAGTCTTGAACAGTTGGCCCAGGCTGCGCAAGTAACTGACCCCTTCTAAGAAATTTCTATGACTGCGGACCTACAGCAGGTCTGGATGTAACCTGAACGGCCTCAGCCTACTCCAAAGGTAGTCCAGCAGTTTCAAAAGCATTCTCAGGCCTACTGTTCTCAGCCACTGTGGATCCAAATTCAACATCAACACTAACTCAGGAATTCCCTGCACCTTTGCACCCATGCACAGCTAGTGGTCACTGCCAGCTACACTGCAGTTTTCCATGCCCTTCTGCATTCCCCACTCGTCCTCAGCTGCCACTGATCTGAACAGTTGCCCTAACCCTTACCTACTGACCTCTCCCAGCTCCAAGCCTAAACCTACTGCTGCTAGTCCTACATGTAGGCAGATAACATGGCTGTGGCAGAACTTACTGGTTTGTCTGAAGCTGTGCTATGCTCAAGTTATAAACCCTGTCCAAAACCAGTCTGCATGAACTGACCTTGGATGCCTCAACCTCTGTCACAAGGCAACTACAATACAAATAATCCACCTACAATTACTTTTACAACAAAAGTAGTGTTACAATTTATGTCAGAATCTCAACAATCTTTCTTACTAAAGTTACATTATACTTCCCACATTAGACATGGGTTATTGGCCTGTAACGTACCAGATGTTAACCACTCTGGATTTAT
The DNA here is from genome assembly GCA_013400375.1 of Thinocorus orbignyianus. Classification (NCBI taxonomy): domain Eukaryota; kingdom Metazoa; phylum Chordata; class Aves; order Ciconiiformes; family Thinocoridae; genus Thinocorus; species Thinocorus orbignyianus. The sequence goes on from VXBW01007210.1 coordinate 331,204, forward strand.
TCTTTATAAATATTTGTCCCAAATCAAACTTACTAGAAATAACTACAACTACTGCCTAAGGTAGAAACTCTATTAAAAAATAAGTAATGTTCATAATGAATTCTGGAACCTTTTTTTCTTTCCCAAAAACCCTTGTGTTTTCATGTTACTGAACAAGGTTTTCTCCCTTATGTTGGGAAAATCACAGATGCCTGAGAAATCATCTACATCTAAAAGAACCTAGTTTTATGTTTCTTCCCACATTCCTTTTATTGAGTAGCTGGAGTGTCCCATTTTAATACAACTTAATTTCAATGACTCCAATTGAAGTTTGTATCTAATTTCAGCCAGGAACTTGCTGATGTCCTTCTTAAATTCTGTTTGCTTATGTTGCAGTTGGTATAGCTAAAAGCAGCCTAAGATCTCAAACAATAATTGTATCTATCTGCAGACTTTCCAGTTTACCATAAACTACCACAACAGGGAAAAAGTGATGTACTCTCTTGAAGCAGAGATGAATATATCCATAAACTAACAGTGAAATGAGCTAGACACATTTTGCTGGCTGCATTCCCAAATCAGCATGTTCTGTTCATCACAAGGAGTGAGAAAGAAAGTTCACTTGAAACAGAGACACTTAACAGAAATGCAGGGCAGTCCCCTTCAAACAAGGGTGAAAGTCAGCTGTAAGCAAGTGACTCGCCTGAAAAGGCCAGTCAGTTTTGCTTGCTTGCTCAGTCTGTGAAATTCATCCACTTCTGGATCAGAAAACACGTGTTGGAATGCAGAAGAACACTCTCAGCAGAGGGTGAAGAAGAACTTTAAAGAGCATTTCTACCACTTGATCCTGGGTGGCTGCAAGGGCTGAGCAGACACCAAAGAGCCCCGTCATCACATTAACGCTCTGCCTAGCCTTATATCCTTCCCCTATAATGGCCAAGAGCAGACATGTAAAGGAAATAAATGCAGCAGTTAAGAATAGCACTTCCTCTGACATATCCCCCAGTTTTTAATGAATAAGTGGCCATGGACTTTTTGATCCTGACATTAAAATACATATTGAGAATCTAATACCCTTTGATGGTCCTTTCTTCAATTTATCTATCTTGCAACCGTGAGCTCAGCAACACAGAAGAGAAAATATTTGTTCTGTAAGAGTGAATTCTCTGTTTAAGTTCACCTCCCCTGAACTATAGTTTTATAAAACTCCCTTTATACCACTTTCTCCCCACCCCAGAGCTGAAAAGCCTTTGGGTCTACCTACTGCCTCCACACAAAACTTAGCCCAATCTTGTGACCCTTCTTGGTCTTTTTCTAGTTCCGTTACACATGCTTCCTAAAAAAAGAATGACCAAAAAATATGCATGTCATGCACACATGTGGATTTGTACAATTCCAAAATGGTGTTTTAAATTTTGTTAGTTTATCCCTTTCCTAATAAATCTTAACCTCCTATTTGCCTTTCAGCTGTCAACAAGGTTTGAGTTGACATTTTCAGCGAGTCGCTCACCATGACATAAACTGTTCCCTGACTGGTATGGGACACCATTACCACACCTGCATCAGATGCTGGTTTTCTTCTGTGTGCAGTATTTAGCATTTATCAACACTGATTTTCAAATTGTTCATTCTACTGCCTAGTCATTCACTACCATGAGATTTTCTGCAACTTCAGAGATGAAAATTTAATTCTCACTTTTATTTCTTCTTTTCATTAGTTGTCATCAACAATGGAGCTTTTTGTGCACTTACATCTTCAGAGTATTTTCAGAATGTCTGCTGGGTTCTTGTCAAATACTTGGAAAAGCTTAGTATCCTGCACTAACCAGCTTACCCATCTTTGCACAACATTGCCTAGTTTGATTGACACAAAACATGTCATATATCTACTAATTCTATTCAATGTACTCTTTCTTCCAGACTGGCCTGTTACAGTAGCCCACAGTTCTCTTTTTAAAATATCAGCATACTACTTATCATCTTCCTTAAGTAAAAGATCTAACAGATCAAAAAAAATTATTCATTATAGTTTGTATTTCAACAGTTTCAGAGCTAAGCTTCCTGACAATTCTTGGGAAAATACCTACAGGTACTATTGGCTTTACTAAGAATTTCCATCTTATAATGCTTACAAAGACTATGATTTCTACATCACCATAACATTTTCCAAACAAAGTGCTAATCTAATTTCTCA
>VXBW01007210.1:333385-358412 GCA_013400375.1 Thinocorus orbignyianus
AAAAAAAAGGACCTAAAGCATTGATCACGGTCTCAGTTACTTGGCTACTCAGAAGTTCTTAATGTACACTAAGATTTAACAGACAGAATACCTACAGCTTGTGGCTATATTAAAAAAGCCACACCATCAATGCTTCCCACTCTGTCGTGGTATATTAAAAAGACATGAATCAAGCTAAAGTCTGGATAATTAAATATTTATATAAGCTATTTCAGGAGCTCTGATTTTGTAGTTTTATTTCCCTCTTTTGTTGGCAGGAGAAACCTACACAAACTCACCTCAGCTGCAGATGATAAACAGAACAAAGTTAATCATAATTTGTGCAGAGCACAATCAAATAAAACTCCTCCTTAGGATACACATGTAGTGTTTGCTGGTGACTACAAAATGCTAGAGCTTTGATCTCTAAAGTTATTCAAGTATTCTGCTATAGCCCAGGCAATGCTCTTTACAGCACGATCATATTTTGAAAGTTACATATGGCTCACTGTTGCCAAATATAACTTGCTAAGGGTGACAAAGAAAAGCTTTAGGGATGGAGCTGACACCAAATAATATTGATTGCTTCCTTTGCTAATGCTTCCAACCTAGTAATGGTTCAAAGCTAGTCTTAGCTATAATGTTTATCATATCCTTTGTGTGTAATCTTTTTTTACCCCTCAAGAAGACACCTCATCAAAAGCTAAAGGCATGAAGAAAATCGGAGAAGAAACTCTAACAAAACTGCGTTTAAGCAAGATGGAAAATAGAAGAAAACAGTACAAATTATTGAGGTGCTAGAGGTCATTGTTATGTAAAGGATGAAAGTTGATCACTCACAATTAATCATAAATCCTTATTTGTGGTTAACAGCTTCCCTGTCTTCCCTTTAATGCCCTGATGTATACTTCAGCTTCTAAAATTGTACTGTGATTTAAGTCTAATGTAGTTGTCACCATGAATCTTCAGAAACACACCAACCATCCTTTCAACCCCAATTCTCCTTGACTGAACTGACATATCATAACAGAGCAATGTGCTGTAAAGTCCTGTAACATGATCCTTCAAGATATGCCATACCAAACAATATAAAAATTATTAGGCAATGAGGTTATCATAGCACAATAGCATAAAGAGACATCAATTTGTGCTTTGCCTTGTATTGCTTATATAATCTTTTGGTTTAGTTGTCTCTTTTCCACCTCACTTCCTTGCACAGATTTGAGAGATCAATACCCATGCATGTAGCCCCTTTGCTCAGTATGCCAAGATGGAGACAGCTGGAGAAAAGCCACAGTTGTCTTGGCACCTCTCCCTGGTCGGACCATTATCTTCTGTGAAGGAGTTTTGCTAAGACAGAAACGCTATACTTAAAAAGGACGCAAGAAAGAAGACAACTTCAGACTACTCAGTGCTAACTGGTTGCGCAGGACTCAAGAATCAAGATCTTCCAGGACCGGGTTCTGTTCCCCCCAGCATGTTGACATCAGCTGGGAAGTAAGTTAGCAAAGAGAGACATCCTCACACTCAGGCCTCTCAAATTACTGTTTGTCCAGAATTTCAATTTACTACTGAAAGATTCAAATAGCATCTCCTGTTCCAAATACAAAAGGCAGAGTTCCATGAAAAGAAGATTTACAGTTCCAACTGAAGGTTTTTCTTCACACCAACCTGACAGCAGAAAAAGGTTTCAGATATTTTATAGCACCTCTGAAATTTTTCCACTTCAAAAAATGCATTTCATTCACTCAAGACAAAACTTAAGTAAAATTGCTTGTAAACAAAATTACAATGATTCCCTCAATTGTACAAATAATTATTTTCAAGTTATACAGCTACTGAAATGGATTTGCAAGTACATTTACAATATTCACATTACCTAATTGGCTGTGAGAACAATGATGGGGAAGGAATGGCTGATGTCAACAGGGATGTCAGTATAATATTATACTCATGGAAGAGATTAACACAGCTTTTTTCTCTCTTTTTTTTTTTTTTTTAAGTTTGTTTATGGTCTACAACAAGTGGAACTGTAGTCACTGGTTCTGCCTTCCTCTGTATCTACCCAAGTTTACATACATAAGATGACAAGTAAACTGTTCCCCTACTCACTCCTACCCTCCCAGTTCACACCTGTGATGTCAAAGTGCTTCAGTCGCAGATTTTATTTCTACCGTAAGCAAGATAGATGCACTGAAAAAAACATTAAAACCAGAAATACAAATCAAGGACAACCTTCAACACTGCAACCATGGACTACTTCTTCCTCCTGCTTTGCATAAATGAAATTCCACCATCTACTGCAGAACCTACTCAATATGTTTCCAGTAAAGATCAGCAGTGGTATGTGGGCCACCACCATTCCACATTTCTCAACTTAATTAAAAATAATCCAAGGCCAGTTGTCACAGAAATGGTGGGTTGTGGGTTTTTTTGTTTTGTTAGGGTTTTTTTGTTTTGTTGTCAGTTGGTTGTTTGTTTTTTTTTTTTTTTAAAGTCAGTCTTTAACAAGCTGTTGATTACAGAAAGCAGGAAATCTGATACGAGGTGGCTGAAGGCTAGTAGCTAGGCATGTAAGAAAAGAATGCATAGACCTTTCACTGCTTTGGACTCTGCAGTCTCTGACCAAAGCACTGATTTGATTTCATGACTGCTCTGTACAGATAGCTGACATTACTAAATGCTACTCCAGTATCAACTTGTTAAATTTGAACCCAGACTCAGAATATCAATATACTAGGCCAGACTAACTGGAGTCAAGGGAAATATTTTAGGAGTTGTTTATTTTTAAATGAGTCACAATACACCATGATAATTAACTGGACTGTATAATTAAACGATTGCCATAGAATCTACTATATTTGTCACAAAGACTGTAACAGCAAATACAGTAGTATTTATCTATTTTATTCCAGTGAATTGCTGAACTGCTATAAAGTCAACTAAGTTTTTTGCTTCATTTGGCAGGGGAAGCTTTTAAATTTTTTTCATAACATATTTTATAGGATGTTCTATAAAAACTGACTTTACATCAAGCCTGAAAGAGCCGTTTCAGGACTAAAAGGCTCCTGTGCCTGCTGTCGCATAAAGGAATGGAACAAGCATACTGCTATAAAACCTTTAGTGTCCAGTTTTCAGACTTCAGAGATCTTTTTAATTTATATAGAAATGGTACAAGTTAAATAATTGCAAATATATTAAAGGTACAAGAAAGGTACAAAAAAAGTACAAGAGAACTACATTTAGATATTTGGGATTCAGACTTCCCCCCCATAATTTTCATTTTTAAACTTGTCTCTCTCATCTTTCAGTCTTATCTTAATACAGGAAGCTTAAAACTTGCTGCCACATTAACATAGTAAAAATGTGCAACTATCATAGAAGTGAGCTATTAAGTGCTTAAAAAAGTTAAGTCTCCTTAGGCTTTATGACAATCTACTGTAAATACCACTCCCAGGAACTGAAAAACTATTGTCACTCCAGTGTCCTAGGAGGTTTTCTGAAAATGTTTGCCAATAATCTAATCCTGATCTTAGATTCTAAATTGTATTAAAACTCACTCGATATTAAATTATAAAAGATCTTGCAGATAAACTGCCATTAAACACTGAGGCTAACAGTACAAGTTGATGAGAAGTGTACTTCAAGTGCATGACTCAACATGTTTTCCTTTTTATGATATACTTTTTAAGAACAACCAGATCCAGACTACTTAACACATCATAATTGCTTTGTGCTTATTGTGGAATTTATCAACTTGACAGTTTGATTTTTGCATAAGGAATCACCAAACAACACGCATAGTGGTTATCTGTGATCCACTGTGATTTTTATAATGAAGCTTAAACTCAGATCACAGTTTTAGAAGAAGGAAAGTGCATTTTTCTTCAAACTCTTTTTAAGCAAAAAGCAAAACAAAACTCCAAAGAAGTCAAAAAGTGTAGAATCATCAGGCACTACTCTAAGAGAAACAGTAGACTGAAAAATACAGTCTAATACCTCCAAGGTAATTATATTACTAGTTTATAGAGGGACTGTCTTAACTGTAGATCTTTGACAAAGCCTTTTACTTGAACAAGCATGTTAGTTAAATGGTAGTAGGGTTGAATCATATATAATGAGATAGTTAAAGAATTTTTGTAAACATTAACTGTTGTGCTTCTACCAGTATTCACAATTAAAATCAATATATAACATTCAGACTGTTCAAATCTTCACAATGTTATTTAAACAAGTCTTAAAACCCACATTCCATGTGGCCTATGCCTCACTGACAATATAAAGTGCCTTATGAGTTAATAAGGGCAAACACGCTTCTGTAGTTTAGTTGAATGTGAGTTTCATTACCAAAAAAATACATTTAATGTAAGCCTTCTAGACCCAAGTACTATAATTTGAACAGCAATGTTGTTGGGAGAGGTATTAAGTTACAGTGTACTGCTCAGGCCGAAGCAGTGCTTGGAAGGAAAAAAAAAAAGAAAAAAAAAAAAGAGAGGAAACTCTGAAAATTCCTGTGGTTCAGGGTGTATACAGAAACAAATGGCATTTACAGTTTCTCTGCTCAAATATTACTTATCTTTAATTCTATATACAGCAAACTGTTCTGTAAAGTCTATATGATATAAACCTAAAAGATTCTACAGTGATCTACTGATACCCATTTTATATGCAAACGCTTTTAGTAATTACATTAATTTACTGAGAAGTTATGTATTTAAAACTACAAAACTTGATCTGAAGCTTAAATAATTCCCATGTCTAGGTAGCTAGACAAGAAAATCCCCTTGAGTTCGTGTTAACAGGAAATTGCTTACAATATAGTAAATACAGGTATTTCACTGTAAGTCCTATTCACCTATCTACTGTATGTACTATATTCTAAGAAACAAATCTTAAATCCAAATATTACAGATAATGTAAAAATTAACTTCCTAATAGTGACAGTTTGACACCGTTAGGAAACTCTAAAATCATTGTGCTTAAGTTTTGACTGTAAATTTTATTATTTTCAAGTTAAATTTCAGCTGCAAAATACTGTCAAGTTTTTCTATAAACCAGAACACTCACCTTATGGGGCCTCCACAAAGAAGCGTTAGACATTTCCCTCTTAGAGGTTCCATATCTTTTCTTAACACCAGTTGTTTTTCCCTCATTTCCAGGTTTGAACTCTATGTGCAACTGAGACGTCCTTGCACTATGACACTTGTATTTAAGGCTGGATAAACAGCAAGAAACTTTTTGACGTGATCCTTCCAACGAAACACTTCTTTGCAAAACATGGTGGGCTTTGTTCATCTGTGCATTTGGTCTTTCTAGCTCACTTATATTCATCTGATATTCTGAATCTATTTTTGAGGGTAAACATGCAGATGTGCTGCGTGCCAGTTTTAAATGAGGGCATTTTTCACTGGAGTTCAAATTTAACTCTGGACTGCAACAGCCATTAACCACTTCACTGCTCGATGCAAATGCTCTTTGAGAGAGATGAACTGAAATACATGAGAAGCCATCAGATCCGTCTTCGGAAGTTGCCTGCTCAGAACAATTCAAAATTTTACTTTTGTCCTGAAACGATCTGTTCAAGTAAAGTGGTCGAATGCCTCTGACTTCACCGGAGGTGCAAACTGTTTTAGACAACCGAAGTCCATTGACTGCTGTTGAAATGAATCCCTTGGAAATGGTTTGATCATCTTTTTGTGCCAGCTCATTAGGAGAAATGATTAGTTTGTGGGATGTTTGATAGGCATTTCTATGTGGTAGTTGACCCGAGCTTACTGGAGAAGCTGGAGGAGTACTGGAAGGACTCCTAGGGAAAATAACCAGTGATGAACAACGTCGCAGTGGAATTTTAGTTTTCTTCCTCACTGACAAAGCATCTTGGTCAAAAGCAGTATTACTTCTACATAGAGTTTCCTGAGACGAGTTGCTCCTGTAGGGATTACATTTGTTTGCAGTGCTTCTATATGAAGAACCACCATATACAACACTACTGCAGGAAGTACCATCACTTGTCAAAAGAATGCCACTACCACTGTCGCTGACGACACTGTTACTATATGAACCCCCATCACTTGTGGTACTTGCACATGATCCGTAGTCACTGCCAGCGCTGCTGAACGACCCGCTGTCACTGGCTGCAATGCTGCTAAGGCTGCCATTGCACAGAGCAGCATTGCTCAGAAGGCTATCATTAGGTCGATGATCAACCACAATTCTAGCGCCCCAATTTCCTTCATTCTCAGTATCGATGAATGAAGCATCCTCACTGGTAGCTACAGCATCACCAGACCGAAAACATCCACTGTACTTCCTAGACTGTAGGGAAATGTGCAATGAGGTGGTCTTTTTTATTTGCAATGAAGAAATAGCTGCATTTTCCTCTTGATCAATTCCTTGTTGCATTACAGGTGCATAAGCAACTTGTCTAGGAGTCAGTTTCATCTGCGTAACATTAGGCGCAGAATTTTGCGATCTTTTGAAGTGCATACAGTTGTTACTGTCCAGAACATCTTCAGAGGTTTCTGATAACGGATCGGTGTTGCTTCTCTGGGTAGCAAAATGCAATCTTAACCGTCGTGCCATTTGGTCTCATTTCCACACATGTTAGGAAATGAAAACCACAAAGATCCTTCAGCAGAAAGGCTACAGGCAGCTGCACAGAACCCAGAGCTAGTACATCACAACAGTAAAAGCCCATAAAAGTTGCAGTCTTTGTTCTGATTTCTACAACATAGTAGTGTTAAAAAAACAACGAACAAACAAACCAAAACTGTACCTCTTGAAATAAGTCAGCCACTCGTTGAACTGCAGTTTCTGGACCGTCTTTGCTTGCAGTCAGAAAGCATTCATTTACAAAGCACTTAACGTTCCAACGACCTCAGCTGCAACGCACTGACAAACGCTACTGATCCTGCTTCAATTATACCTTCTGCAATTTGCATAAATTAATACAATAATAAACTTCCAGTACTTCCAAGTTTAAAACAGCAACTCCTACTGCAGCTGCACTAGCTGAGTCAATGTGTCCGTACTTTCCTCAGCAGCGTATGACTACTAATATTTTTACCCATAGGTTTAGAATTACAGGAAGTTGGTAGGAATGAAGTCCCATATAATTGAGTATCAAGTCTAGGATTGAATTTCCAAATAGTAACCATGCTAGCAAACTGCTGAGGTCTGAATTATGCATAAACCAGTGAATTAAGCCTCCACCCCCCTACCCCCCCCCCCAAAAAAAAAAAAAGTCTTTCTGCACTACTTAAATAAAACTTGAAAGAAAGCTGGCATTATCACATTGTTAAACAATCACACTTTCTAAAGATTTGCACATAGTAGAAACCTGTCCTGTCAATTAATTCATAATTTTCAGTGAGGTGCAACTGAAATAGAACCACGAAAAGTTACTCCAATTAATAATTTGGTATTTATTTCCAGCCTACCAGGTTAACCTTTTATTTCATATTTTAACCTTTCCAAATTACAGCTGTTAAGTGTAGAAAGAAACAAACTCTTCCTACAAACTGAACTACCTCATCTCGTTTGCTGGAAGTCCACAATAATCGGACAGTCATTAGAGTTTAATACGGCATGCAAATACACAACCAGCTACACAAACTGTAGAACATTGACCTGAGTATGCACAAAGGTAAGTATGATTACTATGCACAACTACAAAAGAAAGCTATTCTGTGTAATTATATACAAACTGTATCATAGATTTATAGTTAATTACGAATTTTTTTCTTTCTTAAAGAAAATGCTCAGCATATCAAGAAGTTAATACACTGTCAAATCTTAGAAGAGCAATGTGATTGAGAATGCCTACAAAATGTTTCAGTGGCTCACAGAGCCTGAAAAGGTCCTTTGCTGGCACCTAGTGGGACACTTGAAAAAAGACAATCTTGAATCTGCTGTTAAGTGGGGGGGTGGTTGTTTTTTTTATTTTTTAAAAAACATTTGGCTATGAATGTACTTTTGAATACAGAAGCCATATATGATGCAGTACTAAAGGCTACCACGCTAACAAGAAATTACTTAGTGCTGCTGAAAAAGTGCAAGCATAAGAGAACACTAGGCCATTTATACTTTTATAGGTCATACTACTGACTTTTTTTCTGCTCCATATTTATTTAACCTTTACTGTATTTTAAGCTAGAAGGCAGTAAAATTAACATTTATACCTCTTTCCCAAAAAAGAGCCAAGAATCAAATCCAGAGTACTGTTTGCAAGCAACTAATTTGTTTTCTAATTATACTCCAGGGCTTACTTAACCTCTGTTACCTGAAATCCATTATTAGAATGCAGCAATAAATGAATACTAGCTTATTCATAAAAAGCCAACAAATACAATAGTTCATTTATTTTATTATGCTTTACCAAATGGACTTCTTCTAATGTCCTATGTTGGGAAGGCTAGGGTGGGGGCAGAGGTTGAAAGGCAAATACCATAAAAGATTCTTTTGGTCTGTTTCAAAAAGTTACATTTGAACTTCAAGCAAAAAATTAAAAACAAAACCAAAAACCAAACAACACAAGAAAAAAAATCCACCCTAAGATATGAGTGAAGAGTAATAAATGCATTTCTTAAAGCTCCATTTCTCCCCCCCAACAACAAACTTATTAGTAGTCCAGTTTGTAACTTGATAGTGTGATACACACCAAACTGCAACCACTTTACTAGAGATACTGTTTTCTGTAAAAGAAAGCAATGCTTTCTTCCCCAGTGGATGATCTGAAACTTTTTTCCAATTTTACTAAAGAAATTACTAAGAAAATGATAAGCTGACATAAAAACTCAGGCTTAAGATTAAAGAGAAATTTCTCAACATGTCACTTTTCCTTCTCTATAACTGCATAGGTAGAGCCAGCCTACTACAGCTTCCTTAAATCAACACAGAATGGCTTTTAAAATGCAAAATTTTACTTAGTGAATTAGAGTTAAAAAAAATAGAAAAAAAAATTAAGTACTAGTACCTCCACTCAAATCTTAACATCATTTACTTATATCAACAATACATTTTGGCACTCTGTTTGAAATACATCCAATTACCGCTAGTTAGACAGGAGGAGTTCGAAAAACGTCACCTACTCCCTTCACCAGTCCATCTCATAAGTGAGTTCCTTGTCCTTTTTGACAGATTTTTCTATTGTGTTTTTAAAGACAATCATAACTGAGTATTCCACAAACTGTTCAAGCCCTTTATTCTACTAATGGTTTACAACAAGTCAGCAGAACAAACTTAAATTCAGTATTCCCTTACCAAACCCAAGACAGGCAATCTTTTAAGTTTTAAAGCTATTACAGAAATATCTTCAAACTCCAGTTGTTGGTGATATGCAAGTTGATGCAGCAGGGCTTTGAATTTAAGCCTAAAGTTGAAGATTATGAGTTTCGAGTCTGGTTCCCAAGAAAGCAACATTTCATAAAAAGAAAACACAGGGATTTCAGGTTTTAATTTCTCCTGAAAAGTTACAGGGAATAAAAGCACTTGGGATAAATTATTATAAAGAGGAAAAACCAGGAATCTGACTTTCTAATCATGCCTTCTGGCTTCCAGGAGGTGGCAGTAACGCTCCCATGACTAACAGACACATTAGTTTAACCTCATGAAGAATACATTGTAGCCCACATCATGTTGACACAAACACCTGAACATCCTGAAAAATCGTATTTAACTTGCCACATAAGCCACAAATGCTGATGATTCTCTTTAAATTTCACTTAAAAAAATAAGAGACACCTTATTTCAAATACTTGGAACAGGTAATACTACCAGTCAAGAACTAAATAAATGGTCTGGGGACTACATAATACCTATAACCCAAAAGCAAGCCACTTTTTTCTTAAATCTAATTATTCTAGACAGTCTGTACTTATATTTACATACATTTTCACTCTACCCAACTACAGCAGAACAGCACCTCCATAAAAGATACAACCAATTATTATATGCAGAAAGCATTCGGAAAAGACAATAAGCTTTTCCTAGCAAACACACTATTCAAGCACCAAAGGATCCTTTGTAACAGCTATCAGAACGAAACTGTGTTTGGAGTACAAACCAAAGAGCACTCAATGCTTCCTGGAAGTTTAAAACTATTGCAGAAGAAAAAGGTTTATATTCCAGTGAGAAGGAATGCCTGTGAAGCAGCCCTAGGATGCAAGTGTCACTATTGCCAGCCCAACTCATTTGCAATAAAACATACAGACAGAAAGATAGGTAAAGAGACATCTTCACACCTCATACGAGTGCATGGTCAGAGGAGTAGTTTTGATTTCACTGAGAAAAATGTGCACGCTATCTTTATCTTACTTACGACTTGCCATGCAGAGTGACACCTGTCTACAAGATCATAATCCACTGTCTCATTTCTTGAGATTTCCAAAGAAAATGTACACATGCTTGCTTTCACACTACTCCTCATACACAGAAGCTTCTCACACCACATACAGACATGCCTACAGTGCCAATGCTCCTTTATGGGAAAAATAAACATTCAATACAGAGATTTCAGTATCACCAAAGACTTCAGCTATTATCATTTGAAAAGCACCTTGAAAAAAAAAAAAAAGACACTTTCACAAATTAAAGCACATGGGAAGTGAAAAATAGTAATAACTGCTTCACAGCATGACAAAGTGCTATAACATCATATAAGTAAACAAATTAGGTCTGCCTTTAGCTTTATGTTTCATTACAAAAGTTAAGATTGTTTAACATGTTTTTTTTAACCATACTGAGCCCAGATGAACTTACTTTCATTCAAGTCTTAAATACATTGCAATACTAACACAAAAGGACCTACCAAACGGTTTTCATCAAATACTTCAAAAAGGAGTCTGTGTTTCTGAGGATCAACCTGGGAAAAAGAAATATGTTAATAGCTAAAATCTATGCTCAATTCCAGCATTTCTCTTCAAGCTCTACATTCATGCAGGAGGAAACAAATACATAAGACCTAAACTAAACAGCAAATCTAGACCTTGCTGCCACTTTACTATGCAACACGCTTCTATCAGAACCAATAAGCCAAGATGGTGCTATCCCAAGATATTTTAAAATGTTTTTTAAATGTTTTTAAACATCAAACATGTTAAACATATATTTCTAAGGAAAGCAGTTTGTGAAGCTTTGCGAACATTAATTCTAGATGCATTTCTGATTTTAAGCTGAAGTAGTAAGAAAACATTTTTACTAATGTGTTAATATAATATCCAACATAGGTAATAAGGCTGTAAAAACCACTTACTCTAAATAAGAGTTCTTCATTCCACTTTGGATTTAAGGACTATAGGGGAAGGGGGTGGGGGGAAAGAGAACAACAACAGCATTGGTTACAGTAACAATTGGTGTCTTTTTTGATGTCTCACATCTGTTTCATCTCATGTAACAATCCACTTAAAGTTAACCTTGCTATTGCAGTTAAAAGTCACAGGAGTCTTACACTCTTTAATACAGTGCAGAACAGAGACAATTTATGCAAGTGTTCTCACATTTTGGCTAATGCCATAGATGCAGAGAAAGGTCCATTGTACAGTTCAAATCAACAGTTAATTTATCCACTATCCTCATTGCTTACATACAAGCATATGGTGATCCTGAAATTATGAACTCTTCGCAAATGCCAAATCTAGACAGACCATGAACAGGTGAGCCAAATACAATATAACCTGCTCACCTACATATCTTTCAATTGTGGCTATTTTTAAAATTACTAGAGATACTTTGAACTGTCACCATAGCTAAACTAACAGATATCAACATGAAGGCAAAACACATGAACAATTTCATACCATAAATCACAGTCACTATCTGAGAACAATGATTTGGAAGAGTACTTTCCCTCTCACATACACAGTTTTTCATTTTCAGTTGATCTAACGTAACTTACCAGTACTAACACTGACTTTTACCCACAGGTATTCTGGAAAAATTAGTAGTATCGTAATTCAGGTGAACTGTGCAATTTGATGTTGAAATACAATAAACTGTGTTTGTTTCAAACAAACAAACAAAACACAACCAAACAAAACAAAACCAAGAAGAAAAAAAACAGAAGTTGTGTACCAAGGAGAAATTCTTGTACCATTAAAGATCTCAGAAATCAGAAACATCCAGTATTTCCATGAATAATGTAGTTTTGAATCCATATGCACCTTATCCTTCTTAGCATTTCTCTGCCTAAAATTATTGAAGGGAAAATACCAAAATAATGCCATGAACAGAAAAAGAGTAGGTCACGGAACATTCCTTTGCCCACATCCATTTACTTCAGTGACATATTAATTCTCCTATTTAAAAAAAAAAAAAGCAACATCAAAAAAACCCCACAACCAAATAAAACCATCACACCCACAAAGATAAGAAGGCTGACCTTTCTGATTGTTTTTGTCTGAACACTGGTAAGGACTCCATTCACTGGATCATACACTGTCACTTTCACATATGGGTCACTGGGAGGGGTAAAGAAAGAGATAAGCATGCTGCTATATATCCTTTTTGTCAGCATTATTAGCAGTTGAATTTTAAAAGGCTTACATTAATAGAAGCTATGAAGGTATGAGTTACAATTACTTTATGAGCACCATACACATTTGTACTTACAATAATTTTCTAAATAGTTTCAGAGATAAAACTAATCTTAACACTGTTACTGATTATGACCATACTAGCCATGCCATTTCATATTGTATATCACTACAATTTGATTCTCTCTCCTCTTTCACAGTTCTTATTTAATGAGAACAGATTTAATAAATCCTCATGTCTTTCAACAAGAGACATGTGAAAAAAATCAGCTGTGATAAAGCTTGTAGTATTAAATCTCTCAGTTTTAACAATCTAAAACACCTGGAATTTGAGGTACTTCCCATGAACATGCAATATGTTCTAATATGTTCTATCAGTTTCAAAGAGTTTGAGTTTAACCCATTTTTTTCTGTAAATGAAGGTGTCCTGATAAGGTTGCTTACAATGACCTACTGCCTCAGATTTATTTTTTTTCCTTCCTGTGGTACAATAAACAGATGATATGAATATCTACTTTTCATAAACAGAGTCAAAGCATTCAATTGTTCAAACAGAGTAGTAACAAAAGGCGACCAAGACTGTCTGCAATTAGGTAAAAGAGCATATGATTTCTACATATTTAAGTTATTATGAGAAAAGCTGCCCAATTTTTGTTAAAAGGAAAAAAAAAATGCAAGTGGGAAAAAAAAAAAAAGAGAGACTGTCTGGCTTTAGGGAAAATATGAATATCACAAGAGCATTTTTTCTAATGTTAAACTGATGCCATACATAGTTTGCTAGTGCTAAAATAACAGCATTTTGCTGACAGCAGAACTAGTACTAAAACCCTCAGTACTTTTTCAGATCCTCTGTACATGGGCCAGAAAAAAAAGTAGCTTTAGTGCAAACTAGGTGCTCCCACTTGCCAATTCTACAAGATCCTACAGAGCATTTCAATTACAAAGCCTGCTGTTTCTTGTGGTAAATGTTAACCCACTTTGATTGCTTCTTTCCTTATACAGACTGTTACCTTTTAAATCTGTACCTATCCAGAGCCTGGAAGCACTGGAATAGGTTTACCACATCTATAGAATTGGTGGATGTTGTTCCTCTGCATATTATCACAGTTTAAATCGTCTTGTTGCCACCAGTGTTTACTGCTACGCTCATTCCAAATCTCCCACAAGACAATTTTGATTATAACTCAACTATTGTTATTGTAGCTGCAGTCTACCTGAAGTTAAGTGTACACATGCATCAACCCTTCATGGCAGGACTATCCTACCATGCAGAGAATTAAGCCCTATCATGCATTATTTTTCCAATGCATAAGGTCTGTCCAAGTGACTCTTGGGCAAGAAAATAGGTATTTCCATGTTTATATAGTCTCTGATCATTTTATAAGGTTACCAGTTAAAACAGTTTTGGGGGTTTTGTTTGTTTTTTTGTTTGTTTGTTTTTTGTTTTGTTTTTTTTTTAAGAAGGAGACACAGCAGGATTTTATAAAATCTAAACAGTTGTGGAAAGCAAATAGACACAGCTGTCTCATAATCATTAAAGACATATATTCTTACCTGGCTCCTAAAATATCCTTCTTGGCCAGGCCAATTCCAGCAATAACCTTCACCCTCACAATCCGCGTGTTTTCCTAAAATACGAAATAACGTATTCAAGATGCATTCAGATTTATTTTTTCAGCTCTATTTTTAATTCATAAAGCTAAAAAGCAATTATTGGCATAATTTTGAATTCACACTGAAAACTATAGTCTTGGTAACGCAGTTACTTTGTCTGACAGGAACAACTCCAAGATTCAGTAGCAAATTTATTCTACCTTTACCCCTTTTAAAGTCTTACCACCATGATATCCACACATGATGGTAGACACAGAATCCAAAAAACGGGATAAGTCAGTACAGTAGAGATTGAGGTTTTTAAAATTAATTTTATTTTCTATCTCAGCATTCTAATGGAGCAAGATTTTGTTTTGCGTTAGGGTGCTTAATCCCACAGAACCTAGCAAGCAACTGTTCCCGCCAGCCTTCTTTCCCAATGACAAATTTTTCTGGCAGTGTTCATCACCATTTTCCCCAGTGATCCTTGCAGTATATCAGTATCAGATGGGATGTAGTATGTCCATACTGCACAGCACACACATGAAGATCTTCTCCTGGGACAACGGTAAAAGCAAGCTTCTCTTGCCACCAGTCATACAGCCCAGTGACTTGTACTGCTCGCAGGAAACAGAACACATGGGAGGAGTTTCCAAGAGCAGTTCCCATGTTTCTCAGTGGGCAATTCTTAGCCATCTTCTCTACAGAGCAGGCAAGGACCTTTGTGAGAACATGCTCGTGGACATGACATGGTAGGACACAAAGAACGGGCTGCCATTTGCATCTCGGTAGCTGTTCAAGCGAGTTGTGTTAAACAGACAAATGAATATGGATGGAGCAAATTTTTATCTAATGGGGTATCTCGGCATTCCTAAGATTTCCTGAGGTCAATAAAAATACTATCAGATTCATCAGAACAGATTAATTATGCAGTAAGTAACTCTCAATAAAGTCAAGAATAAAAAATTCTTGCATCTTATGTTTTTTGCCAGCACAGATAGGCCATGCTCAAAATACTGGAATTCCTGAAATGATGTGTCAGCAGGGTATGAGATATTTTAAAACCAAAAACTGTTTCAGTTACACATTATTCAAACTACAGCTTCACAAGAGTGACATAAGCGACTGCACTCCTTCTGTTAATTAACATAGCTGCGCAAAGTCTTACAGGGTTCATCTGATAAGCTACTGAATTCAAGACAGGAAAAAAAAAAAAATCCCAACAGCTGTGACCATGTCAGAGAAAGAGGACAAATGAGAACTGTTTCCCTGGAAAGCAAAAAGCTCTGCAGATGAAGGACTGTTTGTAGGCAATGGCTAGTCAGAGATGCTTGTGAGGAAAGCTGATCCAATCTAGTTGGTTGAAGAGTTAAACAGATACCACAGCAATGGGTGAAGCAGCAGATGTTGTCCCTGGGGCCTTCCTGAATTCCACATATCATTGAAAGTGTTTCAAATGTAGACATACAGGAAGTACTCAGAAAGTTTGCTGTATCATCGGTCTCATATATAACCACAAGGCTGAACTCCCTAACCAATACCAATTGGAGGGGTTCGTAAAGCTAACAGAGAATTGCATGCTAATCTTGAGACAGGGAGTACTGGCTAGTAAGGTAAAATTTAAAACAAATCACTAAAAAATAAAGTAAGCAAATTTCTCCCACCCTCTATAGTTAATGGTAATTGCAAGGGGACAGAGATGAATCTACAATATCCATTTACTGGCAAAACAGTCAATTGGCCAAAATAATTCCAGCCAAATTACATGTCTATCTTCTGCCTTCACCCTAAAGAAAATTTTCTCCTACTAGGAAATATAATAGTTCAAAAAAGACCTAACAAACAACCTCACCAAGCACTGATCACTAGTAAGTGTTCTAAGGTTTAAAGATTCTTTGTCATGATCAAGCTTTAAGGCACATAATATTACCAGTATGTTTTATGACAGCATAGAACTGACCAGATTTAAGAAAAAATAACTATGCAACTATGTTGGCATCAAATTAAGAGCCATTTGTTAGCATTTTCATATATCACAAATATCCAAAACCATCCACCGTTATCTTACATTCCAAAGTAGTGTCAATTTCTCTTCTATCAATGACTTGGTTTCAGTGACATTGAACATCAGTAAGGCTACTCAAGCTCAAGAGCATCACGTGTGCACTTCCACTCTCACTGAGCATTTCTGCACTTCACTCAGTGCACCACTACCCAACAGGAAGGTGTCCTCAGTCACAGCCCCTGGGACCCAACTGACAGAACCCAGCTCAAGAAACAATCTCACCACTTCCTTAGAAAAAGGCCAAAAGCAAACACAGGTGTAAGATACACTGCCCTAGAAGACAAATATCTTTTCTTGCATCTGTGTTTAGTTACTTAGATCATGAGCTTTTCTCGGTTATGCAAGCATGAGAACAGTAAAGACAATTAAAGACACTTTTGGGTATGGGCATCTCAGAGCCAGGTACCATCAACGTAGGTACCAGAGCCATCAACGTAGCCCCACATGGGGGAGATCCCAGAAACAGGATCTAAACTATTCAGATTCTAAAGCTGGCTTAATCATGCCGTTTATTTACTTACACCATAACAGAAATATGAACTTATCTGAATGCTAACTTTACAAAAAGATTATACGCTTTGTACACGACCTCAGGAAATTATAAGCTGCAAACGTTAGGCTGGTATACAGTAGGTTGATTTAAACATGCCTTATTGAAAGAAAGAATATTATGTTTGGTGTTGGTACCAAATTAGGACAGCTACAGGATTTTAGTTACCCTAGCGGAATAACTAAGCAAGCTGACATCTGCTTATCAACTGCCATGTAGAAATAATCCTTCTAGGTTAATAAAAACAGTTTACAAAACATTCTGAACTGTTCAACACAGCCTGCCCCACAGATCTTCTGTTTCACTTTCACCACCAACCATTCTCACTCCACAAAAAGCCACCACTCATTTGTTTCTGTATTTTTTAAACTGATAGGTGATACTGAAATGTCCACTTCTTCCTTTTCCAAGCTATAAAGACTAGAAACTTCCCAAAAAAACCCCACACTAACATGCAAGGGCAACACTTAATCAAGAGAGATTACATTCCCCATTATCTGGTCACATTAGTGTGCAAGGCAGATCAGAAGAAATTCACACAACTTGATCCAAATGCAGTCAGAAGTGCCTTATGCTGGAAGGACCCATTATGTTATGACCCCACACATCCTGAAGAGGCAGAGGTCTGCTGACAGGATAAGTTCTGTGCTGTGACCATATGACCTTCTCTCCCCACTCACCAACAACTTGCAGAACTGCTGCTACAGTTCACAAAAGCTGCCCCAAACACTGACCTGACAAAGTAATGAACAGCCAAACAGTTCCAGGACTGCTTGAAACTAATTTCACACAGCTAAAGATCAGGCGAAGAAAGCTCTACATGGAGACAATGCATACACAAGGAATAGGTTCAACACCAAAATTTCATGGTTTCAAAGGCAATTTTGAATCTTTTCTTCTTCACTCACCTTGCTCAGAAGCTCTTTATTTGCCCCCTTCATAGGGACATACACAAGAAATGGTGGTTCAATAACTACTTCCATAGATCCCCAGGCAGCTGTAGCCCAAAAGCATTTTGGTGGTCCGAGACACACACAGCCTAGAGCCTGTATCTCTCCTATATTGTCTGTAGACACTCTCAAGCTTGCCTTGCTATTCTTTTCCACCACTGCAGTGCTTTCAGTGGTTTTAGTGGCACAGGAACAGACAAGCACCTAGTCAGTAACCACTAACACACCAGCTATTGTCTAGCAGGACTGCAGCTTGCCTAGGAAACTGCTCTCAGACCAATTTATCTCCCCAAGAGTCTCTTCCCGGCCATAAATGCCTACCCACGCTTTGCAGTCCTGGCGTTAACTTGCAGGGGTCTGTCTGAATTTATTCTGTCTGTACATCTAGACAAGATGGAGCATTCAACACTGCTTTGAACACAGAAGGAGTCTTACAGGTTTAACGCTCAAGCTCCCAGCTGCTAAGTAACACAGACATGCACATACAACAGTCCATCAAAAGCAGCAGCTCTGGGCACAGAGCCGTATAAGGGTTGTTATGGAGTTATGGAGTAAGGATGTAAAGCAGAAAATGGTAGTATCTGCTGGACTACTAGACAGCTTTTTCTGAAGAAGCCAATATAAAAATGCCTGAGTAGTCATAACAGAAAGCACACTTTGTAGTAAACAATTGCTCTAGGCAATAACATCCTGTTATTCTTTTGCTCCAGCTAGATGGGTCAAGATTTAACTACCGCTAAATCAAGCCAAGAAAAGAGTATCAAAGGATATTACAATGATAAAGCAGTGCAGCAGCATCACCTTTTAAGATTCTGCTAATATCAGGAATTACATATTAAGGCTTTCTTACACTTTATATCACCTATGCATATAGTGCACAGATAAAAAGAAAACAGAAAATTCAGATTTGGACACATGTAGATAAAGCAGGCTGAAATAAACATACCAATAGCTTGGACATTCCAAACTGAAATCAGCAAATAGCCTCACCTAGTGAAAAGGCACAAAAAGGAAGAGATGCTGAATGAGTCCAACATGTTCTACATTCCATTAAGAGTGATCCTTCCCATCCCATGTACTGAGATGCAGAAAGTCAGTAGAGGGGAAGGGGGCAAAACAGATTAGCAACTACTATAGAATGTTCTGCAGCACACATCTACACAGACTGCGTACCTCATTAAGGAACAGCTATAAACAGCAAGAAAAGATAGGACAGTACATGGGCAGAGGAGCACTAAAGCCAAGACTCATTTAAAGAATTAGTACTAGCATAAGAGATATACACCATGACTATACTGTTTCTTTTACAGCATGCTTCTCAAATCTGTGAGACATCTTACTTAAGGTACCCAGCTTTACCCTACTAGTGGTTTGTATTTCAAGCACAAATCGTTGACTAATGACAGACATCATCACATAAGAGGCTCCGAAGCCTAAGAGTAGCTCGAAACAATGCTGAAAGATTAATTACAGCTAAAATGACCACATATTCCAGCTGAATACACAGCTTCTTGCACCTAGCAATTTTAGTACAGAAACACAGCAGTGTTAAAAAAACTGTCTTTGCAGGTTTCCTAGTCTGCATCTCCAACCCAAAAGCACTTATTTCAAATTGCATTAAAAGTTTGCTTGGTTTTTGTTCTGTTCTAGTTTGGGTTTGGTTTGTTGGTTTTGTATAGTTTTTTTAACTCTGAGATCATTAGTGACCATAAAGTTACGTTTGAGTGTGTCACAACAAAAACGTCTTCCTTAACGGCATTTACTGGAGCAATCAGCAGTCTTTTCATCTCAAAAAAAACCTCTTAGAGCCTGAATAATTAAGGATTTGGCTCTTCCATTACCTTCACTGTGGTTGGTGAAGGTTTTCCCTTAAGCAGTCCAGAAGATACTGACTTTCTTCACCTGTCTAATACTAAAAACATTTGAGAACAGACCTTCCTCATGTATTACTGAGAAATAGGCACTCAGAATTTTAAATAAAATTCTTTAGATCTTAAATAAAAAACCTTCAACACATAATTACAAGATCAGGCTAGCTAAAAACACTTTTTTTATGCTACATTCCTCTTGAGCAATTCCAACAGGAGATAGATACAAAGTTGACGGCATGAGGAATCAATCCAATTAAGTAATTGTTAAAACTTACCATCTCATTTGAAAGAAAGCATTTCCCACAGAATGGAGAGACTTAGCCGAAGGAAAGTAGTTCCTGCAATATTCAGACCTTGCAAGCAAGGCAGACGCAGGCTACATAACCTCTAAATGACAGTAAGTTTTGTTAGCATCACCAGTTAATTTCACCAGGAGGAAGAAAATGGGAAGGAGTCTTTGCTATCTTGACCATTCCTTCGCAGCCCAGAGAGCACTCTTCTACCCCTCTGTGGTAACCAATAGAGCTGAAACATTTTTGTCTTTGAAGAAATTGTCTTAAAAGCAAGAACCAGAAGTTCTAGATTCAGGAAGATTCCTACTATATGGAGTTACATTAATTAATATCATAAAAATAATGAGAGTCATTAACTTCCATCTGAGGGTTACAGTCCAGTCTTACTAACTCACTGAAAAAACTTAAACATTAATTGTCCTAAAGCAGCATTTTGTATTCATAAATAAGGAAGTCTCATCCTTCAAGAAATGCTGGCTGTTGCTACAGATTATATTTAACACCTCTGTTCACCTGTAAATTGTGGAAAAGATTCAAGACAAGAGCCCACTAGTGGAGTGACCTGCTTGCCAACAGAATTTTCCTTAAAAAAACCCCAACCAAACAACAAACCACACACACACAAAAAAAACCTCAAACAAAAAAAAAAAATCCCAATCACTTTCCAACTCAATATCCTCAACAGTCACAGCCCGTGTCTGTTAGTTCAGTGCAGAAAAAAAAAGGCTTTAAAAAACAAAACAAAACAAACTCAGGTATGTAAGACAGCTTCCGGCAGTCGTGAAATTTACAAAAATTATACTGGTGTTCAAACAAAACAAAAAAACCCAAACAAACCAAGTCAAAACAATAAACCTCCCAAAATTCCAAACCAGCAACCATCACCATTTCTACAAGTGTCAAAACTATTCCAGATACACTGGATTCCAGATCATGCCTTGATGTGGGGAAAGTCCTTCACAGGCTAGAATAAATTCAGAGCACTTCTGAAGCACAGAGGCATACATGTCTATTTTTTTTTTCCTATTTAAGTGTCCCATATAAGAACAGTCTCAAGTGGAGCAGACATCTAGTACAGAGATAGTGAGGAGGCTATAGGTTTGAACACAGACAGAAGCACTCGGCTACCTCAAGCCCAGGCACAAACGAACCCCAAAAAATTACTATTTTTGTCAGAAGCAATCCAGAGGAAGATTAGTCCATGCCAGTCTCCAAAGTAACGTTTGCAAAATTTCTGGTCATCAGAATAATTTCCAAAATATCGCAATATGAAAAGGGCTGGGGGTAAGGTGTGCGAAAGCAGAGAAGACAAACCACGTACCCAAGACGTTCAGCTCACCAGCAGCAACATCAACTACCATAAACAGTCTGCTTCAGTAGTATATACTAAAGGAATAGAAAAATACAACTAAAGTTTTCCAGAATTAAGTACCACATGCTTACGAGAAATCTTATGTGACCTGCAGAAAACAAGAACATTTGTTCTACATAGGACACCTCTGAAGTGACTGAGAAACCTGAAATAGCAAATGCATGCAAGTGGGAAGTGTATTTTTGCCTGTAAGAAGTTCTCATCACTAGTATGATTCCCACTACCAGTCTGACTACTGCTTTAAACATAATAGACAACAGATAAAAAAAGTTAGCTAACTTCTGCTATTTAGGCAACATAAAAAGAGCCTAAGCAAAGTAAGAAAGTCCTTAGTTCAGGCTGGGAGTGTAAGAACTCTGACATATAGAAATTTTTAAATTAAACAGTTTATGAAATACATGTATATAGACAAGTACTGTCATTTTATTAAATGCCATTTCAAAGGTATTTTAAAAGAAAACAGAAGTAAATACAGTGTCATTCTAGACAGTTTTTTAACAATTATATTTTAACCCAGCAAGCCACTGAAGAATGTAATTCCTTCTATAACCAAAGAAATAACAGCATTAGTTGAAATATCAATGATTTTTCCTTCAGTCTTTGAAAGACCATTCCGCAATTACTGTTAAAAAAAAATAAATCTGTATTTAGTGTTGCAGCTAATTCTAGCAAAACCACAGTAACTGGAAGTGGACAGCCCAGTGTCAGAAAATGCTCAAAGACTTTAATCTACAGAAATCCAAGACTTGGCAACCTGAAAGCTTCATATTAGAAAGTTCCTCAGCCAGAAACCCTGTAGTTACGGACACTCCACCTCAAAAAGCACATTTAAGAGCACAAGAAAAGTTATCACTGCTATGTCAGAGAAAAACAGCAGCAGTTGTGTCAATTTGCTCCTGCAGATCTCTAACAACACTTGAAACTATATTCCAAGGCAGACATATCCTGAGGACACAACTGCATGGTTACTCATTTCACAGGTCAAGACAAAGTCTGCAACAGTTAATGCTTCCAAGCGACTTTCTTTTTAAAGCAGCCTGAGGCAAAGAGCACTGTGTAAGAAAGTCTGACCTGGAGGTGGGAAGTATATTTTAAGACATTTCTCTTTGAAAAGGGTTAATGAGAGGATAAAACGTCATTTTAAAAAATACTATGAGAGCTCTTTATTCTTCTACATTGAGATCAGCTGTATTGAGATATATGTTCTGTTCAATTGCCTTTTTTTCCTATACACTGTCAACGTAAAATAATTCACAATAAAAATATTCACAAGTGTGATCAGCATTCAGTTTTAGTCTAATATTGTTCCTAAATTATATCCATTTTAGCCTGTTATTACATACTGACCCCATCAGAACTCTTGATGATACGATCATAAACTACTTCTTTCTAAAAGACAGATACCTTACTAAGTAAATAAATTTGGTATTGCTCTCAAACTACTATTTTGTATTTTCTCCCATCTTCATTTTTCAGCATGTCACCCCAGACCTCATTTCCCACGCACCACTAAAACCCTGATCTGAACACAGAATTATTAGTTTTCCCCATTGACTTTTCTAGTGCTCAGTTTTTCAACATCCAACTAAGTGTTATGAAGTCCTATGAGTGACGGATACTATATTCTACAGTTGAAAAACTTAGCCAGAGAAATTTAGGACAACTGAATCTGTCAGATTCAGACACTGAAATTCCAGCACCTAAATACAACATACACAACCCACTGTACACACAATAACCTCAGCTACAGCTTCCTTTTCATCCCAGCTTCTTCATGATTTTGTCAGGTCAGTAACATCACATTAGCAATCTTTTATTAAGTCCAAGTGACTGCTGCACCATTAACCAAGAAAGCTGGAATAAATGCAGAAAGCTTGGCAAGGGGGCTGAAAAGGGGGAAGAAAAATCCACATTTTAATACTGCATTCAACTGCCTCAACAATTAGACAAACTTCTCTTCATCTTCCTTCCTTATTGTATTTACCATTTATTTACAATGATTACATTTACCATATAATTATATGTAATAGCTGCAACAGTTAAAGAGGTTTTGCAGATAACACCACTTTCTTTTACCAGACAACTTTGACTCCTACCCCGAGCAATTCCATCACAGAGCAGCCCCAGGGAAACAGCAGTGTGCAGACAAACTGAGAAATGCCTGCAAAACTAGGGTGCAGGAGGTTTTTACAGAAAACTCCTTGATGCTACTTTCAATGTGATTTGGGTTTCTGACATTGTGTTTTTGTTGTGATTCTGTATATGCAATCTTTCAGATTTCAACTCTGGGAAGACAAAAAAAAAAAAAAAGAAAAAAAGAAAGAAGAAAGAAAATAATCTAGAGAGGCAGAACTCAAGTTTCTATTCTAGTACTACAGGTAAAAGCAGCTGGCAGCAGGTTTCCTGTAACACTAAAATCATCCATTTTGTCATTTATGCATGCAGAATCACACATGAAAATTATGAAAAAAAACGCAAGTTCTTTACATGTGAATCAATAAGCACCAACTGACTGTCATAGTCTCTGATCATAAACAAATTGCCTTTTTCAGATTTGTAACTTGAAAAAGTTTGGCTAAGCTTTTGAATTAAAGAAAAAATTGGATCTGATAGACTTGTTAGATACACAAACTTTCTCCTCCTTCCCCAAACAGTTGTTCCAAAAGAAGACATTAACATCCAAAAAAAAAAAAAAAAAAAACAGAAGAAATTCCTCATAGTAAGGGAATCTAAGAAACAACTAAGTTAACTAAAGCCTAGTAAAGTTAAAATAGAGAGCCTAAGGCGTGGAATGTTTTAGTCCAACCAGATATCCTCAAAAAGTTACTAGCAAAGGAAAATAGGATCTTGCAATGGGATGCGCTCTGCAACCCTTGCAGCATGCTGTGCCAATTTTCTAATAGAACTCCTATGCAATTCAAACACTAAGATGAAGTGGGGGGAAAAAAATAATAATTTGAGAGCTTTCTAGTTACTTCTTCAGAAGTAAAGCAGACCTTTGGAAAGCAAGCCATGCTAGCAGTCTAGGAATAATATTTCCTAGTTTTAATAAAACGAATTCCTGCAAAGGATGCAACAAGTGCGCACTGACACAGAGATCATCACTGCCTGGACACAAAAAGAGCTGATCAAAGACAGTCTTGGTGAAATATCCCGTTGGCTCAAAGACAACATTAGTAACACTCCACACAGGTCCCCAAACAGCTTTATAGATACAGTTTTCAGTCTTCCTGTACCCGCCACCAAAAAAGTCACCTCCTTTCTTCTTGATAGAATTAACTTTCCCATCAATATTCTACCACAGTTCCAACGCTCAAGGCCTCCCCACCTGTGTGCCACTGAAGCCAGGGACACGAACACCAGCATCAGCCACCTTCCAGGAACACCCGCGCTCAGGAGCCTCCCGAGGGGAGCCGCCTTCTGCCACCCACGAGTTCGTTGCCAAAAGCACTGCGGAGCACACGGCACCGCACGCTCCTGGCAACGAGGGGAAGAGCATCACAGCTCAGGCCCCGAACTACCTCCGGCACGATTTGAATCCGTGTGCCGGTCCAGCGCTTCCAACACCCTCTGTGACAATGCCCGAAACAAAGACTTTATTCTTCGGCTCCGGGGGCGGGAGCCGGGGGAGCAGCCCCGCTTCGCCCACCCAGCTCCCTCACGAGGAAGTTGCACCCGAATTCCTCCGTCTGCAGGGGGAGGCTAGCACCGCTTTCAAAAACCAGCCTAGAGACAGCAACGCCAGTGCTAGGAGACACGGCAGCCGCCGACTTACCGGCCAGGGCCGGCTCAGCAGACGGTGCCGCGGCAGACGGGCAAGGGCC